>JAAXCT010000595.1:0-408634 GCA_012490785.1 Eragrostis nindensis
GCAATTCTATTGAGAATTTCCATCCAAGCGCGCGAACACCTCCATGACGACGGTCTCCAGTAGTCGACATGCATTCTTCAAGTTTTGTCTTGCCATCTCATCCTTATGTGGCAAGGACCAAGTTCGCGTCCAGTATGTAGCCCTGAAAATTACCTGCAAATAAGTGGTAGGATTGGAGCGATTGAATACCATATCATTCCTATTCAACCAAATTGCCCAACATACGGCCGCTAGACCCACACAAATTTGATCTTTTATCTTTGGTTGGACTCCATTGAGCCAAGAACCAAACATATTTGCAATGCTAGACGGTGGTTGAATTCCAAAAGTGATATGTATAGTATTCCAAATGAAGCGAGTAAAGTGACAATCAATGAAAAGGTGTTCTACCGTCTCAAGTGAGCTACATGAGCAGCAACTAATGTCACCTTTCCAATTCCTTCTCGCAAGATTATCTTTAGTGAGGATGACACCATTCATTAGGTACCATAAGAAAATTTTAATTTTCAGCGGTACTTTGATATACCAAATAGGGCAACGCTGAGGCACAACATCCTTTTGGATTATATACCTATACATTGAGCTCGTTGAGAATTTACCATTCTTATGCAAGTCCCAAATAAAGACATCCTTAGTTGAAGACAGGTTGGTGGGCAGCACCTGCGCCACTAGCTTGTACCACGCAATAAGATTGTCTTGTACCAACGCCCTACGGAAGGATACATTCAGCGGTGTAGTGCGTAGCACTTCAGCCACTGTTGCTGTCTTTTTCCTCACTATATGATATAAATTTGGGTAGACTAGCTTGAAGGGTCTATCTCCTATCCACGTATCTTCCCAAAATCTCACTTGGGTGCCACTACGAACTTGGAAGTGACCACACTCCAAGAATTGCTCTTTTACTTTCATTAGACCCGACCAAAAATGAGAATCCCCCGGTTGCTTTACTACTTGAGTTAGAGTTTTGTTTGACAAATATTTCCTCCGTAGGAGGTTTTGCCAAATCCCTTCCTCATTAATTAGTTTGAAGAGCCACTTGCTTAAGAGACAAGAATTTTGGATCTCCAAACTTTGAATTCCCAAGCCACCGCAATCTTTTGGTCTACACAAGATACTCCACTTAGAGAGTCTATATTTCTTCTTGTGTTCATCACATTGCCAATAGAATCTTGAGCGGTAATAATCCAACTTTTTGAGCACTCCTTTAGGAACCTCGAAGAAAGATAGCATATACATTGCAAGGCTTGTGAGAACCGAGTTTATCAAGACTAGTCTCCCCCCGACGGATAGTAGTTTGCCTTTCCAACTACTTAGTTTTTTCTGAAATTTTTCTTCAATTATTATCCAATCACTATTGGATAGTTTCCTATGGTGCATAGGAATTCCGAGATATTTAAAAGGAGTTGATCCCGTGTGACAACCGAATAGTTGTGCATACTCGGACTCAAACTCCTTCGCTTTCCCATAGCAATATAATTCACTTTTGTGAAAGTTGATCTTTAACCCCGAAAGTTGCTCAAAAGTACTTAACACTAGTTTAAGACTTTTGGCATTCTCAAGGTCATGATCCATAAAGAGTATAGTGTCATCCGCATATTGTAGCACCGAGAGACCATCATCCACCAAATGAGGGACCACCCCTCTAAAGTCGCCATTTTTCTTTGCCCTTTCTATGAGAATCGCCAACATATCAGCTACTAAGTTGAAAAGGAGTGGAGACAAAGGATCACCTTGTCTAAGACCTTTCTTAGTCTGAAAATAACGGCCGACGTCGTCATTTACCTTGACACCAACACTTCCTCCCTTGATAATTTGGTCAATCCACTTGCACCATAAGGGTGAGAAGCCTTTCATTCTCAAGGTTTGTGGAGGAGAAAGGACCAATTCACCTTGTCATAGGCTTTCTCGAAGTCTAGCTTTAAAATCACTCCATCAAGTTTTTTCCTATGCATTTCGTGTATGGTTTCATGTAAAATCACCACTCCCTCCATTATATTTCTTCCAGACATAAAGGCCGTTTGGAGGGTCTTATGATCTTTTGAGCTACTAGAGCTACACGATTTGTCATAACCTTAGTGAATATTTTGAAACTCACATTCAACAAACAAATAGGTCTGAATTGTTGAATTTGTTTTGCCTCTTGCTGCTTAGGGAGGAGAGTTATAATGCCAAAATTTAAACTAAATAAAGGCAAATTTCCTTTATGGAACTCCTCAAATAAAGGCATGAGATCCCCCTTGATAAGATCCCAAAAAGCTTGATAGAACTCTGCTGGGAAGCCATCTGGGCCCGGCGCTTTGTGTGCTCCATCTGGAAAATGGCTTTTTTTACTTCATCTTCCGTGAAGTGTGAAGTAAGAATGTCATTCTCTATGGCAGTTACTTGTGGGATGTCATCACGTATTGACTCTATCATAGAGAACGTGTTTTTCCCAGGAGCACCAAATAGGTTTTTATAATAGTTGGTGATGTATCGTTTAAGATTTTCATCACCCTCTATGAGGCCCTCCTCCTGTTCTAATTGAAAAATTCTTTTTTTTCTATGTTTCCCATTTGCGACAAGCTGAAAATATTTGGTATTACAATCACCTTGTAACAACTTAGTTGTTTTGGCCCTTTGATACCATTTCATTTCTTCTTCTCGCAACAATTGAACAAGCCGCTGTTTGAGGCATTGCTTAAGGTCGAGCTCACTTGTGCTTAGCACTTGGGACTCTGCCTTTTTATCTAGTTCGTCCGCTTTTTTTATGATTTCTTCTTTTTCCTTCTTATAGGCGCCACTAGTATTCTTGGCCCATCCCCGAAGGAATTGTCTAAGGCGTTGAATCTTAAATTGCCATCTTTGGAGTGGAGTTTTTCCTCTTGTTTCCGTGCCCCACACTTGTGCCACTAGATCCGAAAATCCTTCTCTCAAGAGCCACCCGAGCTCAAACTTGAATAAAGGCTGATTGTTAGAGTGCGTACCACTCCCAGTGCTCAAGAGTAGTGGGGTGTGATCGGATATGTCCCTATTTAACGCTTGGACTGTGGAGAGCGGAAACTTAGTTTCCCATTCCGTACTCACAAGAATGCGATCCAAGGTTTCATAGGTGGGCACCTCCCGAGAGTTAGCCCATGTGAATTTACGATTGGATAGCCTTAGTTCCCTTAAATCCAAACTATCTATGACAGCATTGAAAAGGAATGGCCATCTATCGTTGTATCTATCATTATTCTTCTCTTGTGGGTTTCTAATGATGTTAAAATCACCACCCACAAGTAGAGGTAAATTTTCTTTGGCACAAGTTTGGACTAGCTCTGTTAGAAAGGTTTCCTTAAATTCCTCTTGGGCAGCCCCATAAACTGCTACCAAGATCCATCGGAAACCGTCATCTTTGTTGCGAAGGTGAAACTTAACATAGAAGTCCCCTTCGTCTATACCTCCAATATCGAAGACCTCCAAATTAATCCCAAGAAGGATGCCACCGGATCTACCGTGAGGTTGAGACCAGTGCCATAAAAAATCTCTACCCCCACAAATATGATTCAAAGTGCTTTGGGGAAAATCATTTTTCCCTGTTTCTAGTAGAGCGATGAAGTCTAGCTTCTGCTCTTTACTAGTGTCGGAAAGGAATCGAAATTTAGCCAAGTCGCTAAGACCTCTGCTATTCCAAAAGATGCCTTTCATTTTGAACCATATTTATGTTTTCTAATGATCCTAATTTTAGGATTTTTCTTCTCATGAGAGGATTTTTTGGATTTATTTTTCTTGAAGACAGCCTTGAAATCACAACTTAGGTGATCACTGTCGTCATCCATAACCTCCTCCATTAAGTCACCACATAAGTAACCAAGAGTAAGATTTTCAATATCATAATCCTCATCCTCTTCATTGTCCGACAAAGTTTCTAACAGTTCATGTTCCATCTCAGGTTGCTTCGTTTTTGATTCTAAAAAAGACGTGAAACGAAGGCATTCTAGTTGTTTTAATGAATGAACAGAATCTGAAACCTCTCTAGAATTTGTACCCAGCACTACTCCAAGATTATTAATATTTGAAGAAATAACATGCTCAGGGAAAGAACAAAACGACAATTTGTTACCTTCCGGTGGGTCGAGGTTCTTCCAGGCCGCCCTCTTTTTGCCTTCTCCATCGTGTGCTCATCTGCCCCTCCGGCCAGACGTGGACTTGAGCGTGAGGGCGAGGACACAACTTCCTTGATAGCAGCTGCCGCAGTTAGAGCAGTGGCTTGCACCGGCTCTTGTATCGGCTTGCTTTGTCGTAGTCCTCGCGCGATCGTCCTCGGCCCAGGCGTGGCGGGGCCGAACCAGGTGCTCGTGTGCGTCCAGCAGCAGCACGTAGCAGACCCGCCCTGCCCAGGCGCGCGCGACCCGGCGTTAGTGCCGGGGGTATTGCCGCCTCCCGCGGTAGCGCGTCTGCTGCAGCGCTCCCGTCAGCGGCGTACGCCGCCCTGTCGCCTGCATGTACCGGTGCCGCCACCGAATGGTTAGCAACCATGTTGCTCACATCCAGTGGCAGCTCATTGTTCAGCACCGAGGAGTGATCCTCAACCAGCATGTGCTGCTGTCCGTTCTCTACAACCAGCTCCACCCGAGAAGTATCAATTTCTTTAGTACATAAATCCACACGAAACTGCATGGCATTCATGTTGTCATTCAGTCCCGACTCTCCCATAACATAGCTGCCCACATCAACATGGTTATCACAGTTTAGAGCACCCTCCTCGTCAGCGATTTGGGTGTGTGAAGCCATAGATGTGTCATCTCCATTTTCAGCCTCCTCAAGTAAATCCTCGTCATCATCCGAAGACACCTCTTCTATCATGCCATCAACTTGCAACATATCATGCTCAGCCAGTACCTTGTCAGCACATGCCTCTAAAGTGCGGCTCATTGCCATCTCAATAATCTCATCCGCCATGTTCTGAATTTTTTCCTCCATTTCAGCACGCTGCTCCAACGACATACTAGTTGCCGTTTTGCTGGGTGGCATGCTAGCTGCGGCATCCGAGTTTGCATGGTTAACTTGATCTTGCTTCTCAGTAGCCATATCCTCACCCCGTGATCTCTTAGCCTCTCTATCCGCATTACTATCACCATTGGGACCGTCCTCCTCCATGTTCTGGTTTCCATTATCATCGCCATCCTTCAGATTAAGCTGCACCTCATCTCCGTACTCATCAAACCCCATTGGCTCGACCTCGACTTTCAGATCAAAATAATGATCACCAATTACAACATCAAGCTTTGGTGGGATCAACTTGGGGTCTAGGACAGCCACGAAAACACGGCCAAAATCACTCTTACGGGTGGTCTCCATATCCACCATTTAAGTGGAGCCAAGCAACGTGCCTATAGCCCAAAAGTTCAAGAACTCACGCAGCTTCTTACGCAAACCGGTTACCCGAATCCACACTTTAGGAAGGAGATACCCTTCCTCCTCCGACTGCCACTCTTAAAGTCAGCCGCACCCCATTTGGCACACCGTTCACACGAACATCGGCGCTGCCATAAGCAATCGATCGTTGCAGCTCCGCCTTTGAAGGGAACGGAACCACAAACGGATCCTTCTCATGAACCGTAGGCTCCCATTTCCACTTACCCGGCACAATCCGTTGTAATTGTGCCACCACTTGATCAGCTGTGAGTTTACCCCCAACAACCTTGACAAGAGCAGTCTTGGAATCTTTTTCCGGGAAAGCGGAGGGTGGGGGATATGGTAGAAACCCAGCCCCGTCACGGAGTAGCCGACGGCATGAGCTACTGGTCTTGGCTGCCGAAGCAAATGACATTTGTGGTTTACATGATCATGGCCATCACACAGAACACAATATACCTTGGTGGTACAATCTGCGGCAAGGTGTCCTTTTTGTGAGCAGCGGCCGCAGTTCTTCGACTTCGATCCCACCTTCGCAACCTCAGCTTCTTCTTCTTCGAATTTCTGCCCGCACTCCATCGCCACCGCTTCCATATCGGTGCTTTGGGTCGGTTCAGCTCGACCCCCGCCAGCATTGCCGCCCGAGTTGGCAGCCACCTGAGGTTGCTTGGTGTTGACGTTGCCCCCCGGCGGCTGATGGAACGGCGCCGGCCCGCGGCCGCCAGCCCCGGAACCCCGCTGATAGCCACCATGGCGACCAGGCGCGCTACCGCGACCTGGCCGTCCCGCCATGCCGCCACGTCGAGGCACGAAGCTCCTGGAACCACGAGGGCGAAAGCCGGTTCTCGGCCGTCCCCGGCCGTGGCCGCCGTAGCCGCCGTACCCCGGGTCGTAGTCGTACCCGGTGGCTTGAAAACCGCCGCCGCCGCCGCCATTGACCTCTGCTCTTCCGCATCTCCCATGCCCGATCCCCGGCCACGCCCGTGGCCAAGGTCCGAAGGTCCGCCATGGCGTCCACCCGCGCTCAGCTTGTCCATGGCGTCGGCACAGGGAGTCAGATTGCAGCTCACACCTCTTGCCGCACCAATGGCTGTTGTGGACGCAGGAACCGACGCGGAGTGAATGCACACAGGACCCAAAGCGTCACCTGCAGGCGCCGCGCGCGTGGAAGACGAGACGGAGTTGACTCGAGCCAACGCGCGTGGCCTCCCCGCGTTCCTGAAAAAATCAGAAAGACCTGCAGAAAACGTAAAGTGGGCCGTTTTTCCTTTGTTGCGAAAGAGAACCACTCGGCCCGGCCCATGAGCTGCTGTCCGACCAGCTCCGAGATCCCGCCTCCCCGGTCGGCCAAATTCAAAATTTGAACCGCCGGCGGCGCGTTGCACACCGTCGCCGGAGATAAGGAAGGAAGGCCTGCCTGCTGGGAGTGCTGGACGGAACAAGACGAAATGACCTCTCCCGCCCTGTCCAGCAAAACAGGTTGGGATTGTGCAAGCACGTCGCCAAGTGTGAAACTCCGAGGTGCTCTCTTCGCCGGTAGCGGGCCGCGCCACGGCTTCATCACCGGCCGCGGTCTATTTCCAGCCTTTGGTCCTGCAAAATCGGAAGCATTACGTACCTTGGCACACTGATTTGTGATTGTCGAAATGGGTTCCTGCGATCAGCAGTTTTGTTGGGAGTGAATGATTTTGTTGTAAGATTGAAGGGAACTCCATCAGCTTTCATCATCGGAACACGCATACGCGTGTTGATTATCTGCCTCGCGCATGCATGTAGTAGTACTGAGGTTACTGATCAACGATCCCACTTCTCCGAGCACAGAAACATATAGCACCACAAGGTTGTCGTATATCGTATCATATAGAACGGCATGCCCTGCTAGTACTACCTCGTCTCATAATAGTTGTCATTTTTGACTTTGATCATCACATTTGACCGTTCGTCTTATTCAAAAAAATTATGCTAATAGCAAAACAAATATGTCATGATAAAACTATCTTTACCGATAAATCATGTTATGAAGAAATAAATAATATTTGCATAAAATTTTTGAATAAGACAAGCGGTCAAACATGATGTCTGAAAGTCAAAAGCGACAGCTATTTTAGGACGGAGGGAGTAGTATACTAAAGGCAACAATGGTGGTGATACTATTTTTTACTCCGTATCTTGATAAAAAAAAACGAGGCACTGAGACACTGATCCCTCTGAATCCTCCATGTTTCAGCCCATGTTGTCGTCCAGCCGCCTCGCGCAACGAAATCTGTAAAAAAAAGTTGGCGCCGACAGACGCGGCAGTCGACAGCGTTTCCATCATCCCGCCCTGCACCGCACACTGAGATCCGCACACATCCCTGCAGGAGTACCAGTACTTTGCTTAGACTGCCCGCACCGGCATACGCTACCGCTTCCTGAAGGAAGCGGATAGCGGAAATGGAGCTGCACCGGTGCCCTCTAAAGCTTCCGCTACGCAAGCGGAAGCCCTCCGTTC
The DNA here is from genome assembly GCA_012490785.1 of Eragrostis nindensis. NCBI lineage: Eukaryota > Viridiplantae > Streptophyta > Magnoliopsida > Poales > Poaceae > Eragrostis > Eragrostis nindensis. The sequence continues at coordinate 7,868 of JAAXCT010000595.1, forward strand.
CGCCAAATCAAGCGGAAGAGAGGAGCTCCTCTACGGGGCGCGGGGCCCACCACCAGCGCGCCATCCCAACCTCCTCGCCTGCACACACACTCTCTCTCCACTCCCCTCCTCGCCGTCCCCAACAACCACCTCCGGCGCCGGCAGCGGCGGAAGCAGCAGCACGGGCGTGAGGAGGAGGAGGAGCAGAGCGGATCGAATCGAAGCAAACCGAAGCAAAATCGACACGAATCGAAGCAAAATCGAAACGAATCGAAGCAAAATCCAAAGAAATCGAAGAGGAGGAGGAGGAGTAGAGGAGGAGGAGGAGCAGGGCGCTTGTGGCCGCGGCCGCGCCCGTCGTCGGCGGCGGCACCGCGAGGACGCCGAGAAGCGGAGCAACCGGGGCATCGCGGAGGGGGGTAAGGTCGAGAAGCGTCGTTGAAGTGTGTTGCGGCCGGCGCCACGGGCCGGAGATGCGCGCGCGCTGGGCGCGGTGCGCCGGCGCGCGGAGCGGGAGGCGGAGGACGGGCCCCTCCGACGCGTCGTAAGCGAGGAGGCCGACGACCGGCGTGGTGAGCGCGTACCCGGGCGGCGCGGCGAAGAGCGCGGCCGTCGAGCCGCCGCGCAGGGATGCAAGAGCGCCGCGAGGACGACGTGCGCAAGCAGCAGCAGCCAAGCGTTCGCCATTCTTCTGGATGGCTAGCTCCGTCTACGGCGGTGTGCAACGGAGGCGGGAGGAAGCCGCCATCTCGACGGAGGAATCGAAACGGCCTGGCTTCCCCCAGGAACGGAAGAGGAGGTTGCGGCTGAAGGATGGAAGCAGAGGAAGGGGGAGGAGCTGGGGGGGGGCGGGGGAGCTGGGTGGTGCGGCGCGCGTAGGGCGTGGGTCGGCGCGGCGGGAAGAGGACCGACGGCGCGAGACGAATGGATAAGGAGAGAGAGAAGGGGCGGCGGGAGAGAAAAAAGAAAATGAAAAAAAATAGGAGAGAGGGGAGAAGGTAGTTGGAATGGTTGAATAAAATATAAATTAGTTAGGATAGAGGAAAGATATAGAGGAATGATGGGTGCGGGAGAAATTGATTTAGAGGAGAGAATCTCGATGACAAGGACAGAATATTCTCTTTAGAGGAAGGATATAGAGGAACACGAGTGCGGAGAGTCTTAGGTTGGCAACCTAGCCGCGGCCTTTCGGCGGCATCAGCGTCGTTTGCCCGGCGTCCAGCTGCACACACACATCGACACGCGCATGTGAACCTGCTGAACCAGCAGCCAGCAGGTAGGTGCGCGTGTGCTCGTCACTCCAAAGAGGCCGGGCCAAGCGGCGGTGCGGTGCTCCTCGGATTGGAGGATTTGACCATATGCATGGTTGTGTTTGTGTCTTCTGCAGCGAGCGCGCTGCGTTTACATGTGATCGCACGGCCATACAGTGGTGGTAAAACGAGTGGCGGGTGCATCTGTTACTGGCGCAGGGCCACATGGGTTGGGGGCTTAACTGTCTGATTGACTTGGGTGCCGCCTCTGCGCAGCCATGTGGCGATCCGATCACTCGGAATGGACTGCCAGCACGACGGATATGGGTGTGACTGACCTCTTTGGACTGTCCGTTCTATATTTACCGGTTTTTATTTGTTACTGGCTGCAACTAACAGCGTGGATCGGTGTCAGGAAGAAGAAAAGGTGTGGCGGTGGCAATTGGCCGCGACGGAAATGGTCCTATCGATCTCGATATTTTTTTTTTAGATTACAGCGTCCAGAAAACGGCGTGCGAAAATACACGCCGTGGTCCAGGTGCCGTTTGAATTGAACGTACAACCACCATGGACCGCCCGCCTGGGCCCCTGATGTCCTGTGTTTATACGTGTGCAGCGATAAGGTCTCCATTGCATCCGCTTGTCCTGTTGCACGGCGCGCCTGGATATAGCTAGGCTAGCACGAGACATGTAAAGAGGCGTACGTACTACTCCTAGTATGCGTTTGGCGTCGATGTCACGCTTTCGTCTCCGTCCACCTAGAGTACGTCTCCAAACGCGCGCGAGCTCGTCATCACCGTTGTTCAGTTCTGTCTCGCCCCGCCGCTGAGCGAGCGCGTGCGTGCGCGACGAAAAGGCACCGCACCGAGCCACCGAGCGGCGACCCCGCCGCGTGAGAAACGCACACCTGTGGCGCATGCGCGGGCGGAGTAACGCGGACACGGGCGCCGCGCACGTACGCGCGTCGGGAGGGAGGGGAGGTGGCCGGCCGGCCGTTGGTGGACACTTGTTGGGCGGCTTGGCTTGGATCACGGGGAGGACGACGATGCGCGTGAGCTGTTCGATGGAGAGCACGGTGGCGGAGCACCGCGAGCCAAGACGAAATTGCCGCGCATGCGGGGCGCGGTTGTTGGTCCCTCCACCACCGAACGAGCCGGGTTGCTCGCCGGGAATCGCCGCTTTTCCTTTTGATCGCCCTGCTTTGCAAAAGCTTACCACCCTGCTTTTGTTAGATCTCTGGTGGAAGTTTGCCGGATTGGGATACGTGGTGCCTTGCCGCACTGGTGCATTGTTCTTGTAGTTGGCGTCTTGGTGTCCCTGTCCACATTGACACGTTGCTTCCAAACAATACAAGTATGAGTAGCGGTGTTGTGTATGACCAGTGACCACTCTACTATGCAGTACCAACTGGAACCGCGAATTGAATTGACTGACCTGCGAACCGTGAAACTGCTCCCATGCATGTCAAGGCGACGGTTACAGCACACAGGATCCGAGTGATCCATCTTTCACCCAAGCCTAGTGGCGGCTTTCCTCTTGGTACACCGTCCAACAACCCGTCACAGTTTCTGGTTAGTTGTTACCGTACGGAAAGATGCTTCTTTACCTTGCGCGGGTGTAGTACGGGGATAACTAACTTTCGGACTTCCTGGCGTATACTAGTACAGAGCATTGCTAGAAATGGCATTCAGGATGCGGTGACTGGTGCGAGCCCAGAGACCACTGCGGCCTGCAGGTGACAATGGGCATATGTTTTCACGATATGCCAAGCATCAGACTACCACCTGCCGAAGTAGAAAATTGGGAAGAAAGATGATCATACTGTAAAAAAAAAAAAACCATCTACGATCATGGCTTAGCACGCGCACAGGTCAAAGACACGCTCTTTATTATACTACTAGTATATCGATTGAAAACTGTTTTGATTGAGAACGGAGCAAGGGACCATGATAGCAAGCTTAGCTCTTAAGTCGCTCCTATCCCTTTTTTTGCTTCTTTAACCTGCTTCTGTCTTTGCTTTGCACTTGCCCAACACTATGCCGACAGCGCGAACACACGTACAGGTGTGCTTATAACGTCCACGAGCGAGTATTTGCACCGGTTTTCTCCTTTACACGTGCAGACCAACTCAAACGCTTACCTTGTTTCCTCAAAAAAAAAAAAAAAAAACCGCTTACTCATGGTATGGACACCAGCAAGGGTTCGATGCCCATTTTGCTCGACTACTTGATAGAGTTGGGTCGTGGCAGAGGAGCAAACAGCAAAGCGCCCGGCTGAGTTTCTTGGTTTAGTGTTGCCTTTTTGCGTCGTCGTGATTGTAGTTTTCGTATGTCATACTGTAGCTCCTTATCATGTGGATAAAGCTACACAATCGGTGTCAAATTTTTTTAGAGGGCATACAAAAGCTTTACGTGTTTGTTATACTTAATTTCTTATCGGATAAATAATCACAATTACGCTAGGAGTGCACATTGCATAGGGCGAGGGCGTTGTAAGGCAAACAGTAAGTTATGATTTGCAAATTGCAAGCAAACAAGTTTGAGGGAAACAGCAACAACTTCATTAGAAGAAGAATTAAGTAAAAAAGAACGATGAACCAAATAAGTGGTCCAGAACGAAATGAATTTCAGTTAAGTGTTTCCAAAAATATATACAATGTGAGCATTGACTAATTGGCATGGCACTCGTAATCGATTCTAGAAGACCATAATTGCTCCCTAATCAACCATGTCCTTTTTTTATTTAACTGTACATATCAATCTATCGTTCACTTCTTTGCTACCCGGCCTTTAAATATTTTTAAACATAATCTTAGCGACCAATTTCTGGCACCCCTCGAAAACAAACTATTGGAGGTACACCAGTAGGTATACGACTTGTGCCGGTAAGACGAGCCCACTGTCAGAAATGGCCATCTCAAGATCGCAGGAGAGGGCCAGCGAGCAGCATCATGACCTGCCTTCTTTGTACTGTTCCCTAATCTCCGGGGCCCGGCCTCCAGTCTTCCACAGACATACGGGCCACAGCTGTTGCAGTCCCCCCTCTTTCTCTGTCCTCCGTCTCTCTTCTTGCTGCGAGCACAGGGCGGAGGAGCCATTATAATACCCCACCATACGCCAAAAGCTCCACTGGAGCAGCTACCCCGCCCCCACTGTCACTCCGCCCAAGAACCCAGCCCAAGAATCCTACTCGAATCCAAGAAAGGCAGCAACAAAAACTGGGGTGAGGAGGAGGCGGCCGGTCGAGGTGGTGAAGGGGAAGACCAGTGTGTGAGACCACAGTCTCTCACACACGAACTCACTCAAGTGGGTGTGGTCTTCTTCTCTTTGACCTCCTCCTTGGAGCCGGGAGTGAGCGATGGGGAGGTGGTGGCCGGCTGCCCTGCTGGGCTGTGCGGTGGCGGTGGCGGCGCTGGCGGTCGCCGTCGAATGCGCGGTGACCTACGACAAAAAGGCGGTGCTGATCAACGGGCAGAGGCGGATTCTCTTCTCCGGATCCATACATTACCCCAGGAGCACCCCTGATGTAACTGCATTCTTCAAAATGTCTTCTTTTTCCTCTTTCCTGGGGAGGTTCTTGGCTTTTGCTCGGCGGTTTCTTGATGCTGTGTCCTCAAAAGCGAAATGCTGTTGACTATCTGCGTGATTTTTCCTTCCATTTTTAGCTGGCTTCCCCTACTACAATGTGGAATTTGGAGATTTTCCCCGAATGCTGTCTATTTCTTTTCTGTTTTTCTTCAGCGACCGTTGTCCCCTTTTTTCGGCTTTTTTAGTGTTCAACATTGGGATAATTTCGTGCTGATTTGGTTGACAAAAAGGGTTATTTTTTCTAGGGGTTTTGCACCATAAGTTCGAATCTTAGGGCGTGATAGTGAGTTCTTCATCCTTCTTTATCTCCAGATGTGGGAAGGGCTGATTCAGAAGGCTAAAGATGGAGGCTTGGATGTGATCCAGACTTATGTCTTTTGGAATGGACATGAGCCTACTCCTGGAAATGTAAGAAATTTACACTCCTCAACTCTTCTATTCAGCTGTTATTATTATGTCACACATGAATTCCAATGGTATTTTCTCGCTTGGTGCAGTACTATTTCGAAGAGAGGTACGATTTGGTCAGGTTCATTAAGACGGTCCAAAAGGCCGGGCTGTTTGTACATCTCCGCATCGGTCCCTACATTTGTGGCGAGTGGAATTTCGGGTATTCCTCGCATCTTGAAATCACTACACTGCAGTAAAATGGAGTATTGTCTTCCACATTTTACTGTTTCCGCTTTCGTGTATGTCCAAGCTGTACTCCGTGTCTCTTGACTTCTGTTGCGATGCAATTTTGTAGTGGCTTCCCGGTTTGGTTGAAGTATGTACCAGGCATCAGCTTTAGGACAGACAACGAACCTTTCAAGGTATGTGAATTTGTCAGCATTTCTGGATCTTGTTGGAGACGGGGTATATTGTTTTATGATTGTAATATTGACTTCTGTTTTGCAGACGGCAATGCAGGGTTTCACTGAGAAAATTGTTGGGATGATGAAGAGCGAAAAACTCTTTGCTTCCCAGGGTGGTCCAATTATCCTTTCTCAGGTCAGTATAATCACATTCTTCGTGTTGAATGTAAAGTTTAAATGGTATGGTGGTTCTGCTGCATACGGATATAGTTGTGCTACTTCATGTGAAAATAAGCATCTTGTATAACGTGCAAAAATGCTTCAAGAAATTGTTGTTATGAAGCTTAATGCAAAACTATCAGCTCATTTCTCAAGTCCTCTGCTGATTTATGTTGTTACCCTGATTCAAGTCTGAAATTAGCATTTGGTAAGCACCGAGTTGTAGTTGATTCGTGTTAATCTGGTGATTCATATAGTTGACTGCTGTTATTTGGTGTGCAGATTGAGAATGAGTATGGACCTGAAGGGAAAGAATTTGGTGCCGCTGGCAAATCGTATATCAATTGGGCGGCAAAGATGGCCGTGGGACTGGACACTGGCGTACCGTGGGTGATGTGCAAGGAGGAGGATGCACCGGATCCAGTGGTACATTATTCTTACTCTATTTTAACAGCTCCTTTTGCACAATGTTATGTATGGTCACTGGGGATCTGAATCAGCAAAATGATTGTCACGTTGCTTGTAACATTTCTTCAAATGATTAAATTTTATTCCATCAATTGTGTAACATGAAAACGGAATTTCAGTCCGAATTTCTGTGCATTAGTTCAGATTATAACCAGAAGAACTAACCTTAGAACTCTTCTATGCTTAGCAGTATGCTGGTAGGATTCCAGAAACATTTAATTCTTGCTTTTATGTGTGGCACATGAATATTATGCACTGAATATAGCCCAAAAATTAAATCAACGTCTGTTCAAGAAATTTTAATCAATGATGATCGTAGCATGCTATGTCTTATCTGTTGTGAAGAGCAAATTCATGAAATTTTAATTGTATTTTTTCAGATCAATGCTTGCAATGGTTTCTACTGTGATTCATTTTCTCCTAACCAGCCTTACAAACCTATGATGTGGACTGAAGCTTGGAGTGGCTGGTAGGTTTCTCTTTAAAATTTCTTTTGTAAATTTTTTGCCAGTAGCCAATATTCCTTGATGCGGTTCATGTATTTATAATTCTGTTCCTGTTGATTCTTAGCGGCCAAATGCAACAACATTCATGAAACTTCATGTCAAAAAACTAATAAATATTCACAAACATTTTAGGTTCACTGAATTTGGTGGGACCATCCGTCAGCGACCGGTTCAAGATCTTGCATTTGCTGTTGCTCGCTTTGTACAAAAGGGTGGTTCTTTCATCAATTACTACATGGTATGCCGTGTTAAACAAGCTGTGTATATTGTTCTTAATAAATTGTTATCAACCTTCTTTGGAGAGATTCATGATGGGTGGTTTACTTGTTTTTGTCATGAAGTATCATGGAGGAACAAACTTTGGACGCACGGCAGGTGGCCCCTTCATCACCACAAGCTACGATTACGATGCTCCAATTGATGAATATGGTATGTTCACGTGGAATAAATTCATTATTTTTGTGATTATGAGTGGCATTGCCCGTATATTATTCGTGTGTTTGTTCATGTGTATAAATACATTGCGTGCAAAAGAACTGTATCTCGAAGAATAAATATCTTTATGAGGGTGGTAAATACTTCTCACTTCTTTGTAATGTCCAGGACTTCCAAGAGAACCAAAGCACAGCCATCTTAAAGAACTACATAGGGCCGTTAAGTTATGTGAGCAGGCTTTGGTTTCTGTTGACCCAGCTGTCACTACCCTTGGAACCATGCAAGAGGTATTGTGTTTATGGCCCTTACTTAATGAAGCATATATCATTATGTATCAATGTAGCATTTATACGTAGCATCTATATTTCAGGCCCATGTCTTCCGGTCTCCATCAGGCTGTGCAGCTTTCCTTGCAAACTACAATTACAATTCTTACGCTAAAGTTGTGTTCAACAATGAAAATTACAACCTTCCACCTTGGTCGATCAGCATTCTTCCCGATTGCAAGAATGTAGTTTTTAACACGGCAACAGTGAGTTTCATTTTGCTTACCTCAGTATGGCATGTTGTCCTTCCCTGTTTGCCTTTATCCCTTTTTGTTTCTGAACAACTTTGTGATGACGTGGCTTACCTGATTTAATATTTTGTCTCCATAGGTTGGTGTTCAGACATCTCAAATGCAAATGTGGGCAGATGGGGCCTCGTCAATGATGTGGGAGAAGTACGATGAAGAGGTTGATTCAATGGCAGCTGCCCCAGTGCTCACCTCAACTGGTCTGCTTGAGCAGCTTAACGTCACGAGAGACAGTAGTGATTATCTGTGGTACATAACTAGGTAATGTTGTATCCATATATTGCAGATCTTTCTCAATTTTTACAAGTGTATTATCCTTTTCGTATGACCTTGATTGGGACTTTGAGCTTCCTGTTTCTGGAAGTCTTGGGCAGTTGTTCTGTGCTTTGCTCTACATCTCTGTAGGCACACCAATGCTCTTGCATCTGAAAAGCTCTTATTATTGTCTACAGTGTGGATGTCAACCCATCTGAAAACTGTCTACAAGGTGGCAAACCTCTGTCTCTCAGTGTGCAATCTGCTGGTCATGCCTTGCATGTCTTTGTCAACGGACAACTTCAAGGTATTCTGCTGAGGGCACCTGTTTCTGAACATTAGTATTGTAGAAACTGATTAATGAATAACTAATTATACTTCACTGCTTTAGGCTCTGCTTATGGTACCAGGGAAGATCGGAGAATTTCATATAATGGCAATGCTAACCTTCGCGCCGGTACTAATAAAATAGCACTGCTGAGTGTTGCCTGTGGACTGCCGGTCTGTTGTCTCATTGCTATGTGGATTGTATATAATTACATATTTTAGCCTAGTATATGACTATTCAGACATTAATTTCCTTTCTGTCCTTATACAGAATGTGGGAGTGCACTATGAGACGTGGAGTACTGGTGTTGTTGGCCCTGTTGTGCTTCATGGTTTGGATGAAGGTTCACGGGACCTGACCTGGCAGACATGGTCCTATCAGGTATATTCAACATCAAATACCTTGCTTGTGTATAATGGTTGAAGAAAGGAGGTAAACTTGCCTTTCTCCATGCTAGGTTGGCCTGAAAGGTGAACAGATGAATCTGAACTCCCTAGAAGGCTCAAGCTCAGTTGAATGGATGCAAGGCTCGTTGTTAGCCCAAAACCAACAGCCATTGGCATGGTACAGGGTATGAAAAAATTGCTCTTCTCCTATACCATCTAGCTTACGGCTGCAGATCGCATCCCGTTCTTACTAGAGTAACCTTTCACAGGCTTACTTCGAAACTCCCAGTGGGGATGAGCCACTGGCTCTGGATATGGGTAGCATGGGTAAGGGCCAAATCTGGATAAATGGACAAAGCATTGGACGATACTGGACAGCATATGCAGATGGGGACTGTAATGAGTGCAGTTACCCTGGGTCATACCGGGCACCCAAATGTCAATCTGGTTGCGGTCAACCCACACAACGTTGGTAAGAACAACTGTGACAACATTTGAATTTTCAGACTACTACCTCGTTGACTAGTCTTTGCAGTACTGAAAATTATACTGCTATGCTTAATATTATTGGTCCTCCCTCCCTTTGCCATTAAAACTGGAGTGTTTGTTTTCACTGTTATGGCTACGTGCTCCTGTTTGTAAGACCATGGCTGCATTTCCACTAAAGAAAGGTCAAATTGTTGTTATATGCAGGTACCATGTGCCGAGATCCTGGCTGCAACCCACTAGGAATCTGTTGGTAGTGTTTGAGGAACTTGGTGGGGATTCTTCGAAGATTGCTCTCGTGAAGAGATCAGTCTCAAGTGTCTGTGCTGACGTTTCTGAGGATCATCCAAATATCAAGAACTGGGAGATTGAAAGCTATGGAGAGCCTGAGTACCACACGGCCAAAGTGCATTTGAAATGTGCACCTGGGCAATCTATTTCCGCCATCAAATTTGCAAGCTTTGGAACACCAATGGGAACTTGTGGAAATTTCCAGCAAGGAGATTGCCATTCAGCTAACTCTCATACTGTTCTAGAGAAGGTCAGTTAAACGTTTTGGTCATTTGAATTCTCATCTGTGCATGCATTTTTGCCATGATCACTTAGCTTCACATCTTCTCGTTTTGTTGATTTGAACAGAAATGCATTGGGCTGCGAAGATGTGTTGTCGCTATCTCCCCAAGCAGCTTTGGCGGAGATCCCTGCCCAAAGGTGATGAAAAGGGTGGCAGTTGAGGCGATTTGTTCTCGTAATGCATAACTAGCTTTCTTAAGCCGGCCAATTTAAGGACAACCGTCAAATGCTTGATCAAGCAAAGAGAATCGATGAGGATGGAGAGTTGAATTGTAAGTACCGAATCAGTAGATGTCTTTGTCAGATTAGGCGGTCAATTTAGCAATTGTCAGTCAGATTTCAGATTAGGACTGATACTCTACTACGCCTCCATGAATTGTTCAAAGCGGCCAGCTGCTAATTGAAGTTGGTCCTGCCATGGGGTGTATAGTAGAAGAGTAAAGGCAAAAGATTGATGCATTCTTTTGCTTGTGTTATTAGTACGCGTGCTATCTCATCTTTCTTCAAAGGAAGACAGATAGAGGTGAAGTGTGCGGTGCATGTATCCTTTTGTTGTAGTACTGGCGATATGAGGAGCCTTTGTATTGAAAGAGAAAAACCAATTACTAGTGTGCCCGAAGATGCTAATGATGACTTGCTGTTGGGAAGCTCAAAATTGAATTTTCACACGCTCTGATTTCTGAAGAAATGTTCTACTACTATCAGTATCTCTGATTGCTGTTGGGAGTAGTACAGCTATCTGTATCAGCATTGGATGCCTTTTGTGCCATCATTCTTGCAGAAATCTGTGTCAGAGGCCCAAGGTCCAGGGTTGACGATACATTATCCCTGAATGGCTCGGCATGGAACGTGCTCCCTCTGCCATCCTACCAGACCTAATGATGGAGCATGTTAGCGAAACATGTGATTGTTGTCACTCCCGTGGCATAACACAAGTAAAAATCTCGAGAGATTAACAGAATCAGCAATGCCACGAGGCAAATGAACAGGCATCTGTCAAGAACTGATGCAGTAGCAGTGATCAAAGGTGAACTAGGCAATGTCCCGAAGACACAGACCAGACAGCACTAACCGAAGCGACCCGACGCCATCATGGGTTGAATGCGTACGCAGCGACAACGAAACACAAGACGGCGAGAGGAGGGGGGGAAAAGAAATTAAGTTCATTACAGTAGCACATAAACAGGGAATGACAGTCTGAGACAACAAAGATCCTGACAGACAAGGCTGAGGCAGGAGTGGCGTCCATCTCTGCAGATCCGCAGGGCGAGGGCAATGATAATACGGGCGCCTTTGTTTGACGATGTGCTCCCCTTCGCTGGACTGGAGTGGGGTGATGCGCTCGCTGTTACCGACACCCATGCTGGCCGTCGTCTCGTCTCCGGACGGGGAATCCTGAATCCTGATGCAGTAAACAAAGGGAAGGCCACGCGCAGCGCGTTTTTATATAGGCCTCGTCTTTTTTACTCGAGGTCTGAGCAAGTGGTGCGGCCTTTCGAGTTGATGCGCTGTTTCAATCTGGTCTCGTGCGTTTTGGTCTGCCGTCAAGGTTTAGGAGCACCCTAATGAACAGAGTGAACATCATCTCACGCGCGATGCTTGCGAGCATCAGAAGCTTACCGCGGAATGACGGAAACGGCCGAGCGGTGCAGGGTGATCAGATCAAGGCCGGCATGCAAGGTCCGCGCTGTTGCGGATTGCGCCGCCACCATGAGCGACGGTGATGACCAGACTGGCCGTTCCGCGAGCCGGAAGTGGAACGGAACGACCGGTCTCCACCATCCACGCGCCGGCCGGGCTGCGGCGTCGCCGCTCCGCCGCCTTCCGCTGCGCACCCGCGTTTGCCCACCTGGTGAGTCTCCCGATTCACCGTCGTCACGCGCGTGCGCGCAACGGGAGTCGCGGGCCTCGCAACCGAAACGGGCCGATACGTCAAACGCAGCGGCGGGGCCGCACATGGGCCAGTCGTTTGGCGTCCATCTCTTCCATTACAGTGAAGGCCGTTGTTCATCACCGGTTCGAATCGACCGGCAGCTCGTAGCTATCCGCTGAGTTGCCGGTTTGATTACCGGTTAGGCCGAACCGTTTACAATAGTGAAGACGTCAGGAAGTGCCGGCACGCCACGTTAGCTTCCTGGAGTCTCAGTTAGCGGGCTTGGTAGACAGGAACTCCCTCGGTGAGATTGGAAGATAATTGGGAAAGGCCGGAAGGTTTTGCTATTAGTGATTAAACTTTGACAAACAATGGACCCTGTGAGTAGTCGCTTTTGATCGGCCTGTTTAGCCCATGCTCCTAAATAAGACCTGTTGTAGCACCTAGGTGCAAAAACTGTACTTCTTCTTATGAATATATATGCCGGACAATGTTTCGGATCTTTAAAATAAAAAAGACAAACAATAGACCCTTTTCTTCATGCATCAAAGCAAGCCAAGAAGTTGAATATGCTAGTACAGAACAACACATAGAGGTAAGAGCCACTCTATGAGGAATGCCATATATGCCCTTTTTGAGAAGCTCGACGAATACCGAATACTTGTGTAGGTATATTGGACAACAATTAGTGTCAGAAAAGATAAACACTTTCGCGAATGACCTCCCGACTCTATTTATTTGATGTGTTAAGCATGAGTGAATCCACTTCAATTTGCCATTAATTCTAGCTGTGTGATTCATGATATAGTAAAATGGAGGGGGCATATGTCCTCGTTGTATGATATCTATTACGATTGCGTTCAACTTTGAATGCAACTTGTTTAAATCTCATAGACGGGAACCCAGCATATTTCTAGTGACGTCGTACATATATTTAATTCTTCTCTGGCATATTCCAACAAAGAAGGCAAGGTACCTGATACATAGGAAACATAATCTTGTATATGAGAATTGTACTTTTAAAATATATGCAGGAAAATTTGTTTGTGTTTTATGATCACCCTAGTATATAGAGCAGCTTGAGTTTGATGTGCAAGTCCTAATTCATTTCACGGTATGGAATTTCAGCTCATTATTAGTTGGGCATAATTAACTCAGCCAACAACTAATTTGCATTCAGAAAATAATGGTGTTGTATAATTAAGGTATGCTGACTCAGTAATAAACCTACGAGTAATTAGCTAGGAGTAGTTTTGAAGTCGGGAGGGGAGACCCCTACCTATTTATTGATTTATAATGCAGTTACAGAAGTACAATGCAAAGAGAAAGAAAAAGGTACAAAAACTGAAAGTACACTGAAAAAAAAAAAACAAAAATACAGAGACGTTGATGCATGTCGAGGTCTTAATGAAGCTTTGTTCAATCTGGTGTTCGAGTTACATCAGCTGCTTGGCTTGCCCATTGCGTGATCTTCCTCCTCCTTTGGATCTTTTTCGTCCGGTTTGCCCATAGTTTGATGGAGTCAATTACATTGTCCTTGATTCGTTGTAACGGGACGGTCGCATTGTCGAACGCTTTCCTGTTCCTGGCCAACCATATGTTCCAAGCGATTGCGATGAAAATGGTTGTCCAGTCATTGCTATGGCTCTGATCGATGAAGTGGTGCGAGTTGGTGATGGCCTTTGCAACATCATCAAGCAGATGTGTGTTGTGTAGCCCCAGAAGGTTCCAAATTTCTTTTGTGTGGTTACAACCAAAGAAAAGATGAGATATATTTTCTTCGGAGTTGCAACCAAAGGGACAGTTAGCATTTTGCGTTAACCCATGTCTCGCCATGCATTGCTTCGTATAGATTCTGTCCTGCAGGATAAGCCATGCAAAAATTTTGCATTTCTTGGGAGCAAGAGATTTCCAAATGATGGGATTAGTTGCTGATCTGGTGCCTCCAAAGTTGAGGGCTTGATAGCAGGCTTTAGTGGAGAATTTTTTGTTTGGGCCAAAGCGCATGAACCTGGCATCCTCTTGGTTGGAAAGAGAGATTTGCTGAAGGAGAGATAGCAGGTGAAGCAGCTCCTGCTCTGCCTGATGCGATGTGATGTGCCGCACGGAGATTCTCCATCCTGTTTCTGTCCAACAATCAGCTACTGTGCAATTGTGTTTTTCAACATGGGAGAACAGCACCGGAAATCTATGTGAGAGGGGTTTGTTATCAATCCAACTATCCAGCCAAAAAGCGGTAGATTTGCCGTTACCAATCTTGACAGTTGTCAGTGCACGATATAGGCCGATCAGTTTGTCAAATTGGGACCAGCTTCTAGTAGCATTTGGGACCCTGTCGCCCAACCTCCTGTTGCCTGAGAAGAGCGTGGTGAAAATCCAAGCAACCCAAGAGTTGTCTCTGCTAGTATGTAATTTGTGGATGAACTTCAACAGGAGGCTAGTATTTTGAATTTCGATGTTCTTAACCCCTAGACCACCTTCTTCAATGCCTCTGCAAACTCGTGACCAAGCAACTTTGCATGCAGCCCCTGTTGTTTTCTTCTGACCAGACCAGAGGAAAGCCCTCAGTCGTTTTTCCAGTTCTAGAATTAACCATTTTAGCAAAAAGATGCAGGACATGATATAGCCCGGGATAGCGCTGAAGACTGATTTTGTGAGGGTAAGACGCCCTCCACTTGAAGCCCCTTGGATGGACATGGTGTCTACCCGATTATCCATGGTCGATAAGATAGGAGTCAGAGATGACCTTGGGATTTTGGAATCTGAGAGAGGTAAACCCAAATAAATCTGAGGGAAAGCAGAAATAGGACAGTTAAGAATCTGAGAGATGGAATCTTGATCCTGTTGAGACAGAGATATAGGAACCAAGATTGATTTAGAATAGTTGATGTTTAGACCAGTGGTGGCCGCAAAGGCATCAAGAATTTCTTTGAGGAAACGAGCCTGAAGGGGGCAACCTTTGATGAGGATGAGAGTATCGTCAGCGTATTGGATTACCGGGCAAGGAACATTTTGAAGGATCGGGTGTGTTAAAAGACCAGCAGCAGAGAAACGATTGATGATTTGTTGGAGAATATCGGCCACTAGGATGAACAGGAGAGGGGATAATGGGTCACCTTGGCGGAGACTCCTTTTTAGCTGAATCCAAGGTCCCGGGATGCCATTGAGTAATACTGCTGTCTTTGCTGAATTTGTTAACATTTGCATCCATTGAATCCATTTATCATCAAAACCCCTGATTTTCATTAACCTGAACAGGCAGTCCTATGAAACCGTGTCGAAAGCCTTTCTGAAGTCCAGTTTCAATGCAATTGTTTTCTTTTTCCTTTTCTTGCATGACTGCACCAGTTCATTTGCATACACGAAATTATCTGCTATGCATCTGTTCCTGACAAACCCTGTCTGATCTTTGTCTATTAATAAGGTAATTTCCTCCTGCAGTCTGATGGCGAGGACTTTGGTAATCCATTTGACTGGGCAGTTGAGCAGAGAAATTGGTCTGTACTCGTCTGGGGAGGTTGCAGCTGGTTTCTTCTTGAGCAGAATAATGTATGATCGATTGTTGCGTTCCAGTTGTAGGGTCCCTTCATAAAATTCTAGGAACATGTTTAAAATATCCTGCTTCAAAATGGGCCAGAAGTCCTGGAAGAAACCTGACCCAAAACCATCCGGTCCTGGACTCTTGTCTCTCGGAATTTCTTTCATTGCATTTAGGATTTCCGCTTCAGAAAAAGGCCTCGATAGTGAAGACAGATTGATAGGGGTTGGGTAGAGATTTTGGAGGTCAATGTTGTTGTAAGTTTGGGCAGGCACTCCCATGATTGATTTGTAATATTCTGTCAGTTTTTGTTCAACGTCCGTTGTGCCTTGCGCCACCGCCAGCGACGGCGGCGGCTGTGGCAGGCAGAGGGGACGACAAGCAACCGACGGGCCGGTGGTACATTACGCACTGGCAAACTCATGGGTTTCACGGCCATCATCCTTGGGCCGAAAAGCACCTACCATGGCACGCGACGCCGTGGCCCTCCCGCGCCGGCCGTGGCCGCCCACTCCGCACCCGGACCATCATCCATCCCTTGCTTGCGCCCCCACGCGGACCGTGCACACGCACCGCCCGGCTCACTTAACACCACCGTGTCTCCATGGATGCGAGATCCTCACACTCACACATGGGCTGTTTTTTGCATTGCTTGGCTGCTTGCCCCTCAGCTCGATCTCTCCCGATCCGTCGCCCATGCGCTGCCCCCGTCGACGCCCTGCTCCTTCCGCAAGCCAAGCCGCGACGACCATATCACCGCACTGCTTGCTGCTCACAATTATTGGCGGCGGCGGGCCACGCCACCAGTGTTGTGCCGCATCCCGCATGCTCACCATCCTCTCCATCATCCACGCTTTATTACAAAACTGTGGCAGGCAGATTCTGGAGCCTGGATTTGCGTCTCTACTTGTACTTTGAGCTAGGTCGCGAGGAGCTATAGCAGGTTGGGGCAACGGAAAAGAAAGCACCCCACGGCTGACGACGCGACGTGCGCGGATCAATGATCACCCGCAGCGCGCGACGCCGGTCGGGTGCCGACGCCTTTGTGGAAAGCGCGAAATCTGGATAGAAAGCGCCGACGAAAAAACGGGGCCAAAGGGCCCACATGCTGCTGGTTGCCGGAATAAAGACGCGGCTTGATGCGGTTGTTTAGTGTTTTTTTTTTTGTGTGTGTTCTTCCGCTGTCTGTCCACGTTCACTTCCCGCGAGCGAACGAAAGCTATCGGCCATCATCGCTACCTGCTTTTACGACGAACAACAACAGCTCAGTATATCTGGAGGTGCTCCTTGATCAGTGGAACGCAGTAGGGCCCGGTATCTGTGTAACAGAACGTGACATCAAAGGATCCGTCGTCGTCTTACCTGAATTTTTCACCTTGTTTCTGCACGTCCTAGCTACTCTGTAGTCTGCATGCATGATTTGAGCAGTCTGCCACTCGTTCGACATGAACTGACGACGTAAATGCATAACTGGGAAATTATCCAGTGTAATAATTCAACGAACACAACAGCATCAGTCAGTTGCTACGTACGCTGCGCATGCAGGCTGCTAGGGTCAATGTTTATCTGAACGTCGTTTCCGTCAGGATTGCTTCGCCGCATGACCACAATCATTGGCAGCTGATGAACGACGACGAACGATGATTCATAGCATCTTCCAACTGCAAACTGCGCCCCAAAGAAAGGGGGAAAAAAAAATCCCCGGCAGAGAAGAGAAATTAATTGGCAACTGGAAACGGCGATGACAATTCAGACAGGTTAGGTAGTGGCGGACTCGCTCATCGATCAGCTGACGGCAGATTATCCCTTCGCATTTCACGTGACATGACAAGAAAATCCTTCTTTGTCCTCGTTTGGTAGAGCTCCATTCCCGAACGCAACCGATCGAATGCGTTGTTTGTGGTCGCCACCAAGCATCGCCCGGTCCATTTCTTGTTGCTGTTAACGATTCTTAATCCATTCAGTTTGATATTAATAACAGCCTGGTGGCTGCGATGCGTGTGTTGCTAGCTCCTTGTTATCCCCTCCAAAAGTAATTAATCAACAATTTTATTTGTCGACCACGGCTCGTGACGACTTGAATTAATAACAAACACTTCCACAGTTCACTAGTAATAACCAAAGAAACGCGAAGGCTTGTCCTGCTCTTGACATGACTCTTCCCGCGTGTGCACCGGCGGTTGGTCTCGCTCTTGTCAATGATCAGAGACAGACCCTCTTGTATGGACTGGTCCGCAACAGTCTCTGAAAGCACCGAGAGTTTCGTTGCTGTTATCCAACAGCACCTCCCAAATCAAATCATCAGAAACTTCTATCCGCTGCTCCCACACCATCCCAGAAAGGACACCGGCAAATCATGAGACGACACGACGAGCTAGTCCCAATCGCCCAATTCCAATGAAGATCTGACAGAATTGAGGTCACCTGGATTAAGATAAGCTATGGGGACAAGACGAGCATGATCACAAAAGGCTCGGCAGACATTAACGTGTTAAACAAACTGGCTATAGCTTTATTTTTTCTTGAACGAACTAGTTGGCTATTTGTTTCAGGGGAGAGACACGTAGGGATCGTCATCCCGCAGTTGTGTTGGGTGGCACGGGCTGATCTGAACGTATGCAGCCGCACCCGACCGACATATCTGTTAGCTGTAGGTGGTCCGATTTGATGGGATATCCATAACTATATAAGAGTGATATGACTTATCTTTCTTGAAAAATAAGTAATGTGAACTTCACATTTCCCCGTGTTTGTTGCTTAGTACGCTGACACTCTTTTTATGCCTTACATCTCAATGCATAAATTATGCAGGACATGATGAGCTTCTGCCAAATGCTTTCATGATCTCTTCTTTTTCTGTCCTGGCTGTAAGTTCACTGTTGAAAATATAAACACAAATCCTACGCTGAATGCTAATTTCTTCAATTTTTAAATCAAAGGAATATGTGTAGAGAAACCCTTGAAAATCGCTATCATCATTGAATAAATTTGTAATTGACCGGAGTCTCTTTAGTCTTATCATCCGACATACAATAACTATAATTCTAGATAGATAATGCGATCATATACTGTGACAATAATACAAGGGATGTGACCTATGCTTCTTGGATTTAAAGCCAGATAATGAAACCTTTCAAAATATTTTTTTAATAACCTGATCGATGTTAGAAATAATTTTCAGAACTTTCCAATCCATTGTGTGACATTCGCTAAGAACTATGATCAGTCACAGTCTTGAGAAACATACTGTATTTAACTATTTGGGCTGAAGAACGTAGAAAGGATAAGAAGCCATTCATTGAAAACTACGATATGCTACTGATTGAATTTTCGCCGAATCCTGTCTGTTCGAAACTGACCCATATGTCAGTGAAGCAATCTTGAGATCAATGGAAGGTGTTGGCAGGTCAAATTCATGATTGGAGGGGACCAAATGAGACACTTGTCCTTGCACATCACTACCACATGTACAATTTCAAAAGCAAGTGCTGCCACCAAACTGAAATAAAGGTAGCATTAGTTATATGGTGTTAGGGGCACCCTCTGCACTTTTAACTAGAAAAGAAAAGAAAAGAAGATTTGGCTTGCAAATGCAATACATCTAGTATGTTTCTGTTGTCCCTGTAGGTTGCACTTCGTCCTGTGAGATGTCAGCATCGTTTCCTGTGCACTTGCTCAGGTCAGGAGCATCTGATGATCAGTTGAGAGATTGGGAGGTTCACAAGGCAAAGAGGGTTTAGGTCCACCAACTGGTGGTTAGCAGACTAATACATCTTAACAGATGCCATCACCTACTCGAGCGATTGGCCTCCTTGCAATCAAGGCCGTGGAGTGAATGAATCACCTAAAACGGCAAGTTGGGGACCTTTTCGGGTAAAAACATACCAAGCAAGAGACGAACGACCTTTCTGTCCAGCAAGTGAACTAGTAGGCAACTAGCTGCGTTCTTCCGATGCTGCTGCTAGGTCGTTGAAAGCGAAACGACATACACTACCATTTGTTAAATGAGTGAAAATTAACAAATGAATTGATTTTTTCCAACTGTTTTTACTGGAGAAAATTAGCATGTTCCAGTGAAAGATTGTCTGATTGCTCACTAAATAAATTAATCATATTTACTACAAGACTTAATTTCTTTGTAGCAACTATATCAGCGATAAACACATTGATTTCTCACAGTATAAAAAGGTAATTCCCAGAAGATCTGGCGCTTACCAAATGAGGAGGCAAAACACCTGAATCGATCCCAGGTCTCGGACCCAAGTAGGCAACAGCATCACCTCTAACAGGTCACTGGCATGTTTACAGTGACATGGAAAATATTGCATGCTCAGTCTGGTGCTAAGGCTAGTCTCAATGGACTATTTCATTTTGTTGTTTCCTAGATGCCATATAAGCATAAAAAGATGAAATAGTCTATTGAAATGGCTTCTACAATGCATCATTTCAGTTTTTTTATTTCCAAGACTTACATACAAGACACAAATATTTTGGAAACAGTGCATGAATGGTTTCATCTAGATGAAACACCTTTCATCTCTCTCTTCCTTAACTTCTTGCCACATCAGCAAAAATAGTGACATGGCACTCCATTTAATGAGAATGAAACTCCCATTGGGAGTAGCCTAAACGCCAAGTGTTGAGACTGGGTATCAGCCGTGTGAACGAAATTGCGATTTTTCGCACTCAATCTCAGCCGTTTAATTTCCTGCGTCCCAAGAGTGCAGCCGTCAGAAAATAATACCAGCCTACCACGAGTTGAAACCTATGTGGGAAAATGATCGAAAGAAAGAGATAGAGAGGAATAAGCGAAAGGAAACAAACAAAATGGTGGTGGGCCGTGGTTTCTTTAGGATTTGTAGGGAGATAGTGTCATCCCTTATTGGTGGCAGGAGTATATTATTGCTCAAGGAAGGAGGATTGAGAGGTTAGAACAACTCAAGTCTAGAGAGGGAGCTAAAAGGGGCAAAATTACAAAAAGAACAGATACACTTCTGTTCTTCTTATTCCAGTCTTCTCTCCTCTTGCTGATTCTTCTTTAGAATCCTTGGGATCAGCTCTGTCCCCTTGTTGGGTGGTTTCTGTCATAACAGAGAACCAAGAACTCCAGGCTTCTTCTTGGTCTCAAGTTCAGTTCTTGCAGAGGTATAGACTTATATTGTCAATCTCAAGTTATTCTTTGCATCTGAATTTGTCTCTTGATAACAAATTTCATATTATTGACTATTGAGTCCCTGGTTCTTACTTCTTGCTCTTTGAGCTTTGGGTTTCTGGTTAGCTCCTTGTGCTTGGTGGGTGCACCAACTGAATAAGTTTGTTCTTATTGTAGTTGATGTTTATTCGGTTTGAACTCTGAACTGCGCAAGCAATAGTGAAATTTCTTTGGATTTGGACTGAATTTCTCAGATGAAGTCAGTCCTTGACTTGAAACGACTTGACGTGTATCTTTCATGTTTTACTGCAGAAATTTAGGACTTACTTTCCTTTCATAGACACTGATTTGGACTGCTGGTTTTGCTGAAATTATGCTGCTTTCATCAATTGACTGAAAGGATCGATTGCTTTCTATATGCAGGTACTTCGACAGCCTATGGTGACCGTGGCCGAGGAAGTGCAGTGATCTGAAGTTTAGTATCCCAGGTAGATTGATGCCTTGAATTCTATCGGATCCACTCTTCCCTTTTTGTCCTGATATTCTTCACTTGTTGAGCAATGTTTTGTGGCGAATTCAGTACGCAGATGCACGAGATAGATGCTTTACCCTTCTTTCTCTTCTTTTCGCGTTACCTCTATCTAATTATGTGCAACAAAGACGAATAGCTAATTATTGGTTGTTTTTCCGTATTGCAGGCAGCTCCTATATATTTTCAATCGAAATCAGTATTTTTGCAGCCTTGGAAACGTCCATCTGATGACAGGGTCAATCACTATATCGCCTGATCCTTGTAACGATCCATCAGTTGGCCTCTCCTCCTGCTGCTTCTGAAGAGGATGGCCACATTCTTCTCACCATCCACCAATCATAGGGACCACACCGTCGGCGGCAACATGTCGTACCACCACTTCAACGCGTCCAACGCGTACTCGGACTCAACCACCGGCGGTCTGGTCCCGCTACCGGCAACCATCGTGTCGCAAGGCCACGGCGGCGACGGCGGAGACGAGCCGGCGGCGTTCATGAACTCGAGGGAAGGGCCGGGGAGCGGCGCCGAAATGGGCCTGCAGACGCAGCTGTTCATGGCGAACGCGTCGGCGGCGCAGAACCAGGGCCTGTCGCTGAGCCTCGGCACACAGGGCGTGCCGGTGTCTCTGTACCAGTACCGCGCCGCCGCCTCCTTGCTCAGCCCGAACCAGTCGCCGGCGGCGAGCAGGAGCTCTCAGGGCAACATCTACATTCAGAACTCCAGGTACCTGAAGGCGGCGAGGGAGCTGCTTGACGAGGTGGTCAATGTCCGGGACGCGATCAAGCGGAAGGGGGGCAAGAACCAGGGCAAGGATTCCGGCGAGGGCAAGGACGCCGGCGAGAAGAGCGAGGAGAAGGCCGGTGGCGAGCACGAGGGGAACTCTGCCGCCGAGCTCACGGCGTCGGAGAGGCAGGACCTTCAGAACAAGGTGTCGGCGCTGATGGCGCTGCTGGATCAGGTAATTATAACGCCTCTGCTCACCGAGTTCGATGGCTACGTGCTGCATGTTGTTTTTCTTGGAACAAGAACTTGGTTCATGAATGCTGGTGCAGGTTGACCGGAAGTACAGGCACTACCACCACCAGATGCAGATGGTGATGTCGTCCTTCGACGCGGTGGCCGGCGCCGGCGCGGCGAGGCCGTACACGGCGCTGGCGCTGCAGACTATCTCCCGGCACTTCCGGTCGCTGCGCGACGCCATCGGCGCGCAGGTGCAGTCCCTGCGGCGGAGCCTTGGCGAGAAGGACACGTCGGCGCAGGGCGGCGGGCTGTCCCGGCTGCGCTACATCGACCAGCACCTGCGGCAGCAGCGCGCCATGCAGCAGTTCGGCATGATGCAGCAGCCGCAGCACGCGTGGCGCCCGCAGCGCGGCCTCCCGGAGTCGGCGGTCTCCGTCCTCCGCGCCTGGCTCTTCGAGCATTTCCTCCACCCGTACGTGAGAACCATTTGTTACCTTCGTCGTCTCGTCGTGTATATATACTCCGGCCAATAAGGCACAACACTCTACTCCTTGCTAATGTACCTTGATTCGATGGCACTACAGGTATCCAAAAGATTCCGAAAAGCTGATGCTCGCAAGGCAGACAGGCTTGTCCAGGGGCCAGGTGAGAGAGACATGATCATGATGTGATGCTCTCGTTCTACTTCAAGAAACGAATTCAATGTCCTTACTAACCTGAGTGTACGGACGTGGCGTCACGTAGGTGTCGAACTGGTTCATCAACGCGCGCGTCCGTCTATGGAAGCCGATGATCGAGGAGATGTACAAGGAGGAATTCGGCGCGGAGATGGACTCGCACTCCTCGTCGGAGAACGCGGGCAACAAGGGCAAGGACGAGGCGATATCTTCGGAGGACCACGACGAGTTCCAGAGCCCGTCGATCGCGGCAAAGCACGGCGCAGCCGGCCACCTGATCAACACGTTCAAATCGGAGGCGATGGCCGGCATGGACGTCGCCGCCGGTGCCGGCCTGTCCGGCCTCGACGGCGCCGCAATGGGCTCGTACGCGACCAGCCTCAACCTGAGCCACCACCACGCGCCGGGCGGCAACAGCAGCCTCCTGCAGGACGCGCTCGCGCAGCACCACCACCACGGCGACGCGAGGTTCGTCTCGTACGGCGACATGGCCGGCCACGGCCTCGGTGGCTACGACGGCGGCAGCGTATCGCTCACTCTGGGCCTGCAGCACTGCAACGACGCCGGCCCGGGCGAGCAGCAGGGATTGCTGTACGGCACCGCCGGCGACTTCGACTTCATGAACGGCACCGCCGAGGACCGGCAGCGGTTCGGCTCGTCGCAGCTGCTGCACGATTTTGTCGCGTGATGAGCGGGACACGCACGCAACGGGGAATAACGCGGACGGCGTCAGAAGCATGGGGTGGCCGGCCGGCGCCGCCGCGGGTATACAGTGGTTACAGTTACAGTTCATGGTACACGGTTATAAGCAAAGTTTATTATACATACGTATACTGGTGTGGTAAGTGAAGTAGGGGGATCGAAGGGTGTATAAACTGTATATGAGATGGGGGGTGTAGAGCTTGGTGTAAAGATAGATTGGTATTTTTGCTAGCTTGATGATTCGTGTACTGATGATTCAAGTTCAGATACGATGTGTTGTTTGGTCCAATTGGACCTAGTTCATGGCTTTCTTGGGGATTCTAGAGTCAAATGTTTTCACAAGTTTTACATAACTTGTTTAACTCAACTCTAAAATTAAGCAATTCAGAAATAGATATACATGTTATATGGCTTGTGTAATGGTTAGTATAGGTCTGACTTAGTTATTTCTTTTTCGAGACATATGTAGAGACTTCAGATTAGTTTGGACGTACATGAAGTTCCAAAAATGACGTGTCTTTCTGCTTTCATTTGGCATCCTCCCACTTATGCAATTATAGATTATTGCCCTCAAACCACGGAGTTAAAGTGCTTGAACATGAGCAAAAAGCAGCTAAAGCATATGCTGCTTCAACAAGTTTTATGTACCACTAGTGGTACATAAATTTTAGCATATGAGTTTGTTTCTAAATACATGTCATCCGTGTACACATCATCCTAGCTAATACAGTCTGTATTTGTGTTGTAAAAACTAATAATTTCTTATGAAGAATTGACAAATTTGATTGAGATTTAATGTCAAAAGATGCTTAGCCCCTACTCAACTACTATTGTTATGTAGTACTGACATAACCATGACCAATTCCCATAATGACATAAGCGAACACTCATATATAGAAATATTAGTAGTTGTTATTAATTGCAAAGAAACATAAAAGTACAACTCAACAATGCTTAGATCTTCATGAATCTCTTTCTTTCCCTATGCTCAGTTAACCATTTTGCCTTTTCATCCTTACAATATATTTTTAAATGCTCGTGTATTTTAGAAAATTCTAATTACATAAGATGAAGATACTATACTGCTGGATAAGACAAATTGCAAAGTTTATAACCTAACTTTTTTCCCACTTTCAAGGCATCTCCAAAATTCTTTTAGACTTGCATCTCTCCAATTTGGCTCTATCCAATTCCTTGTCCTCACTCGTCTCAAGTCATGATCGCTGCATAGCGTCGTCAACGTTGGAAATTTTAGTATATGAGTTTGTTTCTAAATACATGTAATATTTGTACCCATCTCCTAGTTAAAATAGCTAGTGACAAATAGTTTTATCTTTTGGGACATGGTCTCTACGTGTGTTGTAAAAAAGCACAATTTTCTTGTGAAGAACTGACAAACTTGATCAATGGAAAGTTCGCAAAAAAAAAAAACTTGATCAATGGAAAAAGACGTCCCCATTGACATAATGTTAAGAAGAGGCCAAACAAAACTTGACCGGGACAGTTTCACATGAGCACTATGAACATTAGCTATGCTAAGAGCAACGGCCAAGAGAACAACACCGAAGTGAGGGAGATGGGTGAAAAATCCACAAATTAGTGCATGACCCTGTGTCAAATCCAGGTGTGCACCCACCCATCCAGTGAACCATTTCATTCACATAATTTGGATGCTATGATTTACATAAACAAAACCACAAACATCTCATAGCTATGGGATGTTTAACACTTATAGGTTAAGTTATTCATTTCAACACTCCTATATAGAAAAATGTTTTTTTTTCCCTCACATAGTTTTCAAAAATATCCTTAAAATATCAAGCTTTTTATGTAACACTGTCATATCACAAATTTTGCAGTATTCTAAAAATACATTGGTGTGACGTACATTCTAGAAGTTTTTTTTTAAGTACAAGACTTCCGAAGGGCCATAAAAGAATTCAGTTAACATTATAAGTAGATACAAATAATATTTTATCAAAGAATTGAAAAGTGTGTGATTACATATTCAATACAAAAAGAAATTTCTATATAGACACGTACAATTACATGTTTCATACTACAATATACTCCTTCAACACTTTCTTACCATACTTTCTCCACTGTAGCTAGCTAGTCAGCATGAGAAATATGTTAACATTTTAAAGTGCTTTGTTTTTAATAGAAATTTGATTAAGTTTGTAATAGAAACTTTGATTAAATTTATCAACACTTTCTAACCTTTCATCTTTACGTTACTGTTTCTCAACGGAAACAATGCATTGTGCTCCTGCGTACGATAGGCGCCAAACAAAAACGATTGAAAGCAGCATACAACCGGGCAGAATGACACTGAATTAACGACAGATCTCATCTTGGATCAGAGCACATGCTTGATGCCAAGGTTGGTTAGACATTTGGATTTGTGCTTATCATCTTGAGCCCCCCACGAGCTGGTTGAACATCATCCTCGCCGCGCACCACCTCCACGCCGGTGAAGACAGCGACAATGTTTCCCGCGGCGTCGTCGTCACTGGGATCCCTAGCCCGGAAGAACTTGACGATGCAGAACCTGCCCGAGCCAAGATTCACCAGGCAACCATCAAAAAACGACCAGTCCTCGGGCGGGTCAAAATCCGGCCAGACGTGTTGCACCACCGGTGGGTCAAGAGAGCTGACGGCGCACAGGTGATGGGGGTTGCAAGCCGAGAGGCCGAACCAGTGGCCAAGCTCGGGGACGTCCTCAGCTCTGCGGATGAACGGCAGCACCCAGTCACCTGCCTTGTCCCACTCCTGGGTCACCGTGTCGAAGCGGTAGGTGCCGATGCGATTCTCCGGGGAATCGGAGGGTGAGACGAAGATCGTGTTGCCGTCGACCACCGCGCACGAGTTGATCCTGGGCTTGTACCCCGGCTCACGGAAGAACGTCGGCGGCGTGAGGGGGCGCCAGACCCAGCCCTTGGAGGTGAAGGAAAGCGCCTCGAATGGCGGCCGACACCGGGGTGCCATGTCCAGGATATAGAGGCTTTCGGAGTGGACCTGAAAGCTTGGAAGAAGAAATTCGACTCAGCCAGCCGCCGGAATCCCGTGATCTGTTCCACCACGCCGCTTCCTTGTTTCTTGGCGTTCCTCTTCGTTGCAGCTGACGCCGTTGCAGCCGATTTGTAGAACAGGTTCGAGATGTTCAGTTGGTTTACTGAATACAGGCCACAACCGATGCGGCCCAGCACCAGATTCAGATGCTGACCATGATGACTCATCTTTTATCAGTCAGCAGAAGTGAATTAGTTTTCGCTTCCTTCCCTGATGAATTGTTCACAAAAGAAGGAAAACCAGTCGCTCAGATTTATAAAACCAGCCGGTCTTAAATTAAACAGCATTGAGCGAGGAGATGGCCAAGCAGCGAGATTAACGAACGACGACTTGACAAAGGTAAACTCGCAGATTGCAACCCGATGCTGATTACCAAGCCAAGAAACTGGGTGATAAGGACGTGCTCGTCTTCTCGATCGGAGCATTGGGCAGTTTCCTTCGGCCGCCGCTGCGATCGCCGGGGATTCTCCGGCTTCCGGCAATTCTCCAAAGCCCTTCCTCCGTTCCTCCTCCGGCCTGTTGGATCCGAGCCGTGCGTCTGAGATCCAATGCATCTTTTATCTGATCGAGATTGATAAAGGCCCAGGTCAAGAAGGGCTTGCTTCCCGCGCGATACGGTTGACAAGGCCCATGAGAGGAAACTCCTCCGCGGCGCAACGCCGTCCCTCCGCTGGCCGCCACCGCCGCCGGAGATGGTCGC
The DNA here is from genome assembly GCA_012490785.1 of Eragrostis nindensis. NCBI lineage: Eukaryota > Viridiplantae > Streptophyta > Magnoliopsida > Poales > Poaceae > Eragrostis > Eragrostis nindensis. The sequence goes on from JAAXCT010000595.1 coordinate 34,914, forward strand.
CCGCGGAGCGCTCCTCGTCCCCGGCGTCTCTGGATCTTAGCCTCCGCCAAGACGGGCCCGTGCACAAGCGCGCACTGCAGTTTGAGTGCCTGACTGATGGCCTCGTCCGCGACGCTGCACCAGATTTCAGATGTAATTTCCTTTTTCTTCTCCACTTCCCACGTTTTAATGCAAACTGTCCATGAGCTTTAATATAAAAAGTTAGGCAATTACCTACCGTAGTCTCCTCAAAAAAGAAAAAAAAAGATTTCAGATACAGGCAGAGAGATGGAATCGTTAGTCAATCAAGGTAACAACCCTGTTCACCTGACTCATTATAGCACGAATTCAATTACCAGGAGTAAAGGATTGAAATCAATAAACTGCTCATGGTGATATCTGAATGTCATTCACATTTCACAATATACGACAGAACATAATTTCAGTCACATCAAGTGTATATAAATTTATCACAGAACAGACTAGGATGCCGGTAAATTTATCGTTATATTACGTCGGAACACGAGGCCAATCACCCAAAAGCAGACATTCTACTACATTTGAGAGAGCTAAATGCTTCCACTACTAGATACTTTTACCACTTTATAACACACTCCAATCAATCAGGTAAAACTGCCAAGGAGCTATATTGATTAAGTTCCTTTCCTCAGCATCTTGACTAGTCAATTGTACTATCACTTGGCAGCATCCCACGCATGCATTCACCTGCAAACAAACAAACCAAGTATGATGTGAGAATCATTTGCCAATGCGTTCTACCTCTTAGACATATAACAAAGAGTCCAACAAGATCCAAATTAACCATTAAAATGTACCTTTTCAATAGGGATTTGATATCTTCTCGCAGTGCAGGGCTTTCAAGGAACCTGTCCTCAGTGTCTGAAACATCCACCTCGGCGAGCTCAAACTCCTCATTGCAGCTATGTTCGTTCCACTCAAACCACAGCTTCGACACTCGCTCTTTCTTGAAGGCAGTGCGGTGATGCTCCTCCTCAAGCGAGCCAACAGCAATGAGGCGGTAACAGTATACCACTTTAGATTGCCCCGGTCTGAATGCCCGTCCGATTGCCTGGCGCATCACCGCAGGATTTTCATGAACATCCAAAATGACAACACGTGATGCACCGACGAGGGAGATCCCCTCTCCACATGCCTTGATGGAGCCGAAGAAGACTTTAGCATCCGGTGAGTTGTTGAATCTGTCGACTGCTTCCTCTCGCTGATCGTTAGTTAAACCACCATCAATCTGAAAAGTGTCAACTCCGGATCTCCATCCCTTCATTCTAGTTACCAGTGTTTCTAAAAAGTCAAGGGAGCGCACATACTGGCTGAACACAAGTACCTTCTCTCCTGCAGCTTCTGAAAGAGACAACAGATTGTATACGAACTTCGCTTTCACCCCATCTTTGATATCGATTCCACGTATGACTGAATCCATCTTCTTTTTGCTGATGTTTCTATTTTTCTTATCAACATTCTTGACATCCTTTAAGCATGGATGTAGAGAAACAGCATTGCATTTCGCATGTGCTTCAAATTTGTTTGTTCCTACCAAACCCTTGATGATATCATCCTGCTTGGTACTCATATTTAGCAAAACTGCGAAATCCACAAGTCCAGGCAACTCCTTTAAATTCTCTCCTGGGTAATAGTGGAGTACGTTCTCAGTTAGCTCACGTAGATTCTGGATAATCATCACTCGTGTTTTATCATTCGAGTCCTTCTGAAAGTTCTCCTCAATCAAATCAAAGAAGACCTTTTCTGAGATGTTTTTTGATCGTACACTCTTCCCATACATGTCCACCTTAGTTAGGATGCGCTTAACTATTGCACGAGACTTCGGCATCTTTAAGAATTTTGGTCGGACAAGGTTCAAAATATTGAAAACCTCACTTACATGGTTCTGAAACAAGGTTCCTGAGAGCACCACTTTTCTAGGAGTTTGGATAGTTTCAAGTGCATTGAGTAGGTCTGTTTGTTCATTTCTTGAGGTGTGGCCTTCATCTAGAATTACAAGGCTAGGAACCTTCAGCAACTTCTCTTTGCACATTATGGCTTCACTTTCAGAAGAGTAATCAGAAATGATGTGTGCAAATTGTTGATAGCCAAGCAGCAATATGCTTCTGTTTTCTTCCCATAACTTCAAAACATTTAGCTGCTCAGACCGGTTATTAGCTTTGGAGGAGTAGAAGTCATACAAAGGAATGTCCTCGACTTGCCAACAAAGAAATTCTTTTTTCCAGTTTCCCAGAACACTCTTTGGAAGCATAATCAATGGCCTCCCAGCAGGGTACCGGGCCAGGAAGCTTTGGATGAAACTAATTAGCAGAAAAGTCTTTCCAGACCCAGGCGCATGTGCTAGAATACAGCCTCCAGGGTTGCTCTCATCTGCCAAGTTTTTTACCAAGAAATTAAAACCTTCCACTTGGTGAGGTTTCATCTGCTGTGAATGTCGAGGGTGGATTGACAGCACATCAGGAGCAACTTTGAGAATAGATCCCAAAGGATCGCCAGTTGCATCTGGATCACTATAGTTTCTGTGTTCTGATAGGTTTGTTCTGTACAATAGTTTGCGCTGATGCATGCAAAGTAATGAGAAAAACAGATCAATCAACCGAGAAAATAACTATTCTGATTAATGTTGCTCAAGGCAAACCAACTTTATCACCAGCAGTCTCAATAAAATGAGAAAGGAGAACCAACTGTTCATTTTAAAGCTGGGTTCATTTCTTTATCATATATACATATATAAACGCATCCAACTAACAGCGTAGAAATATATTTTATAGTTAAGAAACTGAAGAAAAATACATAAAGGCTAAACAATTTCCTTAGATTCTGAAACATATTGAACAGACGTCTAGAATCTATGGAAAAAAATTACAGGATCAAAACTTCTATTCATACTTGTTTCCAAAGAAGAAACAGTTCAATTCATACTCCTTAAATGTTTCACACAACGGAACCAAGAATAAGAGGTGATGTTGGCAATGCCTAGAGTTCAGATTATAAAAAACTTTAGATTTCTTGAATTCAATTGAAAAGTGTACAAGTGCTTGCCACCAAGTTACATCGAGTTGCCAGCCTGAACACACTATCAAAAAACCATTTAGTACCCAGAATCTAGTTGACGTTGATAAGAAGCGAATAAGTTTTGATGAAAATTATATTTACTTCTGGACAAACTGTTTCATTGGACACAAAAACATCACCATTTGATCTATTCCTATCAATGACACAAAATCAAGTTATAATTAAGTTATGTTGCAGAAATAGGAGTAAGAATGATGGTTCATGAAAAATAGGCCATGAAGGAACATGGTACATGCAGCAGATAATTACTGATTATTGCATTCAGCTGTAATAAGCAGGCAGGATACCAAGATTGAAGTAACACAGCCAGTCGTTATTGTGAACCAAATGAACTGTCTTCTTGTATGATGTTCAAAAGGAGTTTCACAAAATCTAGTTACTGAAGGATTCCAACAGCGAAGTCAACTAAATAATCCAGACGAAAAATTCCATACCTTTTTCCATGAGTATTCAAAAATTTTCTCGATGCGCTGCTGGATCAGACCACAAACACGGCACACAATGCCCAAGTCATCTTTCATCAAAAAGTCATGATTACATGCATCTTCTATTTCCCCACAAGAATTGTCGTCGAATGGAACAATGCTCTGATTAATTCCACTGGTCTGATAAGTAAATGAAGTTAGCCACCCACAAGTCTTTTTTTTTTTTGAACGGTTAAACAGCAGGAGAGGCTCCCACTGTGATTTATTGAAAAAAAGTAAACTGGCTAAAGCCAGGAAAATTACACATAAAGGAACAAAAAAATGAAGAGGGGGCACACACAAGTCTTAGCTCAAAGGAAGTAATGGGAAGCCGTCAACAAAGTACATAGTCAAAGACACTAAAATAAATCCATGCTGCTTGTAAAGCATCAGATGTGCGTGCCAAGGGATAGAAAGGATATAAAATAACTAAAAAAACATGTGTCATGGCTGTCATTAGAAGAGATCCATGCAGCTAGAACATGCTCTTCACCGTGGCTGAAAAATGTCACTGGTGGATACCAGTTATCATGAAATAATCCCCCAAGGAGGCGGGGGAGCTAGACACTAAGGTCACCTATCATCAAGACATGGAACCCTAACTTGACATACTTGCAATAGAATGGGTGATTGGATACCTTAGAGCAGGCCAATGCAACTGACATGTCCCTCCATAGATCTTCTAGCTCATCAACCAAGCAGCCTTTGTCATAACAATTGTTCTCATTCATTTGTGGTTCATTTGGTATAACTTCACAAGATTCTTCATAAGAATCAACATCGTCTTTCTGTATTGTTCTTTCAATTTTTGCTTTCTCCTCATGATGATCCTGTTGGAATACAAGAGACCAAACATTATTGGGGGGAAATAATCTTATTTATGTAACTAAAGCAACTTTAAGAATGAGTAGAATATGGCATTATTGTGAGCTGAACCAATTGTGTTCCCATTTCTCAAATTGATTAATCATATTGCATGGAGAGCAGAAAGATTTAAAAGTTTATTGAAGAAACATAATTCGTTCGTTTCAAAATCAGGAATCTGGGGATTGTTTATTAAAATAGTAAAACAAGCTTATAGAAGGGACAATATTCAGTTGCTAAGCAATGTTACATGTCATTGCCAAGTTATGTGTCCTAGGTGAAAAGATCATTACATTGCTAATGTAAGATGCTGATTCAAAAGTAGGGCATAAAAAGAATGCTCTGATCTTGTCAATAGCTCTCATGGGTCATAAACCGTGTCTACTAACATACTTATTGCTAACAGCCAAGTGCACCTCGTTTTTTTAAGATTAAACGCACCTCATTGTTATCAGCATTCTTATTGCTATGCCCTTGCTTGATCAGCGGCAGCTGCTCCAAAGTACTGTGGCTATCAGATACAGCAATCTTCTTGGGTTGTAACACAACATAAAACAAGTTAGTAAAATTCAGGACAATATATTGTTTAAGAAAATCAACATTGTAGCATAAGCTTAAACAAACTTGATATTATTCAAGGAAAGCAACTTAACATTGTTTAGGAGCATGTAAAGCTTCTAGATCGTGAAAGTGGTGAATTCTCAGAAATCTCATTTCTAGTAAATTTTCTACATCTTCAATTTACAAGTAAACATGATATGTGTAAAAGATTCCTTAAAACTTGAATGCATTAATAAACATAAACATTCATGCCAAGCTAAACACACCTCATCAGGAGTATTGTCAATGTCCATATTGTACTTTCCCTGCTTAGCTAAAACTTGAGGCTTGGTACTGCTATCACAATTATCCGGTATGATGATATCTTGATGTTTGACAGGTGGCTCAGGTAGCAACTGCTGTTGGATATTATTGGCATTTTGCTTATAAGATGAATTGTCATCTCCAAAGGATTTTACCCCATCCTCATCATCCGTATCAAATATCACAACGGTTGCATCAGCGCCAATGTTGCCCACATCAGCATTGTCTTCGATTGGATCCAAGTCGATGATATTTTCCAAGCTGTAATTGTTCCTACTTTGCCCGGTTGCATATGATGGTCTGAGCACTGGACTCGCATAAGGCAATCGGATTGGTACTTGCTGTAACTTTTCTAGAATGCCAATAACTTGACGCCGTTTGGTATTGATTTCTTCAACATCTTTAGCGACACTCCCATACTTCAATTCATTATATTGCTCAAGAAACTCAAGACGAACATGCCTATTGTGGTTGAAGATGCTTGACTGGGACTGAGTGCCTTGTGAGCTGGCATGCTCATTGCCATGCTTCTGCTTCTTGGGGTTAGGACAGTCCATCCTTCAGAACAATAGGATAGAACCGTTAATTTCTTTTAAGAGGCACCTACTGGAAGCATCCCAAGCCAAAACAAAAACTTGTTGTACTTGTCCAAACTACTTTGCATATGTTAAATAATCATCTTTTTAAATCACGATGAATGGAAAAATAGGAGCATTCATGTGAAAAATCAACTTTGCACATGTACAGAGCCTGATCTTGGAAGCCAAGTGCAGGATGTACACACCCATCAGTCCATCACCAAGCTTGAGTCATGCTCAGCTCGACTTTGGCGCATTCTATACCCCTCATTTTACTCTCACTCAATCACCCACCGACTCCTCCACCGACCCCTAAATTTTTTTCGAATCCCTTATATTTTGATACAAATTTCAAACCCTTCAATCATTTATAAAAAGGGACAGAGGGAGTACTGCACTAAACCCAGCCGAGAATGTGAAACGTGTAGATTCGCGGATCCCGGAAGCTCCCACCCTACCAATTTGTAATCAGTAAACTACCAATCCGACCAAAGTGCACATGAGCCAATCGATCCTGATAGGGATTTTCTCACGCAATTTACCTCAAGAAACCGACCTAAGAGAAACCCACAACGACTCCCAAGATCGCCATTTTAGGAGACGAAATCGGTCCAGAAAGCCGCAAAGGCAGGGGCAAGAAAACCCCAAACTCGCGGATTGCTCAGATCAACACAAATAGGCATGGAAATGCAGGAGGAAGACAAAGTTTGGGGGAGAAAAGACAAACCTGAAGAGCCTCGTGAGAATTGCTGGGAGGAAGAGAGAGATTCACCCAACTTCTGCTGGTAAACTTCGTGCTCCCGCAAGGGAGACTGAAGTGGCGCAGTGTGCTCCCGCGGAGAAGCAGAACAGGAACGGCGAGTGCTTGTGTGACTATTTAATTGAGGAGCAGTACTGACCACTGAACCTTCACACACTTTTCTTACTCAATGTTCATTACGTTGTTTACTGTTTCATGGGACCCGCGATGTAGGACATACTTGTCATTGGTGAATTCAGAATGTATTGCGTGGACTGGTCAGACTGCCCTCAAAATAAACCCAAACGATTGGACTTCTCGAATACGAAGTGCGTGAACATGGGTGGATGGAAACAGGACTGGCACCGATGAGGAGGAGCAAGGTTCTCATTTTGGAATTGCAACCCACAGATGCTTTTTCCGTTGAATGTTTTGTAAGAGTACACAGATGAATGGTTTGATAAATGTTATAGTATCTTACTTAAATGAAAGATTCAGCAGAGGCAAGGAAAAGAACTGTTTTTGAAAGGTCGAATGCATAAAAATGATCATCATTTTGCTTAACATGTCCTCGGAGAAACAAATGACCGAACACCCCTCACCTTTCTTTCTACAAGAGTACAAAAATCGTAGATTACATGTTACTTATACATTGAACAAAGAGCATATTTTTAGATAATGAGAACAAAGAACACATAACTAACTAGGCTACGTATAGTGACACGCCCTGCAACCGCAGAAACTCGCGAAAAAAAAACTCGCTCTGTTTACGGTCTCGACAGCACCGTACTGCCGCTGCTTTTGTTGCCAGCCTTCAGCTTCGTGAACTGCTCCTGCTTGATCTGTCGCTGGTTCTCCATGAGGCGCTGGGCGACCTTGCGATTGTACCAGTCGCGCCACGCCGGGTCGCTGGCCTTGTTCCTGTGCATGGCGACGAACCTGGCCACCAGCTTCTTGCCGCCGGCGACGAGCGCCTCCTCCCCGATCTCGGCGGCGTGGTCGATGAAGAACTCCAGCATCACGTCCAGGAACTCCCCGTACCGCTCCAGCGCGAACAGCGCGCGCAGGAACGTGGCGTACCGCGCCTCGTAGCTGCCGTCCGCCACGATGGCGCACACGTCGATGTCGCCCCGCCGCGTCCGGCACCGCCGCAGGAACCGGCGCTCGACGGCGTGGAACCCGGGGCCGAAGTTGATCCGGGCGCCGTCGCCGTGGAACGCGACGGCCACGCGGTCGTGAGCCAGCGCCACCGCGTGCTCGTCGGGGAACGGGCCGATGACGCGCGGGCCGAGCAGGTCCGGGTCGTGCACCTGCGCCGTCCACTCCCCGCTCGGGATCCGCTGCACCCCGGTGTACCAGAACCGCACCGCGGCGGCTGGTTTCGTGACCGCGGCGGCTGCGGCACTGGAGGTCCGCATGCCGGCGCCGGGAGCAGGAGCAGCGGCCATCGTCATGCTGCGGTTTCAGGAAGTTGGCTACGTTCGTGTCGGGGACTTGTGTTGTGTGTGAGGCGGCGTACGAGTTTCCGAAGATCTGCTGCCACGGGAGTACTTGAATACGCTGCCTGATTGCCGGAAGACGGAGTCGGAGTGGGAACTCCTATATGCAGGGCGTCCTATGGTTAACATACGATAGATTGGCCCAATAGCCCACTAAATCTGAACAGCAGCTAAAAGTGAGTCCTCGCGCTCTACACCTCTCCCTTCGCCAACGTCTCTCTCGTCGCCGGCGCCGCCGCCGCGGGGGTCGACCGCACCATGGCTCCTGGCTCGCCTTCCCGCGCCTCCGTCCCCCAACCCCCACCGCCTCCTGCTCCCAACCAGGTCGCTTCCTCCTCTGCTGGGCCCGCCGGCACCTCAGGTGCTCCGTCCTGGGCTGCGGTCGCGGCTCCATCCATGGTGGACCTCGGCCCGGCCATCCCCGCGACGGAGGAGCTGTGGGAGGCCAGCTCCTCCGAGACCTCCAGCTCTTCGGAGGACGGCTTCGTGCGCCGCATGCGCGAGCTGGGGGTGGTCGTGCCCAAGGACAAAGGCAAGGCCTTGGCGTCGTCGTCGTCTGAGAGCTCTCCCTCCGGGTCGCCGTCGCGCAGGCCGGCACGGCCTCAGGGGTTCATGGCCGACGCGCGCCAGCCGCCGCCGCGTCGCGCCCGCGCCCGGCCTTGGCGCGCTGAGGGGGCACCAGTCATAGGCCCTTCCTCGAGTGGCACGCAGGAGCTGGATGAAGGGTGGCAGGTCGTTGCACGGCGGAAGGCGAAACGCAAGGCGCCGCCCTCACCGCCGCCTTCCCCTCCCCGGCAGCGTCGACCGGTCCCCGCGGACTTGGTTGGTCGCTGCTTCAACTGCCTCTCCACCGAGCACATCGCCGCGGCGTGCCGAGAACAGGCGCGCTGCCTCCGCTGCGGCGATGTTGGCCACCAGGCGCGTGGGTGCAAGCGTCCGCGCTCGCCGCGAGCTGGTGGACGCCCGCGGCTCAGGTCGCGCGGCCAAGGGTCACCGGCCCCGACAGGCCTCAGGCCGTGCACGGTCGACAGGCGGCTCGGTCGAGGTCGCAGGTGGATACAGAGGACTGGCCACCCCTGCAGGCCAATGGGCAGCCGTTCGACGCCCGCATCATCCTGGCGCGTCGGCGACAGCGGCAATCTTCCCCGCAGGTCTCTCCGCCACGCGACGACGAGTCGGCTGCGTCACATTCCTCCTCGCCGTCCCGGTCCCCCACGCCTCCGCCTCGCCAAGCTGCTCGGCGACGCGCGGTGCCCGCGAGGCCACCTCCTCCTCCACCAGCAGGCCCGGCGCCGCCGTGCTCCACCCCACCTCCACCACCTCCCTCACCGCAGGCGCACGCCGGGACGGACGGCACGCCCACCTTTCCACCTTGGAGACCTCTGGCTGGTCGCATCAAGAGAGAGATTTGCGTCGTGCCCCGCTCGCCGGTGATCGATGCGAACGAACTCGCACTCTCCAGGGCGCTCGTCGCGGTGGTCGGCGGTTGTCGGGCGGCGGTCTCAGTTGACGACATCAAAGATCATCTGTGGCGGTTCTTCCAAGTGCCACAGACCGCTGTCATGGTCCACACCTACCAGCTGGAGGACTTCCTCCTCATGTTCGAGGAACCGGCCGACCTCCTGAGGGTGCTCCGCTCCACCTGTCCGCCGGTGGCGAGCTTCCACCTCTCCGTCAAGCGGTGGAGCCGGCTGCTGCAGGCGGAATCCTTGCCGTTGCGGTTCAAGGTCCGCGTCCACATGAAAGGGATCCCGGCGCACCTCTGGCTCCTCTCCACGGCGCAGTCCGTGCTGGGCTCAGCTTGCAACATCCTCTCCATGGCATCGGAAACCGAGTCGAAAGCCAATGTCGCTGAGTTCATGGTAATCGTCTCTTGCTTGCACCCGGACCTGATTCCGGAAGAGAAAACGGTGCTGCTCCCGGAGACCAGGGCGCCGCACCTGTCGCTGTTCTACAGTGTCGAGGTCGCGATCAAGGATGTCCAGGTCCTCCCTCCTCCGGCCGGCGGTGACCCGCCGAGGCCGCCGGGTCGCCATGATGGACCCCCCAACGGAGGCGGGAGTTCGGGCGGCGGCCAGCTGAGGCCGCGGAAGCACCGACACCGCTCCGGCAGCAGCTCGTCGAGGCGGCCGTCTGCTCGCGGCGCAAGCAACCGGTCGCGCGGTGGCGCCGGCCATGGTGGCGCGGGCGGCGCTGCCATGTGGGCCGCAGTCCGGGCTGAGGCGGTGCCCGCGCCGGACTCCTCCACCTACCCGTCTTGGGGACTCCAAGGCATCCACCCGCCGCCGGCGTTCCAGGTTCACGGCGCGGCCTCCGGCGTCCGCGCTGGCGGGCTGGGCGTGGGGTCCGGGGGCTTGTCCCCATTTGCGCAGCCTTACCACCCTGCCACGCGAGGCCGGCACTCCGGGACAAGCGCCGAAAGAGAGAAAGTGGTCGCAGGTCAAGAGGAAAAAGAAAAGGTAGCACAAAAGGTCGATCCGATCCTGTCTCCCCCAGCTCAGGCTGTCTGTTTCCCGGTTCCTTCTTTGGCAACAGGGGTACACATGGGTCAAAAGAACCAATCAACGGTCGACAAAGGGTCTTCTTCTGATCCTCACATGGGTTCTTTTTCCTTTCAGGTCGCAGATCCTTGGCTGGTTGAGCCTGTGGACAGCTCGTGCCCACCTCGCGATGGGGCTGCAGAACTCGGGAAGCTTCCGGGAAGCTGCTCCCGAGCGACCAGTGGGGTTCCCGCGGGACCAGGCCGGGCTGGCTCCCGATCGATCGGTAGGACTCCCGCGGGACCAGGCCAGGCCGGTTCCCATTCATCACTTGTTCCTGCTGGGCCTTCGGCACCCCGAGCTGGGCCGCCTGTTACTGGGCCTGTCGCTCGAGCGCTGGCTCGTGATGGACGGTCTGAGCAGGCCGGCTCGCCAACATTGGAGGGTCACCCACGGATTTCGTCTCAGTCGCCGTGCTCCGGGTCGACTGTTCGTAGCGACTCCAGCGACGGCGAGAGTCCGTCGGGATTCCCGGTGGCGGCGGCGTACGGCTCGGTTCCCAGCAGCTGCGAGCGCCCGGCGACCCAGGCTGTTCCTTCACCCTTGCCGGGCAGGGTTCCCTCTTCACTCTCGCCGGGCGGGCTTGGAGGTCAGTCGGTGCTCTGCTCTCCGCCGCCGGCGCCCCTGGCGGTCAAACCCCGCACGACCGTGCCGCTCCAGTTCGTCTACAGCACGCTTCGGGCGACGTTCGACTCCACGCCCCAAGCTGCAGGACCACCCCCGGCGACTCCCAGCGGGTCAACCCCCGACGCCGTTGGCTCTGGAGACTCTGCCGCTCGGGTGGGGCCGGGCATGGAGGCTGCCCGGGGTGGCTTTACCTCACTGGTGGCGGAGTCGGTGCCCGCGCCTGTCCTGCGAGTGCCGCCGTTGACGAGGCGGGCCAGGTCACCGCCGAGCCTACCGCGGCGCAGCCCTCGCATTGCAGCGCGAAGCAATGTCCGAGGCTCGTCTGCCAAGATGGTGGCACAGACGAAGATGATGACAGCGCTCAGAATCATCTCAGGTGACCAGCCTCCCGACATCGATTCCTTTGTCCAGTACATGAAGGTCTTTGAGAGAGGCCTCAGCGAGGAGGAGTGCTTGGCCCTAGGGGAACTGCTCAACAGCAATTATGCAGTGGACTACTTGGTCGAGGAGCCTGAGGATTAGGTCCAGGGCTTAGGTCGTTTTTCTGTAGTTCTTTTTTTATGGCTTGTTTAAATGTATCGGTATGGAACGTCCGAGGATTAAATAGGAAATCCCGGCGTACCGCTGTTCGTGAGCTGGTCGTATCGGAGAATGTCTCCCTGTTGTGTCTGCAAGAGACAAAACTTGCTGTTGTATCTTCCTCTTTAATGTTGGAAATGTTAGGCGCCGAGTTTGATTATTATGCCTTGCCTGCTGTGGAAACTCGTGGAGGCCTCTAACCCAATCCTTGGTTCCTTTTCCCTTACAGTTCGTGTCCGTCCAGCTGCCGAGCCTAACCAGTCCGGCTGGCGCTTAACAAATGTGTATGGTCCACAATCCACGGCGGATAAGGTCGCTTTCCTGCAAGAGATTAAAGACATGGGGTCGCTTGTAGCTGGGCCATGGATGATTTGCGGCGATTTCAATCTTATTTACAAGGCTGAAGACAAGAATAATGCTCGCCTGAACCGTAGATTGATGGGTCGCTTCTGGCAGGTCCTAAATGACCTGGAATTGAAGGAATTATTCCTTCATGGTCGCCTTTTTACTTGGAGCAACGAGCGGCAACACGCCACTCTGGAGCGTATTGATAGGGTGTTCGTCACGGTTGAGTGGGAAGATATCTTCCCTAACCCTGAACTTCACGCTCTGTCGACAAGATGCTCCGACCATGCTCCCCTTCTCCTACAACTTGACTCCCTGCTTCATCCCAAACGTCGCTTTAGGTTTGAGGCCGTCTGGCCGAAATTTGAGGGGTACATGGAAGCAGTCGAGAATGCTTGGTCCCTGTCGTGCCCCGTCGAAGACCCGCTACGCACGCTAGATCAAAAATTGCGTGTTACAGCTAAGGCTCTACACAGTTGGAGCGCACGCATGGTCGGCAGTATCCGAACTAAAGTCGAGGTCGCTAAAGAAATCATCCTCCGGTTCGATGTCGCCCAAGAATCAAGGTCGCTCTCACCAGCCGAACTCTGCCTGAGACAACAGACCAAGCTCAAATACCTGGGCCTTACCTCCCTCCAGCGTACCATTGCTCGCCAGCGCTCTTCACTTACCTGGCTATCCGAAGGAGATGCTAGCACCAAATTCTTCCACCTTCATGCCTCCTATAAACGTCGAAAAAGCTATATTGCCTCCTTTTCGGTCGATGGCAATCAGGTCGTCACAGAAGAAGCTAAAGCCGAGGCTGCGTTCAACTTCTTCAACGGCATCCTAGGCACTCATAAGGAAAGGTCGCTCCAACTTCGTCTCCACGAGCTGGATATCCCCTCGCTCCCTCTGGAAGAACTAGCGGTGCCGTTTACTGAGGAGGAGATATGGAAGATAATCCGTGAACTCTCACCTGATAAGTCGCCAGGCCCAGACGGTTTCACTGGTCGCTTCTATCAAACGGCCTGGCCCATTATCAAGAAAGATATAGTCGCAGGCTTCAACGCGCTATCGGCCTTGGATGGGAGGAGTTTCCACCATCTAAATGACGCCCTTCTAATTCTTCTGCCGAAAAAGGTCACCCCTTCACTAGTCTCTGATTATAGGCCGATCAGCTTAATCCATAGCTTCGGAAAATTGTTTTCCAAAGCCATGGCCAACAGGCTCGCCCCCTTGCTGCCGCAGCTGGTTAAGTTAAACCAAAGCGCGTTTATAAAAGGTCGCTACATCCATGACAATTTCCGCTATGTCCAGGGGCTAGCGAAGGCTCTCCATAGGAAACGACTTCCCAGGATCCTACTCAAGGTCGATATAGCCAAGGCATTCGATTCGGTTTCCTGGCCTTTCCTCCTAAACATCCTCGAGCACATGGGTTTCCCGCTTCGCTGGAGGGACTGGGTCTCCCTCCTACTCTCTACCGCAAGTACTAAAATCTTGCTCAATGGCAACCCAGGTCGCAGAATGTGCCATGTCCGAGGTCTGCGCCAGGGTGACCCGCTGTCACCAATGTTGTTCCTCCTGGCCATGGAGGCGCTTAACGCTCTGGTCGCTTTCGCAGACTCAAGGTCGCTCTTCACGCCGCTGGGGATCCTAAAGGCTCGTTTTCGAGCCTCCTTGTATGCCGATGATGCAATCTTCTTCATCTCACCGGTCGAATCAGATCTCAGACTTATGACAGAGATTCTAAACATCTTCCAGGAGGCATCTGGCCTCGCCACAAACTTCGCGAAGAGCAGTTTCTACCCAATTCGTTGTTCTGAAGAACAGGTCGCCTTAATCCTCGACTTAATGCCATGCCAAGCGGGGACCTTCCCGTGCAAATACTTGGGAGTACCTCTATCCATTTGGAAGCTCTCTAAGGTGGACCTCCAGCCACTTGTTGATAAAGTCGCAGACAGGCTGCCTACCTGGAAAGGTCGCCTACTTAATAGAAGTGGTCATCTCGCCCTGATAAAGGACACCCTGTCAGCAATCCCTGTCTATTTATCCATTGCGGTGCGCATCTCAAGTTGGGCTATCGAGGCAATCGAAAAAATCATGAAGGCTTAGGCTTTTCTTTGGACAGGAACTGATGTGGTGTCAGGGGGAAAATGTGCGGTCGCTTGGTCGAAGGTCTGTCGGTCCTTGGCAGCAGGAGGCCTGGGTATTAGGGACCTCAGACTTAGCGGTATGGCCCTTCGTATGCGCTGGAACTGGCTAGCAAGGGTAGAGCCCGACAAAGCATGGGCTTGTCTGCCAGTCTCCACAAGTGCCATGGCGCAAGCTCTGTTTGATAACTCAATTTCAGTGGAAGTGGGGAATGGTAGCGCCACGTTGTTCTGGCGGGATAATTGGAGCAATGGCAACTCGCTCATCTCCCTTGCGCCAAACTTGGTCGCGGGGGTCTCAACTAGAACCCAAAATGCTCGCCTCTTTTGCGAGGCCGTCGTGAATAGGCGTTGGATCAAGGATTTCCATGGGCCGCCAACAGTGCAGGTTATCCTCGAGGTTTTTAAAGTCGTGCGGCTTATCTCGGGCTTATCTCGGAGATCCTACCCCTATCAACCGAGCCGGATAAATTCCGATGGAAATGGACGGCGGACGCTTCACCGCGGCTAGCGCCTATAATGCTTTCTTTATTGGCCAATCTGAGGTGCTGGGTGCCCGCTTGTTATGGAAAACAAAAGCCCCAAACAAATGCAGATTCTTCTTCTGGCTCGTGTTGCTCGGTCGCAATTGGACGTCTAATAGATTACTCTGACATGGCATGCGGGAAGACGACACGTGCGCGCTGTGCGCGCAAGAGTCGGAAACTCTTGACCATCTCCTCCTGCATTGTGTACATGCGAGAGAAACTTGGTTCCGTGTCTTGCGTCGTATCGGGATGTCACACATCTCCCCTTCCTCCCAAACACCACCATTTGTGGATTGGTGGCTGTGGTCGCGAAAAAGAGTTCCCAAGCCTCTAAGGAAAGGCTTTGACACCCTTGTCGTTTTGGTCGCCTGGAGGCTCTGGAAAGAGCGGAACAACAGGATTTTCGAATTCCAAGCGCTGCAACCGGTTGCTTTGGCTCAGGAGATAATTGAGGAGGCTTCGGTTTGGGCGTCGACAGGCTTCTCCAAGTTGAAGGACCTAGTCTTCCCTTGTAGGTCCTAGAGGTTTCTTAGTTCTCTCTAGTCTTCGTTTCTCTGCTCTGTTGGTTGGCCCTAGGAGACTCCTCGGGGCTCGTTGTTGTTCTTCTTGTAATTTGTGTGCTCGATCGTCTCGTGTTTCTTCTTCTTGTGTCGCTCTTGTACCTGTGTACCCGGTCGTCTGTACTTGTTTTCTCTTCTTCTTAATGAAAAGCGTGCTCCGCACGTTATACAAAAAAAAAAAAAATCTAAACAGCTCAGCCCAAGTCAGAGCGTCAACATTTTGAAACAGAAGAGTCAACATTTTTGTAGTTCTATTTCAACATTTTTAAAATAAAATCAATATTTTTATAAAAAATGTTGACCACAAACAAAAAAAATGTTGACATAGTATAAACAAAATGTTGACATAGTATATTTAAAATGTTGACAAAAATTTTAAATTTTAAAAAATTCAAAAAATATTCATATTGGATCTCATTTTGTAGAATTAATTGTAACAAACACGTAGGTTCAAACGAATTCGAAAACGGACTTACGGTTTAGGAGAAAAATACGTTTAAAGTTTGAAATTCGTTTTCTTTTTCTCCCACCTCCCACCTCCCCAATCAGAGAGCGACACGTGGCAGCTTCTCAGCCATCCCCTTCTCCACCTGCACGAATCTGAGACGTTGCACGAATCTCAAACACTGTTCTATCAAAGCTTAACCATAGCCCGCCCTACATATAGGATCCACCAGTCGGAGTCGGCTACTTGGCTGGTTCGAAATTTCGCGGCTTTGGAGATCTTGGGCCGGTCTGACTTGGGATCGATATTAATGGGCTTAAGCGTGTTCTCTCGCTTCATGATTACTCGCGTAACCCGAATCGAAGATGGCTTGGGCTCGCAGCCTGTGTTCCAGGGTGGATCTTATATGTAGGACGGGCTATGGTTAAGCTTTGATAGAGCAGTGTTTGAGATTCGTGCAACGGTTCAGATTCGCGCAGGTGGAGAAGAGGATGGCTGAAAAGCTGCCACGTGTCGCTCTCAGATTGGGGCGGGTGGGAGGTGAGAGAAAAAGAAACGAATTTCAAACTTTAAACGCATTTTTCTCCTAAACCGTAAGTCCGTTTTCGAATTCGTTTGAACCTACGTGTTTGTTACAATTAATTCTACAAAATGAGATGTAATATGAATATTTTTTGAATTTTTTAAAATTTAAAATTTTCGTCAATATTTTAAATATACTATGTCAACATTTTGTTTATACCATGTCAACATTTTTTTTGTTTGTGGTCAACATTTTTTATAAAAATGTTGATTTTATTTTAAAAATGTTGAAATAGAACTAAAAAAATATTGACTCTTCTGTTTCAAAATGTTGACGCTCTTACTTAAGCTAGGCTGTTCAGATTTAGTGGGCTATTGGGCCAATCTATCGTATGGTAACCATAAGACGCCCTGCATATAGGAGGTCCCGTGTTCCAGCCAACCAGCTGCACCAAAATAGAGCACTCGACTCCCATCACCGCTCGCCGCCGGGAATGGCGATTCCCCGGCGCCTCACCCGTCTTCCCGCGGCCGCTGCTGCCACCGATCGCTCGGCTGCAACTATGGCCATCGGCCTCGACGGAATCGGCGCGAGGCCCTCAACGGCCGCCCTTGCTGCCGCCGCGACGGCCGCGCCTCCGAGTGCCAGTCTCTCCTCCTTCGCATGTTACGCCGCCGCTGAGCCTCCCGCAGAGAGATCGTATCCTCGCTGCTCGCCTCCTCCTCCTCCTCCTCCTCCACTCCCCAGCCGCAGGTGTTCGACCTCCTCATCCGCACATACACCCAGTCCCGCAAGCCCAGGGAGGCATTTGAGGCCTTCCGCCTCCTCCTCGACCACCGAGTCCCCATCCCCGCCTCCGCATCCACTGCTCTCCTCGCCGCACTCTCGCTCGCTGGGTGGCCTCACCTCGCCGCGGAAGCCTACAGCCTCGTCCTCTCCTCCAATTCTGAGGTGAACACCTACACGCTCAACATCATGGTCCACAACTTCTGTAAAACCCTAGAGTTCGATAAGGTCGACTCTGTTATCTCCGATATGGAGAAGAGGTATGTGTTTCCGGATGTGGTTACACATAATGTGATGGTTGACTCCAGATTTCGTGCCGGGGATGTGGATGCAGCAATGGCATTGGTTGATTCGATGGCGAGTAAGGGGGTAAAGCCTGGGATTGTGACATACAACTCAGTGTTGAAGGGGTTGTGTAGGAATGGAAGGTTGGATAAAGCACAGGAGGTGTTTAGGGAAATGGACAGGTGCGGTGTTGCAACGGATGTCCGCAGTTTTAATATTCTGATTGGGGGATGGTGTTTAGGGATTTATATCAGCTGTTTGACCTCATGGACTGGGATCCCTAGCCCTGAAGAACTTGACGATGCAAAACCTGCCGGAGCCAAGGTTCACCAAGCAACCATCAAAAAACGACCAGTCCTCAGGCGGGTCAAGATCCGGCCAGACGTGCTGCACCACCGCTGGGTCAAGAGGGCTGACGGCGCACAGGTGATGAGGGTTGCAAGCCGAGAGGCCGAACCAGTGGCCAAGCTCGGGGACGTCCTCAGGTCTGCGGATGAACGGCAGCACCCAGTCACCTGCCTTGTCCCATTCCTGGGCCACCGTGTCGAAGCGGTAGGTGCCGATGCCATTCTCCGGGGAATCGGAGGGTGAGACGAAGATCGTGTTGCCGTCGACCACCGCGCACGAGTTGATCCTGGGCTTGTACCCCGGCTCACGGAAGAACGGCGGCGGCGTGAGGGGGCGCCAGACCCAGCCCTTGGAGGTGAAGGAGAGCGCCTCGAATGGCGGCCGACACCGTGGTGCCATGTCCAGGATGTAGAGGCTTTCGGAGTGAGCGCCTTTCACCTATCTGTAGATGAAGGACTCGGAGCTGACGTTGGAATCGTTGGAGTTGCAGATCGCGGGGGAGGTGGCGTGGGCTTCGGTGCGGGGGATGGAGAAGGCCAAGCTCAAGCACCCCTTGGGAGCGGTCATCATTGGCATGGCGTGAGGGGAGTTGGGCGCGGTGTCGTAGACGAAGGTGTGGCCCATCCCGTCAGCGAAGAGCAGCTTGCCGTCCTCGCCGAAGGGCGCGAACACGTCCGAGCCCTTTATGATGCCGTAGTGTTCGGACCTGAAAGCTTGGAAGAAGAAATTCGACTCAGCCAGCCGCCGGAATCCCGGTATCTCTTCCGCCACGCCGCTTCCTTGTTTCTTGGTGTTCCTCTTCGTTGCAGCTGACGCCGTTGCAGCCGATTTGTAGAACAGGCTCGAGATATTCAGTTGGTTTACTGAATACAGGCCGGACCCCATGCGGCCCAGCACCAGATTCAGATGCTGACGATGACTCATCTCATCTCATCTTCTTTTATCAGTCAGAAGAATTGAATTGGTTTTCTCGATTCCTTCCCTGAATTGTTCAGAAAAGAAGGAAAATCAGTTGCTGAGACTGTCTGAAATTACCGGTATTGAGCAGGCGATGGCCAACGAAATCATCAGATCAACGAGCAACGAGTTGACAAAAGTAAACTCGCAGATTGGAAAGCTGATGCTGCATACCAATCCAAGAACCGGGTGATAAGGGCGTGCTCGTCTTCTCGTCGTTCTCGATCGCAGTACTGGGCAGTATCCTTCGGCCGCCGCCGCGATCGCTGGGGATTCTCCGGCCTCCGGCAATCCTCCAAAACCCTTCTTCCTCCCCGCGGTCGTTTCGATCTTCCGCCTTAAACTAGGCTGGGGTTCGTGATCAGACGGCCCAGATTGAGAATGACCCGGCCCAGGATCAGGTCGGAATTACTTCCCTCTATACGGTTAGGAGGCCCACGAGCGGAAACTCGCTCCTGCTCTGCGGCGCCACGCCGTCCCGCCGCCGCCGCCGCCGGAGATGGTCATTGCTCATTGATCTCGTCTGGGCGTCTCAGGATCTTAGCCTCCACCTAGAAGGGATGTGCTCAAGGGCGCGATGCAGTTTGAGTACCTGACAGCTGGAGCATAAGCCATGTCTGGCCACGACGGTGCGCGACGCTGCATCAGATTTCAGACACAGCCTACATGCGGAGTGATGGAATCATCAGCCATCAGGTATGTCAATCAAGGTAACAGCAATT
This sequence comes from Eragrostis nindensis, assembly GCA_012490785.1. Lineage (NCBI taxonomy): Eukaryota > Viridiplantae > Streptophyta > Magnoliopsida > Poales > Poaceae > Eragrostis > Eragrostis nindensis. Next base: position 54,391 of record JAAXCT010000595.1, read on the forward strand.
ACAATGAATGAAGGATCGAAAGCAATAAACTGCTCATAGATGGATATCTGAATGTCATTTAGATTTCACAATATATGTCGGCACAGAATCTCGTCATATCAGGCGTACATAAATTTATCACCAAACAAACAAGGTCACAAGGACGCCGATAAATATATCGTATTCCACTGGAACACTGACCACCCCAAAAGCAGCAACATATTACAATCGAGAGAGCTAGAGCTTCCACTGTTCGATACTTCTACCACTTTATAACGCACTGCAATCGATCACTGAAGATAAGCACAAATCTTGATTCCGCTCCTTTCCTCAGCATCTGGACTAGTCAATTGTACTATATCACTTGTCAGCAGCCATCATATGCATTCACCTGCAAACAAAACGAAGCATGGTGTGATAATCACTCACAAATGTGTTCTACATCTTGACAGATAACGAGGAGTCCAATGAGATCCATATTAACCATTAAAATATACCTTTTCAATAGGGATTTGATATCTTCTCTCAATGCAGGGCTTTCAAGGAACCTGTCCTCTGTGTCTGAAACATCCACCTCAGTGAGCTCAAGATCCCCATTGCAGCTAAGCTCGTTCCACTCGAACCACAGCTTTGAAACTCGCTCTTTCTTGATGGCAGTGCGGTGATGATCCTCCTCGATAGTGCCAGCGGCAACGAGGCGGTAACAGTACACCACTTTTGATTGTCCCGGTCTATATGCCCGTCCGATTGCCTGGCGCATCACCGCAGGATTCTCATGGACATCCAAAATAACAACACGTGATGCACCAACAAGGGAGATCCCCTCTCCGCATGCCTTGATGGAGCCGAAGAAGACTTTAGCGTCTGGGGAGTTGTTGAATCTGTCGACTGCTTTCTCACGCTGATCATTAGTTAAGCTACCATCTATCCGGAAAATGTCAATTCCTAATCTCCATCCCTTCATTCTGGTCAGCAGTCTTTCTAAAAAATCAAGGAAGCGCACATACTGGCTGAACACGAGTACCTTCTCTCCTGCGGCTACTGAAAGAGACAACAGATTAAATACGAACTTTGTCTTCACCCCATCGACGATATGGATTCCACGTATGACTGAATTCATATTCCTTCTGACTTCCTTTAAGCATGGATGCAGAGAAACAGCTGTGCATTTTGCATATGCCTCAAATGTTCTTGCCCCTAGCAAACCCTTGATTATATGATCCTGCTCGGTGCTCATATTTAGGAAAACTGTGAAATCCACAAGGCCAGGTAACTCCTTCAAATTCTCTCCAGAGTAATAGTGGAGTACGTTCTTAGTTAGCTCACGTAGGTTCTGGATAATCATCACTCGTGTTTTATCATTTGATTTCTGAAAGTTCTCCTCAATCAAATCATAGAAGACATTTTCGAAGATGATTTCTGATCGTACGCTCTTCCCAAATATGTCCATCTTACTTAGTATACGCTTAGCTATTGCACGTGACTTCTGCATCTTTGTGAATTTTGGTTGGACAAGTTTCAAAATATTGAAAACCTCTTTTACATGGTTCTGAAATAAGGTTCCTGAGAGCGCCACTTTTCTAGGAGTTTTGATAGATTCAAGTGCATTGACTAGGTTCGTCTGATCATTTCTCGAGGTGTGGCCTTCATCTAAAATGACAAGGCTAGGAACCTTCATTAGCTTCTCTTTGCACATTTCGGCTTCACTTGTATAAGAGTTATCACCCATTATTTTTTCAAATTGCTGATAGCCAAGTAGCAATATGCTTCTGTTTTCTTCCCATAACTTCAAAACTTTTAGCTGCTTGGACCGGTTATTAGCTTTCGAGGAGTAGAAGTCATACAAAGGAATGTCCTCAACTTGCCAACAGAGAAATTTTTTTCCAGTTTCCCAGAACACTCTTTGGAAGCATAATCAATGGCCTCCCAGCAGGATACCGGGCCAGGAAGCTGTGGATGAAACTAATTAGCAGAAAGGTCTTTCCAGACCCAGGCGCATGTGCTAGAATACACCCTGCAGGGTTGCGCTCATCTGCCAAGTTCTTTACTAAGAAATTAAAACCTTCCACTTGGTGAGGTTTCATCTGCTCTGAATGTTGAGGGTGGATTGACAGTACATCAGGAGCAACTTTGAGAACAGATCCCAAAGGATCGCCAATTGCATCTGGATCACTAGAGTTTCTGTGTTCTGAGAGGTTTGTTCTGTACGACAACTTGCGCTGATACATGCAAAGTAATGATAAATACAGATTAATCGAACGAGAAAAATAATTATTTTGATTAAACCATAAGTTGCTCAAGGCAAGCCAACTTTATCACCAGCAGTCACAATAAAATGAGAAAGGAGAACCAGCTGTTCATTTTAAAGCTGGGTTCATTTCTTTAATATATAAATGCATCCAATTAACAGCGAAGAATATATTTTATGATTGAGAAACTGAAGAAAAAAAAAAGGCGAAACAATTTCCTTAGACTCTGAAACATATTGAACAGACTTCTGGAATCTAATGAGAAAAAAATTATGTGTTCAATATATACAGGATCAACACTTCTATTCATACTCCTTAAATGTTTCACACAACTGAACAAAGCATAAGAGGTGATGTTGGCAATGCCTAGAGTTCAGATTATAAAAAGTCTTTAGATTTCTTAAATTCAATTGAAAAGTGTTGATACAAGTGCTTGCCACCACGTCGAGTTGCCAGCATGAACACACTATTAAGAAACCATTTCGTACCCAGAATCCAGTAACGTGGGTAAGAAGCGAATAAGTTTTGATGAAAGTTATGTTTACTGCTGGACAAACTATTTCATTGAGCACAAGAACATCACCATTTGATCTACTCCTATCAATGCCACAAAATCTTATCAAGTTATGTTGCAGAAATAGGAGTAAGAATGATGGTTCATGAAAAATAGGCCATGAAGAAACATGGTACATGCTGCAGATAGTTACTGATTATTGCATTGAACTGTAATAAGAAACAGCATGCTTTGCACGACACGAAGATTGAAGTAACACGGCAAGTTGCTATTGGGAACCAAATGAACTGTCTGCTTGTATGCAGTTCAAAATTTTTGGAGTTTCACAAAATCTAGTTACTTAATGATTCCAAGACAAGTGAACTAAAATAGTCAAGACAAAAATTTCCATACCTTTTTCCATGAGTATTCAAAAATTCTCTCAATGCGCTGCTGGATCAAACCACAAACACGGCACACAATGCCCAAGTCATCTTTCATCAAAAAGTCATGGTTACATGCCTCTTCTATTTCCCCATAAGAATTCTCGTCGGATGGAACAATGATCTGATTACTTCCAGTGATCTGATAAGCAAATGAAGTTAGTCATCCACAAGTCTTAACTCAAAGGAAGTAATGGGAAGCCGTCAACAAAGTACATAGGCAAAGACACTACCAAAATAAATCCATGCTGCTTGTAAAGCATCAGATGCACACGCCAAGGGATAAAAAAGGATATAAAATATTTTTTTAAAAAAAACCCATGACAACCGGTCAACCAAAAAAGAAAAAAAAAGGGTGGGGGGATAGGAAACAAAACTGACCTCTGACTAATATGCCTCAGACAACAATCGACATAAACCAACAAAAGAGTTTCTGCACAGTAAATTTACAGATATATATAGTTGCTCGGTTATAAGCCAACAATATGTCAACTGTCATTAGAAGAGATCCATGCAGTTAGAACGTACTCTTCACTATGGGCGAAAATTGTCACTAGTGGACACCAATTATCATGAAATAATCCCCTAAGGAGGCAGGGGAGCTAGACACTGAGGTCACCTATCATCAAGACATGGAACCCTAACTTGACATACTTGCATTAGAATGGGTAATTGGATACCTTAGAGCAGGCCAATGCAACTGACATGTCCCTCCATAGATCTTCTAGCTCATCAACCAAGCAGCCTTTGTCATGATAATTGCTCTCATTCATTTGCGGTTCATTTGGTATGACTTCACAAGATACTTCATAAGAATCAACATCATCTTTCTGTATGGTTCTTTCAATCTTTCCTTTCTCCTCATGATGATCCTGTTGGATACAAGAGACCAAACATTACTGGAGGGAAATAATCTTATTTATGTACCTAAAACAAATTTAAGAATGAATACAATACGGCATTATTGTGAACTGAACCAATCGTGTGCTTATTTCTAAAAACGATTAATCATATTGCATGGAGAATAGAAAGATTTTAAAAATTTATTGAAGGGACATAATTCATTTGTTTCAAAATCAGGAATTTAGGTATTGTTCATTAAAATAGTAATACAAGCTTATAGAAGGAACAATATTCAGTTGCTAAGCAATGTTACATTTACTTGCCAATTCATGTGTCCTTGGTGAAAGGATCGTTACGTTGCTAAGGTACGATGCTGATTCAAAAGCAGGGCATAAAACAGAATGCTCTGATCTTTTCAGTAGCTCTCATGGGTCATAAACTGTGTCTACTAACGTACTTATTGCTAACAGCCAAGTGCACCTCGTTCTTTTAAGATAAAACGCACCTCATTGTTATTAGCATTCTTATTGCCGTCCCCTTGCTTGATCAGTGGCAGCTGCTCCAAAGTACTGTGGCTATCATATACAGCAATCTTGTTGGGTTGAAACATAACATGCATCAAGTTAGTAAAATTCAGGACAGTATATTATTTAAGAAAACCATCATTATAGCATAAGCTTAAACAGTCTTGATATTATTTAAGGAAAGCAAACTTAACATTATTTAAGGAACATGTAATGCTTCTAGATCATGGAAATGGCAAATTCTCAGAGATCTCATCTCTAGCAATCTACATCTTCAATTTACAAGTAAAAATGATATGTATAAAAGATTCCTTAAATATTAAATGCATTACTAAACATAAACATTCATGCCAAGCTGAGCACACCTCATCAGAAGTATTGTCAATATCCATATTGTACTTTTCCTTCTTAGCTAAAACTTGAGGCTCGGTGCTGCTATGAAAGTTATCCGGTATGATGATATCTTGATGTTTGTCAGGTGGCTGAGGCAGCAACTGCTTTTGGATATTATTGACATTTTGCTTATAAGATGAATTCTCATCTCCATAGGATTTTACGCCATCCTCATCACCCGTATCAAATACCACAACGGTTGCACCAGTGCCAATGTTGCCCACACCAGCATTGTCTTCGATTGGTTCCGAGTCGATGATATTTTCCAAGCTGTAATTGTTCCTACTTTGCCCGGTTGCGTATGATGGTCTGAGCACTGGACTCGCATAAGGCAATCGGATTGGTACTTGCTGTAACTTTTCTAGAATGCCAATAACTTGACGCCGTTTGGTATTGATTTCTTCAACATCTTTAGCGACACTCCCATACTTCAATTCATTATATTGCCCAAGAAACTCAAGACGAACATGCCTATTGTGGTTGAAGATGCTTGACTGGGACTGAGTGCCTCGTGAGCTGGCATGCTCATTGCCATGCTTCTGCTTCTTGGGGTTAGGACAGTCCATCCTTCAGAACAATAGGAAAGAACCGTTAATTTCTTTTAAGAGGCACCTACTGGAAGCATCCCAAGCCAAAACAAAACTTGTACTTGTCCAAACTACTTTGTATATGACAGTAAAAAAAAAACTACTTTGTATACGTTAAATAATCATCTTTTTAAATCACGATGAATGCAAAAATAGGAGCATTCATGTGAAAAATCAACTTTGCACATGTACAGAGCCTGATCTTGGAAGCCAAGTGCAGGATGTACATTACCAAGCTTGAGTCATGCTCAGCTCGACTTTGGCGCATTTGTACTTAATGAAAAATAAGGCAAACCATTCTAATTCTTCCTAGGTATTCTCCTTTTCCCTAATGAATTTAATGTATGACTCTGGGGAACATCACAGAATGAGTAATCAGCCCCCTCACAAGATGTACCATCAGGAACCGAAAACAAATTCAGGAAAATGCAACACCTTATAAAGCACAGAAACAAACAAATGCAGAAGCAAAGATACGGGGCGCGCGGGAGAGACCAGTTTCTGCACAGTTTATAGTTAGGTACTGCACTAAACCCAGCCCAGAATGTCTTGAAATGTGGAGATTCGCGGATCCCGGAAGCAACCACCCTACCAATTTGTAAGCACTAAACTACTAATCCGACCAAAGTGCACATGAGCCAATCGATCCTGATAGGGATTTTCTCGCGCAATTTACCTCAAGAAACCAGTGCGATCGGACCTAAGAGAAACCCGCAATGATTTCCAAGGTCGCCATTTTAGGGGAAGAAATCGGCCCAAAAAGCCGCAAAGGCAGGGGCAAGAAAACCCCAAACTCACGGATTGCTCGTATCAACAGAAATCGGCATGGAAATGCAGGAGGAAGACAAAATTTGGGGAGAAAAGACAAACCTGAAAAGCCTCGTGAGAATTGCTGGGAGGAAGAGAGAGATTCACCCAACTTCTGCTTGTAAACTTCGTGCTCCCGCACGGGAGACTGAAGTGGCGCAGTGTGCTCTGTGCTCCCGGGGAGAAGCAGAACAGAACGGCGAGTGCTTGTGTGACGACTATTTAATTGAGGAGCAGTACTGACCACTGAACCTTCTCACACTTTTCTTACTCAATACGTCGTGTTACTGTATCATGGGACCCGCCACGTAGGACATACTTGTCATTGGCGAATTCAGAATGGGTAGCACTGAGTCGAAGTATTGCGTGGACTGGTCAGACTTTCCATGGGTGGATGGAAACAGGACTGCAAAGTGCATTTCCCACAACCATATGCGGAGGCACTCCTTATCCTACGGCTTCCAACATTTCAAGATTCGTGTGGGTCAACAGAGAGAATCGCCTGGCGTCGGTTCTTTGCTCCCGCCTGCTTTTGCGAGGCAAGATTGAGGCAGGACCGCAGGAGTATTCAAGTTCACGTGACTACTGACAAAAAGCATTCAGTCTCTCTCTTCTCTCTTTCCCGATATTTCTTTCTCGCTCATGGCTTCCCTCTCAGCCCAGTGCCCTCTCCATCCCCTGCTCCTCCTCCCCAATCTCTCTCTCTCTCTCTCTCTCTCTCTCTATCTCTCTGCAGATCTTCCCAAATTTCTTGGAGAACAGTTTTTCTGTTGCTTAGTACAACAAACAAACCGTAGATCCCTCTGATCCATTTCTACGGTCAGCTTTGATTATGCACATCGATTCAAACTCCAGTGAATTAATACATATAGTGGTTTTTTGTTTCTGCAACTTACCAGATAGACGGCAGTTTTATTCTTCAATCCTTCTTCAAGAACTTCAAGAAGGTACAGTACTTGCATGTTTCGATTCCAGATTTCTAGTAATAATTGCCCCCCATTGAACTCTCACTTATTCAGTTCCATGACACTACTGTTGGATCTCACTCCCTTGTGCTTGTTTTGACGAGAGAAATAAAATGCATGTTTATTCCAATACAGTTTATGTTGTTATGTGTTTTCCCTTAGTTTTACATCAATAGTGAATTAAGAACAACTAAATGCTGATGTACTTTTCAATGGACAATTTTTTTGGTCTAGTTCTTTTTTTTTTTTTTTGCGAGGAGTCTAGTTCTCAGGCCATGCCCATATAACACCACAAGTTTGTTTCTGGCATCTAAAAGTATACCAATTTGTGCATTCAGCTACCTCAAATTTGGGAGGCCGTGCCCTGTTACCTGTGTACATTTTTTTATTGCACTAGAAAAACAACCGTATCATTTTTATAGAAGACATTTCTAAAAATAATCCTATTACTCCAGTATGATATTACGAATTTGTGGTGCATTCTCTCATACCTGATTGAATGATTGGGTGCATATCTACCTAATTGTCATTCTTTTTTTTTTTGTGATAGTGATTGCAAGCTTCTTCGAGCTACTATATGGGCACGGCTATAACATATGACAGACAAATGTTATACTCGTTGGCATGGACTGGGCACTTATGCTTAATAGTTGAGTTCGTATGTATTTAGATTAACTTAGTGATTGTAAGTGCAATATTATTGGTATGTATTCCTACTTGAGTAAATGGTTCCAGCATGTTTTGTATTTTATCGTCTCGCAGAAAAAAATGTTTTGTATTTTATCGTCTCGCAGAAAAAAATGTTTTGTATTGTATCAGCTTTGACAGGATGAAGGGATTTTTACTAAGAAAACATATGGCATATTTAGCGGCCTGACACTCTGCACCACGTCCGGTCTCTTCCTTTTTGAGTACTTTTCCATATCTCTCTCAATAAGACCAATCTATGAAAACAGGATTTTTGTACTTCGCACAATGAAAATACAATAATAAATTACTATCAATTTTCTCACATATACAGCATTTTAGTACAATAATTTTTGTTGTTGTTCTGACATATTAGTACTTCTCACAATGAAAGTACAACAAAATATTGTAATTCAATTTTTGCTATACTATCAATAAAAATTGTATTGTCGATTTGGGTTCCACGTGTTTAGAATTCTAGACAGTACAAAAAATTTGTTCCCACACGTCAAATTTTTGTATTACCTACAATGAATGCAATAAAAAATGTAATATCGATTTTATTCCACTTATGTAGCATTTTAATACAATAATTAAAAACACACATTGATGTTTTGTACTTACTATCAATAAAACATTTATTGTCGATTTTGTTCCACATGTTTAGTATATTACAAAAAAATTGTTTTCGCACGTTAAATATTTGTACTTCCTACAATGAAAGTACAATAAAAATATGTAACATCGATTTTATTCCATTTCTCTATCATTTTAGTACAATAATAAAAAAAATGCACATAGATTTTTTTTACTATACTTGGTCCATCATTCCGAAGTTTGCGCGCTGCCCTGTCTGACGTGTACAACTATTTGTATTACTGTAACACAGTTTTGCAACTTTCTAAACCTATTTCGTAAAATTACAACTACTTTGACCTTTCATAACAAGAAATTACTTCCCTCCATCCCGAATTACTATCGTTTTAGCTCTGGACACGGAGATTAAGGTAAGTGAAAAAAGTAGGTGCGAAGAAAACATGTAGGAGAGAGATAGAGATAAAGATGTATTGAAAAGAGAGAAATGTGACTTGAGATGCGAGGATGACAAGTAAATTAGGAAAAATAGATGAGTGTAGGATGACAAGTAATACAGGACGAAAGGAGTACAATTTTTGTTCAAATGTGTGGATGACAGGGGGAACCAGGTTCTTGTTATTTAAGATATATAAAATAGTTGTAGCTTTGTGAACTAAAAAACAAAAATATAGTTTTGTGAAATGAACAACAAAAATTATAGTTTTGTGTTAAAAATAAAAAACACAAATAGTTGTAGGTTTAAAAAATTTAAACCTATTCTTTGGTGTTTGTAGACTGGCTTGGAGAAAGAACACGCTTGATACCAATGAACAAGGAAGGGCAACCCGAGTCCATCATCTGATCCGGCAGCCGGGGAATCTGGATAGCACAGAGAGCACGCTTTGGACCACTGCACTGAACAAGCAAGAGCTATGCACCATCTGATCCGTCGGGTAAAAGGATGAACTGTTGGACACTAGAGTGACTTTTCCAGCTCCTTGTCTGCAGTGTATTAAAATGTTGGCTTGGAATCCGTAATTAAGCCACTGTACATCAGTTTTGTTACAATGTAATTTTTTTAGTTCAAACGAAATTATATACTCCCTCCGTCCCTAAATATAGAGCTTTCTAACATTTAAACACTAAAATAGTCAACTCGTTAAAAGACTACCATACCCTTTCTTTTTACCTTCATCCACCCACCCACTAACCCTCTCACCAACCCCAAAGTTTATCATATCTATAAAGCACTCTACATTTAGAGAAAAATTTCGAACTCCAAAACGCCTTATATTAAGGGACAGAGGGAGTATGCTAGTACATACTCCTGAATGGCACCATGTTGCAGTGCATCTGTGCATGAAACAAAACGACAGGCTGTAGTGCTCCACAAGATGTCATAGAAATGCTTAACAGGATCTCACAAATCTTCCTTATATTAAAAACTTACAAAAATGCGGTTTCTCTCGAAAATAGAGGCACCGGTTTTTATCTCATGACGATGTTGTTATGCAATTGTTGTCACTTCATTTTATATTTTTTCACAATGCAAAATAGGTCTCAATTGTGCTTGCTTGAATTACTGCTGATTTAGTCACCTGAACGCATCACAAGAATAACTGATTGTGGCCGTCACGCGAGGTGATCAGGATTAGCTATGGCTCCTTCCGCGTGTGCAGTAAATAATACATTGGAAGATGTCTGCGGAATGCTGTATCCCCAGTTCCCCACCCACCGGAAGTGAGTCAATGGGACGAAAATCTAAAGGAGAGTGGGGTAGGGAGGTGAAGTGGAAAAGGACAAGCACCTGTTCTTCTCCCTCCATAGGAGCAACCGGCCATTGGCTTCTCCTTCACACCTCAAAAGCTCAAGAAGTTGACAAGGTTTCGAAGTTGAGGCCGCTAATATTCGCTTTTAGATTGGCTAAGTTTGGTTCGAGATCTAAAGCTCCGCAACGTCGAAAATGGAGGAGAGCACGAGGTGGAGGAAGGGGATATTTGAGCTGGGGCGGATAAGGTTAAAGTCCGGCGGAGGGAGCCAGGCATCTGCACTAACGACAAGGACGCCAGGCAGAAAAACAGTTAGGAAGAACGGTCAACCGTGCCAAAGTTTGAGCAGCGGCCAGCACGGATCTCAACGTACTCTCAACGGTGCGCGATAAGGTGTGCTGCCGCATGCGGTTGCGGAGAGACATTATCGAACAGGACTGGCACCGGTGAGGAGCAGGGGTCTCATTTTGGAATTGCAACTAACATATGCTTTTTCCGTTGAATGTTTTGTAAGAGTAGACATATGAATGGTTTGATAAATATTAGTATCTTAAACGTAAGAATCAGATGGCAAGGAAAATAATTGTTTTTGAAAGATCAAATCAAATGTATAAAAATGATCATCATTTTGCTTAACATGTCCTTGGAGAAACAAATGACCGAGCACCCCTCGTCTTTCTTTCTACAAGAGTGCAAAAATCGTAGATTACATGTTTACTTATACATAGAACAAAGAGCATATTTTTAGATAATGAGAACAAAGAACACATCACTAGCTACGTAGTGACACGCCCTGCAACCGCAGAAACCCGGGAAAGAAAATTCGCTCTGTTTACGGTCTCGACAGCACCGTACTGCCGCTGCTTTTGTTGCTAGCCTTCTGCTCCGTGAACTGCTCCTGCTTGATCTGTCGCTGGTTCTCCATGAGGCGCTGGGCGACCTTGCGATTGTACCAGTCGCGCCACGCCGGGTCGCTGGCCTTGTTCCTGTGCATGGCGACGAACCTGGCCACCAGCTTCTCGCCGCCGGCGACGAGCGCCTCCTCCCCGATCTCGGCGGCGCGGTCGATGAAGAACTCCAGCATCACGTCCAGGAACTCCCCGTACCGCTCCAGCGCGAACAGCGCGCGCAGGAACGTGGCGTACCGCGCCTCGTAGCTGCCGTCCGCCACGATGGCGCACACGTCGATGTCGCCCCGCCGCGTCCGGCACCGCCGCAGGAACCGGCGCTCGACGGCGTGGAACCCGGGGCCGAAGTTGATCCGGGCGCCGTCGCCGTGGAACGCGACGGCCACGCGGTCGTGCGCCAGCGCCGCCGCGTGCTCGTCGGGGAACGGGCCGATGACGCGCGGGCCGAGGAGGTCCGGGTCGTGCACCTGCGCCGTCCACTCCCCGCTCGGGAGCCGCTGCACCCCGGTGTACCAGAACCGCACCGCGGCGGCTGGTTTCGTGACCGCGGCGGCTGCGGCACTGGAGGTCGGCATGCCGGCGCCGGGAGCAGGAGCAGCGGCCATCGTCATGCTGGGGCTTCAGGAAGTTGGCTACGTTCGTGTCGGGGACTTGTGTTGTGTGTGAGGCGGCGTACGAGTTTCCGAAGATCTGCTGCCACGGGAGTACTTGAATACGCTGCCGGATTGCCGGAAGACGGAGTCGGAGTCGGCTACTCGGCTGGTTCGGAATTTCGCGGCCTTGGAGATCTTGGGCCGGTCTGACTCGGAATCGACATTAATGGGCTTAAGCGAGTTCTCTCGCTTCATGCCGCGTAACCCGAATCGAAGATGGATTGGGCTCGCAGCCTGTGTTCCAGCCTGCACCAAAACAGAGCACTCGACTCCCATCACCGCTCGCCGCCGGGAATGGCGATTCCCCGGCGCCTCGCCCGTCTTCTCGCGGCCGCTGCAGCCACCAAACGCTCGGCCGCAACTATGGCCGTCGGCCGCGACGAAATCGGCGCGAGGCCCTCAACGGCCGCCCTTGCTGCCGCCGCGACGGCCGCCGCCGCCGCGGGCCGAGCCTCCGAGTGCCAGTCTCTCCTCCTCCGCATGTTGCGCCGCCGTGGAGCCTCCCGCAGCGAAATCGTATCCTCGCTCCTCGCCTCCTCCTCCTCCTCCTCCACTCCCCAGCCGCAGGTGTTCGACCTCCTCATCCGCACATACACCCAATCCCGCAAGCCCCGGAGGCATTCGAGGCCTTCCGCCTCCTCCTCGACCACCGAGTTCCCATCCCCGCCTCCGCATCCACTGCTCTCCTCGCCGCACTCTCCCGCGCTGGGTGGCCTCACCTCGCCGCAGAAGCCTACATCCTCGTCCTCTCCTCCAATTCGGAGGTGAACACCTACACGCTCAACATCATGGTCCACAACTTCTGTAAAACCCTAGAGTTCGATAAGGTTGACTCTGTTATCTCCGATATGGAGAAGAGGTATGTGTTTCCGGATGTGGTTACACATAATGTGATGGTTGACGCCAGATTTCGTGCCGGGGATGTGGATGCAGCAATGGCATTGGTTGATTCGATGGCAAGTAAGGGGCTAAAGCCTGGGATTGTGACATACAACTCAGTGTTGAAGGGGTTTTGTAGGAATGGAAGGTTGGACAAAGCACAGGAGGTGTTCAGGGAAATGGACATGTGCGGTGTTGCAATGGATGTCCGGAGTTTTAATATTTTGATCGGGGGATTTTGTAGAGTTGGGAAGATTGAGGAGGCAGTGAAGTTTTACGACGATATGCGGAAGCGTGGAATTACACCAGATATGGTCAGCTTTAGTGCCTTGGTTGGATTGTTCACAAGAAAGGGGAAGATGGACCTTGCGGCGGCATACTTGAGAGAAATGAGAGAGCTTGGGTTGTTGCCTGACGGCGTGATTTACACAATGGTCATAGGTGGGTTTTGTAGGTCTGGATCCGTGACAGAGGCACTGAGAGTTCGAGATGAGATGGTTGCCTGTGGATGTCTGCCTGATGTAGTAACTTACAATACCTTGTTGAACGGGCTCTGTAAACAGCACCTGTTGTTTGATGCAGAGGAGCTTTTCAATGAGATGGCGGAGAGAGGGGTTCCACCAGATTTATGCACTTTCACAACTTTGATTCATGGGTACTGTAGGGAGGGCAATGTAGAGAAAGCAATGCAATTGTTTGACACATTATTGCACCGGCGTTTGAGGCCAGACATTGTTACATACAATAGTTTGATTGACGGAATGTGCCGAAAAGGTGATCTGGGCAAAGCTAATGAGCTATGGGATGATATGCATGCTCGAGAAATTTTTCCCAATCATGTTACTTACAGCACCCTGATAGACAGTCACTGTGAGAAGGGACAGGTGGAGGCGGCATTTGGTTTTTTGGATGAAATGATCAATAAAGGAATTTTGCCGAATATCATGACATATAATTCCATCATCAAGGGCTATTGCCGATCAGGTAATGTAAGAAAGGGGCAGCATTTTTTGCAAAAGATGAAGCAAGACAACATATCGCCTGACCTAATTACTTACAACACCCTAATCCACGGTTATGTTAAAGAAGAAAATGCGCATGAAGCCTTTAATATTCTTAAGATAATGGAGAAGGAAATGGTGCAACCAGACGTTGTCACTTATAACATGCTCATAAATGGGTTTTCTGTACATGGTAATATGGAAGAAGCTGGTTGGGTATTCGAGAAACTGGTTGCTAGAGGAATTGAACCAGACAGATATACATACATGTCTATGATAAATGGTCATGTTGCAGCTGGCAACTCGAAGGAGGCATTTCGTCTACATGATGAGATGCTTAAAAGAGGATTTGCTCCTGATGACAAATTCTGAGGGTCATCATTTCTGTCGTATTGCACATTTAGGAAGTGGAAATGCAGGTTGCAGTGCTTGCCATGATCTGTGGATTTCTCTCCTCCAAATGGTGTTTGTTAATTTGAATCTTTGATGGTGAGTATAAGAAATTTTAGCCTAAGGCATAGAAAATCTGCCTAGTTTTCGCATTTTACGTTCCTCTTCGTAGATGTAGTTGAATCATTTTGCTTCAAAGAGGATTTGCTCCTGATGACAAATGATGCCTGGTCGACTTATTCAGTACAATTTGACATGAGCGGTGCCATCCTTTGCTGGACCAAGTAATAAGATTGTTATTATAGGGCATCTGTTCTTATATGAGTGATGCTTAGTTGTTATTCCTTTTTATTGTGTTTTATAATCCTAAATAGTTTTCCTCTTGGAATTATCATACTGACCCTCAGAATTGGATTCTTTTGAAGTTTTTTTCCCACGGGAAATCAAGGGAATCAAAAAGTTCGACGTAAGTGAACTTTGTGTTGTGGAAGTGGGAGTGCTTTCTTCACCAAGATCCAGGAGCATCGTGCTTGTTTTCTAGTCACAGAAGTATAGAAGACCTTTACCTCTCAGGTAGTCTTATGACTCAACAGATATATGTTCTCATTCCTCAAAATGCAGGTCTCTCTCTATCTCTCTCCTCCGTTGCTCATCGTTTTCAGTGCTCTCTCTACTTTTTCATCTCTCCTTAATTCCCTAAAACGACACGTAAAAAGAAGCGGAGGGAGTAGGTCTTAGTGCTATAATTTTCACTTATTAGAATTACTATCACACAAGGTGTCCATTTGCAGTATCTTTGTATATCTTGTGATCATGATGGTATTAGTTGTTTTCATTTTTGATACCATCTGTTTGTTAGGTAGCTGAATTCATATGTGCGCTGTGATTAGTCCTTTATTCCTCAGTTTCAGTCAACATAATTTGTTTGTCCTGTTGGGGGAGAGGTATGGAATTAGGGGAGGCCACACTCAAAATCCATTATGTTGTGAGATAGACTATGCAGGGTATTGTTAGATCCAAGTGACAACCACGGCCTGTGGTTTCCACTGAACTGTGATGCTTAGAAATAACAAGCATGCTACCTGGTTGTGATGCTACTTGTTCTCTTTGAGGTAAGTCTTTGTATAGCAAAATGTATAATCAACAGAGCCCAGGAAACTAAAGATTTAGGATAATAGAAAAGTGATTTCCCCTTTCCCTTCCAAATCTAGTGTGAGACTGTTTTGTGACTCATACAAGTTGTTAACTACTGGCCCTACACCTTGTTGATCAGCTTGTCAAGCTTGATCAGATCTTTCTTCTAGTGCAAATAGTAACATGAGGGTTCCTTCTTGCTAAGGAATTGGGATCTGAAGAATTACAGCACCAAATTTTATTTGTGATGATTTCTACTGCGTTGATGATCCTGAAAACTATTAGTTTAAACTACTGCTATAGTTGGTAAGAATAGCAAATTAGTTTTAAAATTTATAACCCGGATGGTTTCCTGCGAAACCAGTGATGGAAAGAATGAAAGCACAAAAATTTCCAAAGGAAAAAAAGGGATTTCATTACAATGTCATCCTTCATGTTAACAAATTAAATGAATGCCATATATATACAAAAACCTTACATTATCACTTTACATGCAGGCTTAGCAAAACTGCTGCACTCAAAGAAAGAGACTGGAGAGCTAAACATGCCCCCTTAAGGCTGATACAGAAAAGCAGGAAAAAGAACAATGAATTGAAAGAATAAACGAACAGCTTAACTGTACACGGCTCAAAACTCTCATGGCTGGTGTGGGCATCTTCCTCCCGGATTATTGGGATCATATGTGCAAGCGGACACACCAGGCTTTGAGGATGCCAAGGACGTCGAGCTTCCTCCTTGTCCTCCTGCTCGTGATCTCCCTCCCAGCATTCGTGATGCAGCGGTGGTGGTGGATTGTGCACCTAGGACCAGGATGAGAATGAGAACCAAGGGCAGAACTTGTTTTCTTTGGAACAGCATAATTGACATTCTGCTATCTCAGAACTTTGTATCAATCGAGGTGCGAAGACAGGAGCTGGATGATATATTTAGGAGAGTGGGTTCGATTACATATTTACACATAAAATACTTGATTTCCGTGTTTATCTTCCTTGGCGCTCAAGATTTTGACGCGTTCAACGGTTGCAGCCATTTGGAGTATCTGTAAGGTTGACCGTTGCATGAAAAAGTCTTATACTTTTTTTGGCTAAATTTACGCAAGGGTGTCTTTTACAATGTATTTATTAAGTGAAATATGATAATTTCTTACTGTTTCTGCTACTTTTGAAGCTTTTGTAGCAAGTTATTACATTGACTAAGTCCAGAGCAGTAGCACCAAACTCCTGCTCAAAGTTCTTCAAGCTCTGATGCGTGCCTTGCAAGTTTCTACATGCCAAATGTCAAATCTCTTGATTTCTTGTAAATTCCACGGGACGCGTTGCTAAACTCAGCTTTTAGTTTTTTTTTTCTTTTTGAGGAAAACTCAGCTTTTAGTTGACTGATGATGCCGCGTGATCCTCGGTAAGAGAAGTTGCTTTGCATCAGGGATTTGTCAGACTAAGCGGTCAGGTCTTCGTCTTCGCTTGCTGTTTAGGCCGCAGGAAGCCCATGGATGTCCAAGCACGCCCAGCCCAGCCCGCTCATGTAAATGACCTAACTGACCGCGCGCGCTCTATCAGAACCAAAAATTTCAAAATTCATCCCGAAACCTCCCTCCTCCCGTCCTCCGCTTCCCCTCCAATTCCCCACCCCCACCGCCGCGTCCCTCCTCTCGCGATGCATCGCGGCGGCGGCACGATCCGCGTGCTCAACGTCGCGGAGAAGCCTTCGGTGGCGAAATCCGTGTCGGAGATCCTTTCGCGCAGGTCGGGCGGGATGCAGTCGCGGCCGGGGCGGTCCCCGTACAACCGCATCTTCGAGTTCAACTACGCCATCGGTGCCCAGGCCTGCCACATGTCCGTCACCTCCGTCACGGGCCACCTCATGGAGCTCGAGTTCGAGGACCGTTTCCGCCGCTGGCACTCCTGCGACCCCGCCGACCTCTTCCACGCGCCCGTCCGCAAGTCCGTGCCCCAGGTATGCTGTTCGCTCTCTCCGTCCCGCTCGCTCATTTCGCCGAACAGCTAGTGGTCGCGTCGCCATGGCTTGCGTTGATGTTGATCGGCTGGCGCGTGGGGTTTCTAGCTGAGTGGTTGCAGTGGTTTGCACTTGGCACATGCAAATGTGGTAATATGCTGTTGCGGGAATTCTGTCGATCAGGGGACGTTCTTGCTGTACAGTACATACCATGTTTGTGTAACTTCATGGTTTACATGCAGTTGACGTCTATTCATGAATTGGTTCCTTCAAAGTGCAGGACAAGCAAGCCATAAAGCAAACATTGGAGGAAGAAGCTAGGAAATGTCACTGGCTTGTGCTATGGCTTGATTGTGATAGAGAGGGTGAAAACATAGCATATGAAGTGGTTGAGGTTTGTACTGGTGCCAACAGTCGTCTCGACATTTGGAGGGCTCGTTTCTCAGCTTTGATTGACAGGTATTGGTTGCTCTGAATGGTCTGGTTGCCCTCTGTTGCCCATATACCATATCCATCTGCTGTTGTTTTGTATAATTTTTTCTTCAAAACCGCAGGGAAATACATGAAGCTGTTCAACATCTTGTCAGACCCAACAAGCTATTTGCTGATGCTGTGGATGCAAGACAGGTAATTTCAGTTTTTTTTTTCTTTCTCGAAAACGCAGGAGAACTGCGTTTCATTACATTAAGAAGAATAATGGGACCAGAGCCCATACAGCACACACACACACACACTTAATCCTTGAGTTACATTCGCGCCTGTTACTTATTTAACAAACGACCGACACAACACGCTAAGAACCACTATCTTTCATGAAGTTTAGTTACAACTTTTAGCTATTAACCATAGCAAAACACTCCGTTATGCTACGAAATTGAGCTCATGAAGAGCTTTATAAATTATAATATGATAAAACTTTATGAGGCAGATTTGCCAGTATATTTTCTTACTGATTATCTGATTTTTCAACTGGATGTACATTTGCTTCATTGTTTTTTCTTTCTTGATAAGCTCAAATAAATAATAAGAAACTTTGTCCAGGAAATCGACCTTCGAATTGGTGCCTCCTTCACTAGGTTTCAGACAATGCTGTTGAAAGATGCATTTGTAATTGATGTGACCGGGGATGAGAGAAATTTGGTTCTGAGCTATGGTCCTTGTCAGGTACTATACCACACATTGAAGCTGCTACATGTTGAAGCTACTACATGTTGAACAATTTGGTTCTGAATTTTTCTTTTCATTCAGTTTCCAACCTTAGGATTCATAGTTGAACGTTTCTGGGAGATTCAAGCTCATGAACCTGAAGAGTTCTGGAAAATAAATTGTACTCATACTTCAGATGAAGGCACCGCATCTTTTGCTTGGATGTAAGATGCCCTTTAGAAAGTTTTTCTGGTACTTTCATTACATAAGTCATGCTATTTGTTCTTGTTATTTGCAGACGTGGTCATCTGTTTGATTACACATCTGCTGTTATAATCTACGAAATGTGTGTTGAAGAACCAATGGCAACAGTGAGCTCTGCTGATCTTTTCTGCCAACATCAATCCTAAAAAAACACCAGTCCCTGGAAATTCAATAAGCATGTACCTTGAGTACCATTTTTAAAGATGGATCAGAAGTACAACTTTTTAGCTCTTTTCATTTGTTCACTGCAGGTACAAAATGTCAGGAATCAGGAGAAACTAAAATATCCCCCATATCCATTAAGTACAGTGGAGCTTCAGAAACGTGCTTCTAGGTACTTCAGAATGAGTTCAGAGCACACCATGAAGGTCTAAAAACATTATCGTTTTAGCAGTTTATTTCCATTGTCAGTCCCGCCAACTAATAATGGGCATAGAATGGTAGCTTGATTTGTTGTTTGTTTTATTTGCTAATCTCCTTTCTTTCCATATCAGGTGGCTGAGGAGCTTTACCAAGCCGGATTTATTAGTTACCCAAGGACAGAAACTGATAGCTTCTCTCCGAACACTGACTTGCAAGTCAGTATTAAATTTTACTTGCGTGACTTGTAGAATGTTCTTCTTTTGTCTGCCTGATGATTCTGATTACACTTTTTTATTTACATATATAATCTTGCATGAAAGTTGACGCTATTTCATTCAATGAGAGAAGCAGTATGCAATATCGTTTCCTTTTTTAATCATGTCAAGAAATATGTTCTTAGACTATCAATAGTGACTGCGATTTTAAGACTTTTGCCAGTCACTGCAACATGTTTCCCTTTTGTTCAATTGATGAGGATGTTGATCCCTGTTGATCTCCATTGCATCGAGTTTGGATTATTAGGTATGTCATTGATGAAATCCACTGAGAAAAATGTGAAAAGCATGGCATACAATGTGTCTTATTCACAATGATTAGACTATTACTACTTTTCCTTCTTTGTTTTTTTTTCCTTGTTGTATCCTTTTCTCCCCTTAAATGTTTTACTTCCTTTAACCTAGACAATCGTACGTGAGCAAGTGCCTCATCCAATTTGGGGAGAGTATGCTCAGCGACTTCTGAATCCTGAAGCAAGACTTTGGAGAAACCCCAGCAATGGTGGTCATGATGACAAGGCACATCCACCTATTCATCCAACTAAATTTTCAGCTGGTGAAACTAACTGGAGCCAGGACCACAAGGTTTGTAGTGCTGCTTAATAGCTGTGAAATTAAATACTTTTTCAGGTGTGGTTTTAAGAGTTTCCTTTACTACTCTATATGACTATATTAAAGTTTTACATATATGATTTCTGGCATCCAGAGATTGTATGAGCTCGTTGTTCGCCATTTCCTTGCATGTTGCTCTCAACCAGCAGTTGGAGCCGAAACAACTGTAGAAATTGACATAGCCGGTGAACAATTCAATGCATCAGGGCGTGTTGTACTTGCCGTAAGTACCCTGTCCTGCTGTATACTACCATTTTTGCTTCCTTCAACTGGCTACCAATATCGACATTTCAAGCAACCATGTTCCAGTTTCTCTGTTGCTACATGCTCTAGGATCCTGTTGGAAAATTACTTCCACCCGCTGTCTGATGCATCTGTAGAGAAAGTGTTGGATAACTTATGTAATCAGTAAGGACCAGTGAGTACAAAGATGTAACATTAGAATATTTCCTTAATGTGCCAAGCTGCAATATATTTTTTTCAACTTGAGCTGCTAACTCAATTGAGGGTTTTTGCACCAGAAATGGTTCTAGTGACTGAAAAATGGTATTGTTAGTTCTGTGTTTGAAACTACCTTCATATGATCGTAGCTTTCAACTTACGGTGGAAACTTAACGCAGGAACATAATAATGTTCGATATTCAATTACGTTGATCATGCTGAGTTGAATTGTACGTGATATTTTTGTGGATTGAATAGTTCAGTGATAAATGTGTTATGGATAACCATCCTGATATTTATTAATACTCAGCGATTTATTGGCAAACCTGTCTGACATGGTGCAGCAGAAATAATTCTCCCAGGGAACTCGTTCAGGACCCAAAATTCTTTAATTAAGATTTTTTTTCTGTATCATCACCAAAATTTTGTTGATAATAAGATGTTTTCATTATCCTTTTTTTTTGCAAGTAAATATGTTTTTATTATCTGCTTCACATGGATGTTATCTTTCCTTCCTTTCAAAGATTTTTTTTTTCCCATAGAAAAATTACTTGGATGTTTATCGCTTCGACTCATGGGGTGGCACATTGCTTCCAACCTACAACATTGGGCAGGAGGTCTGTTCTACTCTTAATTCATACTCCACGCTTTCCTTGGGTCATTTTGCTTGCTCAGATTTTATTATGACGCCTTCCATGCAATCATGGTTAAGAAAACTGGTTAAGGAGTACGGACTACAGCTGACTCATATTTTGGAAAAAAATTGTGGTCCTTTCTGTTTCTTACTATTTTTAGCGAAGACTGTTTCTTAATATTATTGATGGTGTGTTTGTTGTAGTTGCAATAGCAATATAAGTTTCTATGTCAGCACATCATGTATTGAGTTGCTCAAAATTTGTTTACATAGTTATGGTTTAGTTGATTGATTTGTGTCAGAAATTGATGGCGATAATTGATTTTCTGTTTCATTTTCTTAATCTAATACAATACTAACTTCAGCTATCAATTTAAAAACATGCAGTTTGTCCCAACAACTTTAACGCTTGATTCTGGAGTAACTCGTCCGCCCCCTCTTCTTACTGAAGCTGACCTTCTTAGCTGCATGGATAAAGTACACAAATTTCTTCTTCCACCTATGTTATATTCTTTGCTGTGATATCTTCATACCTATGTTTTTTAATTGGTTTTCAACTGATGACTCTCGGACAACATTTTTAGTTCATTTTTTATCTTAATAGTTGTCTTAATGTCACCAATTAAAATCAGCCTTCTCACCTGTGTTTATTCTTTACTGCGTCGGTAAAAAATTGACCTTTTTTTTTTAATTCCAATTTCCAGGCAGGAATTGGCACAGATGCAACCATGCATGATCATATAAAGAAGTTACTTGACCGTTGTTATGCAACAAAAGATGAAAACATGCATTTCTCCCCAACAAATCTTGTATGTCATGACAAGGCTATTCACTGGCAATATTTATGCGATTGCTTGCATGTAGATGTAGCTTAACTGTCTTATCTTAATTCAGTTCCTTGGCCATTCTGAAATATTTATTTCCTTAATATGGTATGTCCAAAAAAAGAGTAAACACAGATCTAAATTCAGTACGGGGTCTTACCCCTCTTTCTTCTTAATATAATGATACACAGCTCTCCTGCGTGTTTGAGAAAAAAAAAGATCTAAATTCAAGTTTCCTTAACTACACTCTACACATGTGTGGCTCTGTTAATTAGTTTCTTTTGTGTGGATCTTATCATAAGTAGTGTTCTGTTATTTTGTTTCCTAAAGCAAAGCTTTTGCATTTCTGCTTAGAGATGCATACTTTTGGTACATGGACGTTTTAATCCAGCTCATATTAATGACATTACTTCTCTTATTTTCCTTTTCTTGTTTATTTAGCTTCTGAGTTCTGATATGTCCATATAAACAAATTTGTTGTTTATTGCAAATAAAAGTGGTATCCTACTTACATACATTCGTTTTTTTCCTTACATTGCTGAAAAGTAACGTGGCTAAACTATTGGTGGCTTTTGTCTTTTTGAAACATAGCCTCTGTTTTCTTTAAGTGGAACAAACCTCTGATATTTAGGCAAAATGCAGGGTGAGGCATTGGTGATGGGTTATGATGAAATGGGGTGAGTTGATTCTTTAATTCTCTGCACTTACTGAATCTATATAGTATGTTGCTTCCTCAAACATTCCTTTTAGGTATGAGCTTTGGAAGCCTTATTTAAGATCAATGATGGAAGCTGATATGAAATCAGTTAGCATTGGTACAAAGAGTAAAGCAGAAGTACTTGAGAGTTGTTTGCAGCAGATGAAGGCTTGTTTTCTTGATGTAAGTTCTAAATTCATTTTATTTCATGATATAGGTAATATACACTGTAATATTGATGTTGTACAGAAAAATCAACGCAACCATATTGTCACTATTGAAATTGTTAGAGTTCTATTGAGTTGCTCTGAATTTATTGCCCTAATTTGACTTTCTGGTGATCTTTCGAACAATGTAGGCAAGGGTAAACAAAGCAAAGCTCCTTGATGCAATGGGGACATACTTTGCAAGGTGTTTGATTGTTTCCGTAAGTCATTCTTTACTTTTTATAACTTCATGGCTTGAATCTGTTTTTATTTGGTAGGTCAAATAGACCTGCAAATGAGACACAAAGTCCAATAGAGGTTGTGAGACCATGTGGTGCATGCAATGAATCTGAAATGGTGCTGAAGCGAAGGCCGGTAAAAATTATTTTGATGACTCTGTCTTCTTTTTTAGAGAGATTTTTGATCACCCTATATTCATGCTTGAGCTTTGTTCCTCCTCCCAGACTGGTGAATTTATGGTTGGGTGCCGAAGTTATCCGCAAGTGAGTTACATGTGATCTTTTGATGCAAATAAATTTTACCTTATCTTGGTGGAAATTGACATGTCGAAATACTGCAACTGACAATATTGAATTTCAGTGATGATTTTTTATATTAATAGCATTGTTGAATTATCAGTGTAGAAACGTGGTATGGCTCCCAGGATCTATTTCAGAAGCATCTGTGACCAATCAAGTTTGTCCTACCTGTGGACCAGGTCTCTTTTGTATCCTATTTGTCGATATAGCACCAGGAGCCTAAGTCGTGTGTGTTATGTTTAGTCTATCGTTTGTTGTTTCTCACAAATGACATTAGTATCATATTTGCAGGCCCTGTTTATAAGATTCAGTTTAAGTTCCGCCGGAGGGATATTCCCCCAAATTTCGATGTTGATCACCTAGGTAAACTTTTAAAATGCAATGTTAATCCATCAGTTTCGTTATTGTTTTGCACTTTTATGGCCATGTGTCTTTGTTTACTCTGTTGTTTATCTTGGAGTATTATCTTAAATTTACAGAATTGATGTGTTAACTCCATCAACACTCATCTTATTGTTATGAGATTCGTTTCCTTAAATCCTGTAGGTTGTGTTGGTGGTTGCGATGATATACTCAAAGAGCTTACAGAGATAAGTAGATTTGGAAGCCGTAACCAGGCCGCAACACCAGGTTTGTGATGTCTGTCCCTGGTCTTTGTTTCATTTACGGATTCCTAGCTCTTAAGTATGACATACTTGTTTTGTTGTCCCATGTGTTCTGTTTCCATGTTCTGCTTACTAAAAGAAATTCTGTTGCTAAATATTTTTAATTTTTGTTTTTGTGATCATATTACTTCACAGCAAGAGGACAGACTCCAAATGGTGTAAGGCAAGGGACACCAAGACAGGATTTACATACTAATTTCCGTCCAGCAGGCCAACTTACTAATGAGAACCCATCGGTCATGCATTCTCAAGGTTTCCGTTCGACGCATACCCAAAATTCAACCGGTGCGTCAGGTGATCTTTGCTACCCATTCCACATTGATAGACAAAGCTGCTGACTCCAGTCGAATTGCATTCAGATGCAGGTCAAGTTATGTGCACTTCATGTGGAGAACCTTGCATATCACGAATTGCTAATACCGAGGCTAACAGGGGGAGAAAGTTCTATAAATGTCGAGATCTTGACTGCACCTTCTTTAAGTATGTGATGTCCTGGACCCCTTTATTACATAACGTTACATAACGTTATGTCGAGATCTAGCATATATTATTACTTCTGCAGCTGGTTCAATAAGGTTGACGTAACTTGCTTCATATGTCGCTCTTGACAAATAGCTTTCGAGTTATACACGAGTGTAAAAGGATTTCTGTTTGACATATGTTTAAGCTGTTGGTTTCACTGTCGAATCAAAATCTATGTTTCTTGCTAACGTCTAACAATCTGTGTTTATCTTGGTCCCTGTAACTCGCATGTGTTGCTTAACTTTTTTCTCTTTGACCTGAAATTTGTCTGGAACGCAGATGGGAAGATGAACTGGATAATGCTACGCCGAGGGGCCGCCGCGGGCGCGGTAGCAGCAGGCAGACGCCTGCATCTGCATCTGCAGGTCGGAGAGGCGGCACCCAAGCGCGCGGCCGGAGGGGCAGAGGCCGGAACGCTGATGGAGGGATGTTCGTTTCAGCAACGGGTGACCCCGTGTCCGGCTGCTGTTTTACCTGCGGCGATCCTACCCACTTCGCTAATGCCTGCCCCAACCGAGGCCGGAGATAGTTTTATCAGCCAGTTGAACGCTATGCATGCAGGTGATTTTCATGTACGATGCTAACTGATGGCAGCAAAACCTGTTAATCATGTTCGAGATGGCAGAAAAACCTGCAGCTACCATACCACACTGATGTCGATTCAGAATATGTGACGGTACTGCTCCGGAAGTCAGAAAAATGGACTATAGTCCCAAAAAGGCGTACGTAAATGTCAATTCAAAACCTGCACCAAGGCTCGCAAACACGTGCTGGGGATCATAATGCTGGTGGAAAAGGTACTTGCTCATACTTGAAGTTGAAAAATGTGACGATCCGAATGCTTTATACGATAATCAAATGATGGTACCTTCGAAAAGTTCCTATGGTGAGATGGGACGTCCTCGTAAAGTTCGTGCGAACAGTTGCGATTCTCATCATATAGCTCGTTAGGAATTTTGTCGTCCACTGAAATTTTTCTTAAGTCAAAAGTTCACCCGGAAAATTTGGATCAATGTGTCACTTTTTCCTTGCCTTATTGCCATCAAACCACTGCTCTTGTCAGGTCGCATTATTGATATTTTATGATATCATTTTTTTCTTTGCGGTGAGATCCATTACACATCAGGTTTAACAAGTAATATTTACTGTACTCCACTCTTTAGCCCTACACAATACGACAACGGGAATAGGAATGCGGTGCTTTTTGCATGTAGGGCTCAGCTCCCGTGTACCAAACTGTGTCGGCAACGGCATGGCTTTGCAGAGATGCTTCAGTTGCCACACATGGAGGCTACTGAAAATCTTGGAAGCGATCTTTCCATGATCGGAAAGATTCGTAACGAGGACGACACGAACCCACGCCCACCTAGTAAATCTAGCAGAAAAAAAATACTCTGCCATGGCGCTGTAATGTAGTGTCAAGCTTTTCTGTATGTACTATAACATTTCTATCTAATTACGTGTGCCATAGAGGCTTTATGGTGTGCATTATACCCTACTACTACTACTATACTGCTACTCTCCCTCTCTCTCTCTCTGAGAGAAAACTGAAGAATTAGAATCCAAGTTGGCACTTGATTACCTGGTATAATATGAAGAGTTTGACGGAGAGCTAATTAATTCTAGGAACAGAAAAGCGCTTACTGAAACGAAACGGTTGCAATATCGGTCCAAGCTAGCCAGTGCAAACCTTGGTAGCCATTCGGAAATGAAGGTCCTTTCATGGCAAGATCATCGGCCATCCACGGACGACGAAGAACAGTTGAGTTGGGGGGAATGAAGCCTGGTCCGAAATCTTCCACGGTGCTGCGCCGTCGATCGATCGCCCGTGTTAGGTCTCCGACCAGACAACATTCCCCTCAACTGCCGTATTTGAGAGAGATAGAGCTGGAATCCATGTTGATTCGTGTGTGCGTGTGACTGTGTGTGGAGGGAGAGGGAGAGAGGCTGCAGAGTTCGTATGGACTCAACTTATATGCGCATAAGGCAAGGGGAAGCTTGTTATCCCCGGCCGGGGCCGGTGCTTTTCACAGCCTTATGGCAGATATACAAGATGCTCCTTTCGCTGTCATTGCTTTCACACCACATCTTGCAGGAAGAACAAATCGAAACCCGTACATGCATCCTAATTAGCAGCTGGTGTCTGATTATATATGATCTTCAGTTCAAGTCAAACTTGCTCAGCTCGCAGAACGTTTTGTAGCCATGTATCCCAACACGAACGCGTCAGAGCTATCATGAGTTGATGACTACTTACCGATACTAACTAATTAACTATTCGCCGCCATGAGGACAGTCGTCAGACAACGTCAAACAAGGACCGCAATTTATGCAGAACGTGCAGTATAATTTGTTGTTCTAAGACGTTGTTATGTTTGTCAGAAGTAATACAGACTGTTAAGCGTCTGAAAAAGCCCTCTTTCACAAGGCCTGCGACATTGCATGGTAGATGATTTTATTCGCAAGCAAAGGATTTCGTTTGCTTTGCACGTACTGCGTGGGCTGCATTGCCCAGTTGTTTTGATTCCAAGCTTAGCACTTAAGAAACTGGCCATGCGGCAACCTGCTCTACCTCCGTTGCAGCAAAGAGAGCTTTTTCGATCTGGTGAAAGAGGAGGGTACGTGAACGGCAACCTTCTCGTTGCTTTTGTTCTTGCAGAAGATGGCCGGCCGTGTGAATGATAGAATTGCAAATGCCAGGCTTTAGCCGAATGCCGCTTTTTATGACAGGGACTAATGGGAGACTTCTTGATCAGTGTAGGCTGGAATTCCCATCGGAAGGTTGTACATGACATATTAGGAACGCTGGATTTTGTGTCGGCGCATTGTTCGAATATGCTTGCATGGATGGGCTAGGCATTCTGTTCAATATACCTTGTACACATTCTTTTGCTCACTAAAGTTATTTTCATAGTTCATGTTCTAGAGGAAATTAGAAAATGGATTTCGCATATTAATATCATGGTGCGCAGAGGTTTTTCTTAAATTGCTAAAACGGTGGAATTGTTTCTCCAAAAAGTATATCAATCCCTTCATTGCAGATAGGTGCGCATTGAATATTTGAAATCGGTGAAGTTCGCCACTTTGGTCATGAAATTGCATCCCAAGTAAATTAAAACGCGTACAAGTATTTTTCACATTTGTTTTTGAAAAAAAATTACAACTTATTGAGCTTGTTGCAAACTACCGAAAACTATTTTGGTATCCTAACTACAGAAAACTGCTACTTTCTCATATCTTGATGATCGTTCAGATGACATGCCATAGAGTCTAACCGATGACTCCACAATGTCAGCAATTGAGAAGTTTGTAATTATTTTTTTTTTGCAACGAAATATCAAGATATCTGTAGGTTTCTTCATACTCCAGAAATCTATAGATCTTTTTCAATCTATATCAAAATAATTGTAGGTTTTTTGAAAATTTATAGTACAACAATCCCTGTTGTATTACAACCATAAATAAAAATCAAGCTATAGCCTATAGTAGCATCACCAATATCAACTGGATTTGCAGACATGGCCGGCTCTGGGCCGGGGCAATAGGGGTGACCGCCTAGGGCCCGGCCCAGGTAGGGGCCCCAAAACTTTTACTCTCATTACCAGACTGCTTAGCATGCCCAAAAGAAGCCTACGAAACCTGTGCAGGGCGGTAGGCCGAAGCAAGCTTTGGTTAGCAGCAGCCCGCACCCACTACCGCATCAGTTTTTCTCCCTGGCTATCGACTGACTGTTCAGCTGCCGTCCTGTTGCCGTATTGCGGCCGATCCTCGTTCTAGCCATCGTATTGCCGATCGTTGTTCGTAGTCGTTGTATTGCCAATCGCGCTGTTGCCGTATTGCCGATCGTTGCCCGAGCCCAAGCAAGCCAATGGGATCGCTGATTCGCAGCTGCCTGTTGCCTATGCCGCAATGGCTCAAATCAATTTTGGGACTTAGGGCTCTTGGTGCACTAGTGGTAAAATCCCTGTGAATTAGTTAATTTCATATGTTCTCCCAACAGATAGTTCATTAGCCTATGTCTTCCCTTTGTAATTAACAAATTTCAGATTGGGGAGGAATGTTGCCTAGGAAGAAAAGAAAACACGAAGGTCAGTTATTGAGTCGCAAAAGGATGCCATACATAAGTTTTTTATTCTCAAAACTGAAGTTACTGAAAAATGATCTAAGGCCACCTACGTCACAAGAAAGATTGGATGGATGTGCAATATATTATACTCAGAAGAATATCTTAGACTCCATTGATCTTGATACTATCATTAATGATTTTGCATTAAGAAATTCTTAACTTTTTGCAAGTGATTCCGATGGAGTTTTTGGAATTTCTTCTCATCCGCAGTAATATTAACTCTAGTTTTATTTTAATTTTTTTTCTTTTGTGATGTTTTAATTAGTTGTTGAGAACCTGCTACAAGTTTATTCTATTGTTTATGTTTTGGTTATTTCTTTTGCCATTACACATATTTTGTGAACGAAGTATACCCTTAGGGGCCCTATCATCGTGATCGCCCCAGGGCCTACAAAAATATAGAGCCGGCTCTGTTTGCAGAAAGTATCGTCATCATGCAGAGGCATTCCGAGTGTTATGTCCGTAGTCCCATACTTTGAACTTTATACATTCCGAGTGTTTTCTTCTGCTCTACCGTCTGCCTTCGGTTGTTTTCTTCCCCATCCCAACGGGAGGTCATGCTTGAATCTCTCCACCTCGCATCTCATGCAAAGGTTAGAGAGAGAAATGCGGGGTTTAGGGAGGAGACGGCGGACGTCTGGTCCCCCTCTCTCTCCCCCCGAATCCTACACAGAGAGAGGGGGAGCCATTTTGCCTCCTCTTTGCAACCAAGAACAGTTTTCCCCCAATATTTGTGGATTTTGTTTTTTCACATATCTGGACCTTGGGTTGATTCCCTGTACGGCAGTTCTTTACGTCGCCGGTGAATTCCCGATTTGTTATTTGGATAAGCTTCTTAATCGAATATTTGCTGCACTGGTGTGTTCCGAAGTACCTTCATCTGAACAATCTGATGTAGATTTGAACCCGGAATGGTACATTGATCCGGCCTTTTTGCAGGACCTTGTGCTCCAACTCGGTGGAAAGATAGGGCTCGTGTTATCTCTGCGTATGATAATTGGCATGCGAAAGAAAGATCCAGTCTTAGTTCAGAGGTAATTAATTGCTGATTCTTGCGTCACTGCTGAAGTTTCTGTGGGGGTGTTTCGCCATTGGAGGCCATATAATTGGCATGAGTTACAAAGATTCTCTGATTGCACTGTCCCCATCGGTAATCCGGTGTGATTCGAGTATCTTTTTGTGCCACATTGATGGGTACTTCGAGATGAAGACAACATTCTGAGGCAACCTACATGCAAATTGGGGGTGCATTGAGCTTTCATGGCCGCAGAAGCACGTGCAACGCCGGGGGACTTTTCTCGGCAATTCTGGCCCGTGCTGCGCCATGCCTTGAGCGAATGCTGCCTGATCATAATGCTCTTCGTGACCGCCCTGGTATCCTACTCGGCGACAAGGTTGGCACGCATCTGCAGGCTCCGCTCACCATGCATTCTGTGCTCAAGATTGGATCGGCTTCTACATGGCAAGGCCTGGTTCTCAGAAGAACTGGTTTGTGCTGCACACAGGCTGGACATCGCACGCTTGTCATATTGCCAGATTCACCAGAAGCTTGCCCACTCTGATGATCTATGTGAAAAGTGCCTTCGTTATTGTATTGGCAAGCCTGGTAACCTGAAAAACATCAGCATTGAGGAGAAGGTAAATTCTCGGTCGAGATCAAGGCATAGACAGCGTTGTTCATGCTGTTCAGTGCCATTCAAGAAGACCGGTAATGCACACCGGCTGTCTGAGATTGCAAATGGCAGGCTTCCAGATGATGATGTGAGCAAACAGAAAGGGAGAAGAATTGCCATGGCAAGTGTTGGTCATTCTTCAGATGACGGCTCTGATCACCTGCCTTGTGAAGGTTACAGTAAGCTAAAGCTTAGCCATGATTCTGAATCTGAAATCCACATCTCAGATGATGATGATGATGGAAATGCAATACTTCATGAAGATAGAGATCGAGCAAAAGACATCTCAACTCATAATGTGCAGATGCCACCACTGGCCTCCAGCAAAAATGGCTTGGCAATGCTTCCTTCTGATAATACAGCTATGAAAAGGTCCGCGAAGTCGATGAATACTGTAAAATCTGCTGACAGACAATCTAGTGACAACAAGGTTGGCAATGTAGCAAAATCTTCAGATCGTTCTATTGGGCATGGTTTGGATGAGATTAACTGGAGTGAAGTCAATGCAAGTGACAACAAAATCGACTTGCAGTGGAAGGCAATGCCTGAAAAAGTTTGCACAGAGCTTCCAAAAGAGAAAAGTATGTATGTTATCGAAAGCGTTGTCATCCTTATCTAACTTGAACTATTTCTGAGTGTGTAAATTTGTGTTGTAGCTTTTGTTGTTGGTATCGAGGAAGCTGGCGGCACACTGGAGGGTGTTTCAGGAATCCCTGATGATCAAGCCACAAAGGGTTTTGCTGCCTCTGCAAATGCTGGGACAAGCTCAAGTGCAGACGCGCATGTCAACTCCAACAACAGCACAAAAATTGCATCAGGCAGTAGAAGCTACCTTAAATCTCCTCGTTTATCTGAAATCATCTCTGCTAGGGACGCTAATTCAAAAACTAATGAAGAAGTGAAGACATTTCTGTCACAATTGTCTTCTGGACGAGGCTTTGATGGCCCATGGAATGATACCGTTACTAGCCCCAGAATTAGCGAACAGATTGATGAGTTCAGACGATATGATTCCACTGGTATGGCATCATTTCTTGAGAGGAACAACTCAAATCTGGAGCCATTTGATGCCACTGCCATTAGTGAGGATGAAGGTGAAAGTTCTTTTGAGCGCTTGAAGCAGCAGGCTGAGCATAACAAGAAAAAAATGAGCATTCTTTATAAGGAACTCGAGGCAGAACGGAGTGCATCGGCGGTGGCAGCAAGCGAAGCCATGGCTATGATCAATAGATTGCAAGAGGAAAAGGCTGCAATGCAGATGGAGGCACTGCAGTATCTAAGGATGATGGAAGAGCAGGCTGATCATGACCAGGAAGCAATTGAGAGGTTAAATGACTTGCTTACAGAAAGGGAGAAGGAAGTACTAGACCTGGAGGCGGAACTTGTGAGTCGAAGCAGACTTCATGATGAACCATTTGATATTGGAAAATTTGGAGCTACTGATGGATCTATGGCATTTGGAGCCTTCGATGGTTCAGATTTCATTAGGGATACCATGTTCGATTTTGAAGATGAAAAAGCAAAGATTCTGGAGTCTTTGTACAGATTGGAGGAAACACTCGGCATGTCCTCCACAAACAGACTTGATTTCAGTGACACAGATGATAATCTATTGAATGGGCCATTGAGAAATGACCCACAGCGTGGTACTCAATATATAGAACACCCAGAGTTGGGGACCTCACTGTTGCCTCTGGAACAATTCAACGGTGAATCAGTTTCCTCTCAAGAAAATGATGAAAATCAATCTTTTGAGAACCAAAAAAGTTTTGCTTCATGTTCTCACCTAGATGATGAAAAACATCCTGCCATGACAAATGTTAAACACGAAGTTTCTCTCCTGAATACTAGATTGAAGGCGCTTGAAGCAGACCAGAACTTTCTCAGGCAAATAATAAGTTCTCTTACTTGTAGCAGTGATGGGGTACAATGTGTTCAGGAGATAACTAGCCATTTGCGAGAGCTGCGGAGAATCATGACTGAACAAAGAGAAATGGCAGTTTCATGAGCGCATGATTAATCAGTCTCAAGGTAATAAATAGACCATAATTGTAGTTTATTTGTTAGCAATGATAAATTGTAGAACAAGTTGTGGAAATGAACATATGTAGTTCCGGTGAAAATATAGAAAGAATCATTGATTATAGACCATAGTTTCGTCAAAGTATGTTCAAGGTCATTGACCCCATACAGCTATCTTCCGGTCACTCGCTGTTGCATTTTTTGATATTTCCTTATTTGGCTCTTTTTCTTTCCCTTCTCCAATAGCAACTCTACAGACTGATGATGCTTATGTTTTTCAATCTACAGACTGATCCAACCTCTTCCATCAGTTGCTGCCATTGGGCCACTCATTGTTACTGCCCCATGATGGTAAATTCGTTACCTCATGGTACTATGGTAGCATGGTGCACCAGCTCGAAGGTTCTTCAACATGGAACAGTTTGATCTTGCTGGACGCAGGAACACAGATCAACAAATCTCTGAACTTGCTGAACACGGCTTCAAATTTCTGATTCTCCATGGCTAGTCCCTTTGTTTTTATTCACTACATAGCAGTGATGACTTGGAATTGTTAAACTACCGAGATATCCCCTGTGTACATTGATTTGGTAGTTGTTACGACTGTTAGAGCTAGCTTGTCGGTGTAATTAAGCTATCCGGCTCTTGCTGAGATGAGGAGTGCATCTAGTAACCAGCTTCTGTTGATGTCAGATGAGTTCACCCCTGCACCTGGGATGCATTTCCACTTGTCCAGCACGTTCAAATTCACAATTAACAAATGCCACGCCTGTGATCGTGGCTACTACTAACGTGATGGCGCCGCATTTCCTGTAGACGGGGGCATCGACACCTACACAACGTCTCAACAAGCGGCTCATCCCGAGGTTTGAACTTTGAAGCGCACGAGCAGTCGAGCACATCGTGCCAGAGTTGTTCTTGCTACAATTTCTCCCCGGCTAAAATCGAAACAGTAATGAGGGCTAAAAGACATCACAACTCACAATATCAATTTGAAAAGCGTAGCCTACCTTTTTACAAAGGTGACCATGATCTGGGTAATTTTGTTTCTATTCAAGCAAGCAAAAGGTTTCGCTCACAGGACACACGTTTTTTAAGGAGCTCTCTGGCTCCTTGCAGCAACTGAGCAGCCTAAATATAATTTTGGAATGAACCTGATTTTTTAAAAAAATGAAAAATTCTCAACAACATAACAGAACCTCAAGAGTGACAACAATCCAACAATCAGATGAAAAATGACTGGGGTCAAGGAGACTCTGCAGCATCAAATTTTCATTAAGTTAGAACAAAACTTGAGATGTTACCATCATTCCGTGCAAGGTCGCAGCTGTACAGCTGTTAATAGCTTCCATAACACATTCTTTCCAACAAATAGCTTTACCAAGAGGCTCCTCCAACTATCACTCATCACCTGGAAACGGCATGATGCTTTGGGGAAAAGAAGAATCTATATAAATGACGAAAAAAATACAACAATCTATTCAGAACGGTTTAAGCCTGGACAGTGCTTCGCTCTGACACAGCTTCTAACATTGGTAGAAGTTCTGAAACCACAGTGCCGATAGGAATGTGCACAACGCCCTCACTATGACCATTAATCGCTGTCTTGGACAAGACTGAGACTTCTGAACAGAGAGAGCTTCCTTCAATCAACTCGCTCCATGCCGTGTCTTCCTCATTCAGATTGGCTTCTTTCAAGAGTTGTAGCACCTTATCCAGGTGAGCAACATTCCTACCCGCCCCACAGCCAGTGGCAGTTGCAGCACCAACAGCGTTTGCTAGAGTTAATGTGCTAACCGCTGGCATATCATGGAGGAAACCAAAAGCTATTGCAGCAGTAAAGCTATCCCCACATCCAACCGTGTCCACAACGTTAATCTAAAAATAGGGAATAATGGTCAGTGTTAACAGTGCAACAATGGAATTAACTTTGATTACTTTTGACACACTTCACATGAAGGAATTTATCAGCATGAACTAGTACCTTGAATGAAGGTGCATAGGAAAGAGCGTTCGCAGAGATCATGATCGATCCCTTCGAACCCATTTTTATGACAACCTGCTTTGTGCGGATGCCTCTCTTGAGCAATTCTTGGCCAGCCAGAATTGGGTGCCTGATGTTTGTTAGTGATTCAGCCTGTCAAACAAATAGTCAGCCTTATGAGAAAAATTAGAGCAAAGCAGAATAAACTACAACTATGTATCTATGTTATAAATCAGTCAAGATTCAGTAAACCATTCTTTAAAAAAAATATTTTATCTTCAGGCAAACATAAGTATTTTTATCTAATCATTTTTTTAACCAAGACAAAGCCACACACAAAATTCAGGCTTTTCCAAGCAGAATAGAAACACATAAAAGACAAAGATAGGCAGATCATTTACTAGCAGACCTGGCTTCTACTGGTGATGCCCATCAGATAAAAAAAAATGAATACAGGAGATTTATTGCCCTAGATATGTGATCAGTTGATCGTTCTTCTATAAAAAGTAACTTCATCAGTTACTGTAGAATAATAACAAACATAGTGCATCAACTGACCTCATCTGATGTCAAAAGGAGAACATCACTGAGCCTCAGAGCATGCTCAAGTGCCCTCTGCTCATCCAAGGTCCCGTGCATGAGAGATCTACCACGGGGACCAGGATCAAAAAAGACTGTCGTTCCCGCATCAATTGCGCAATCAATAGAGGATGCGATCACATCAGGGAAGACTTCATCAAAAGCATAGCCATTACAAAACAGTATTTTAGAGTGATGAATAGCTGTCCTGATATCTGCTGGAAGTTTACGAATCCAACTGAAAGCTGGCTCTTCATTGAAGTCTGCACGGCTGACATTGCAAAGAAAGCAACACTGAGAAATGACCAAGCAAAGTTACGGCAACAGGAAAAAAACATATTAGCTAACTTGAATTTTGATGTCTTACTTAAAATATGAAGAAACAAAGTGAACGAAAACTG
Source organism: Eragrostis nindensis (assembly GCA_012490785.1). Classification (NCBI taxonomy): domain Eukaryota; kingdom Viridiplantae; phylum Streptophyta; class Magnoliopsida; order Poales; family Poaceae; genus Eragrostis; species Eragrostis nindensis. The sequence goes on from JAAXCT010000595.1 coordinate 89,597, forward strand.
TCAGGTCTAACCTGCAAAAACCATGTCTCTGAAATGGGTCTACAAGAACCCAACATAGAAGTGTTTCGTACGCCTGGCGGCATGCAGAAGCATCAGTATTTTCAAGCATCCCAACAACACTGATGCCCTCTGCTTGAAGCACGTCCAGAAGAAACTTCCCATAAATTTCCTCTCCTACGTGGCCAAGTGTGGAACAGTGAAGCCCAAGCCTAGCCGCAGCAAAGGCTAAGTTGCAGTTTCCACCAGCCTCCCAAAATTTCTATTCAGATGATAGAATGAAAAATGTTCAGGGTTTAGGACAAAGGAATTACTAAATGATCAGAACATATGAAAACCATATAAATCTCATCATGCGGCACAGCTACTCATAAGACATGAATCACTCATAGTGTTCTTATATGATAAATAGTAAATGTATTATCAGGCTCTCCAAGAAGCTAAAACCATTAATAGAGCTATTTCATTTTCATGATTCTGCAAACTAAGATTAACCTCATCAAAGAAAGGTTATGTCACAATTTACAAGCTTGTCTACATTGAGTAGTCCACATCTAGTACTCATATAAGGTTCACAAAATTCCTCCACCTACCCGCACTTATGCTAACTTTAGCTAAGTAATACCGACACAGACAGTTGCAACCCAAAAAGGCTACAAAAATAAAGCTGAAAAGACAAAATACTGCTTTATCAACGTACGCTCTTAATCTAGTGCTAATCCAACCAATGAAAACCAGCTAAGGACAATTAGTATTTGTCTCCCAGTGACAACAAACTGATTTGGGATGTCATTCCGCATCCAAGTTAGGAGAGACCGACCTGATCGGGCGGCGATGCCGCGAGGCGCTCCATGTACGCCTTCCGCTCGTCGAGCTGCGACGGCGGGAGCTGGGGCACGCTGAGCACGACGTCGACGCAGAGGTTCCCGAGCGTGGCGAGGTCCGTATCCTTCCCCTCATGCCCTCCCTCGTGCGGCAGCCCCCGCCTCCTGGCCTCGTTGACGGCGCCCGAGACGGCGACCCCGACGGCGCGCGGCCGGGCAGCGCCGCCCGCGAGGCGGCGGCGTGAAGGGAGGTGGAGGAGAGGCTGCGGCTGGCCCCGCCGCGGGAGGGGCGCCAGGGACGGGGAGACGGGGGCGGGGTGTCGGAGAGGGTTTAGGGTTTGGAGCGCCATGGATTGGAAGGAGTCCCGCCGCCGAGATGCGGCCGGGTGGTGTGGGGAGGGAACCGCAAAATTGGAAAAGGATGGGGGTGAGGTCCGGGAGACGACGGTGATCATGTGAATGCTACATGTGATGGTATTGGATAGAGATGTGCTTTGCATCATGAAAACCTTTTTCTCTGAAAATTTCTGATTCTCCTTGTGCCGATTGGATCTGAGTATGAAAATGATGTGGCAAAACATAGAAAAATTTATTGATTCGGATGATAGGGGATTGATGCTTTAGACCAGGAGAGTGTGCACTTTTCTGCATCGCGACAATGCACTTTTTGCACTACACATATGAATTTGTGGTATTCAAACACTTAGATTTTTTTTCCGATATTCAACCACTAAAAAAAACTGTGATATTAAAAGACATGGTAAAAAAAAAGAAGGAATCTGATGCCGTGATCATGCAGGAACCTTATTCCATGATTCAATATGCTCACTTGATGGTGCATATTACAAGCTGTTTCCTCATTAGGAAATCAAGCTGTTTCCTCATTAGGAAATCAAGCTGTTTCCTCAGTCACAAATCAATTTTTTTTTGTGAATTGTGTTTTTTTTTGTCGAGCGGCCCATGCCTGCAGCTCAACGTATAATAAAAATCAAGCCATAACGTAAGCACATATGTTGAGACGGAGACTCGAGCTTTGGTAGATTTTATAAGAAGAAATCTGACCATATCTTAATTTTCAAAATTTTTTTTGGAATATACCATTAGCAAGTTTAAACAAAAATACCATCTCAAATTTTTTGAGTTGCTCAATACCAGGGCTGTTCAACCACGATTTGAAGAAACAGTTGGAAAACCCGCGAGAAAAAATGAACTAGGGCAGTGTTCATTTGACTTGATTACTGTTCATTTGCTGTTCATACCTCAACTGGCCGGTTTGGCAACGGCTTGCCACAAACCGGGTTGAACACCCTAGTCAATACCATTGCAAGCTTAGTTTATTTGGCACTATCATTACCGTTATGTTTTCTATCAAATGCAGACAGAGTATTTTGTTATTGCGTTTTGTATGTGGCTTATTAGTATGGTAACACTCCATCCGTCAAAAAATATGAGGATTATATTCACGTCCTTATATTTTGGAATGAATGTAATACTAAGAATTTATTTTGTACAATAAAGCATGAGACTAAGAATTTATTTTTTGTACAATAAAGCATGAGACTAAGAATTTATTGTAACTTGTAAACGTGCCAAGACTATGAGCAAGACTTTAACCGTCTTCATGTCTGAAAAATGTGTTCAGGTTATGATACCATGATTAGAGAATTCACGACATAAATTACATTAATTTGGCATGTTTTTTATCTTTAATAAGTTTTGTCAAAAAGAAAAGGGAGCCATCATGTTCCTCTAGAGGTCTAGAAATCCAACATTTCCATTACAGAAAAGTTATCCAAAACATTATTTCTATTCTTGTTCATAAATTGCCCGTCGCTACCATTACAAAAAATAACCCAAAGTATCCCTAGGTACATTTTATAAACTACCCGCGAAGATCAGTATAAAATAAATCTAAGCTACCCCTGTGCACTATTACAAATTAGCTACAACTAGACTACTGAATGCTACGTACCGTCACAAATGCCTAGGCCGCTCTGCTAGCTTGACAAAATTTTCAATATTCGAATATCCCAACGTCATGCCAAAATTCAAAGTTGCTGTTAGGACTTAATAACAGCTAACGTTCAAGCTACGTGATGGTAGTTTCCAACTAAAACATATCTGTAATCATATTCAATTGCTCGAGAGCTTTGTAATGGTATTCTCTTACATTGCAATCTTGACAATGGCATTTATAATTTTTTTTTCTTTGCAAAATTACTTTCCATAGTAGCATGGATCGCGAGCATTTGCTTACAATATGGTCGACGCAGTGATAAAAAATATTATCCCTTCATGGTCGATTGTCTGGCTGATGCGTCGATAAAACTAATTCCCTGTTAAGTTTTAACTAGGTTTAGTACATAGGCAGGTTAGCAATGCAGTGCAGGTTCGAACACTGCTCCAGTTCCGGCGGACTGAGGACCGGCCAACACCTGTCGCCAAGTCGAAGAACAAAGACCGGTGAAAGCCGGCCGGACCGCGCCACGTGTTTCTCGGAAGCTGTGTACGTGTTGCATTGCCAGCAACGGCCGGCAGGCAGCACGGAAACAAGTCAGCAGCACAAAGTAGCGGCTCGTCACGCGACCTTGACCTGATGCATCTCGCCCTGCCTGGAGACGAATTCAAGAACAGCTCGGTACCTACGGCGCCGGTCACTGGTGACTTTCGATAGTCGGGTTCGAGGACATTAACAAATGAGTCGTTTGGTTCATACTCCAAACTTTGGGAATACTACTACGTAGTCGACTTCAAACTTGGCAATTTGAATTGAAATGGACCGCGCGCGCTGAAAACCGCGTAGCAATTAGTCTGGACCTTGTTGATGCAGTGCTGCAACGTGATCTTCGCGGCGAGGCCGTTGCTGGTTGCGACGGCCGGTGGCGCCTCGGGCTGATCATGCAGGTGCTAGAAAAGTAGCAACCCCAGCAACGGCCAATCCAACTCTGGCGTTAACCCCGGCTGCTTGCTAACGGTAAAAGGCCAGCGTGGCATCCAAGGCCACGCGATGGCCACCTGTCGGGCTACATTGTTTCTCTCCCCTCCGGACTATAAGGCTACTCCTAGTGGGAGTTTCATTTTCAATAAATGAGCTGCCACATAAGCATTTTTGATGACATGGCAACATAATTATGAAGAGAGAGGGAAGAGGTTTCATCTAGATGAAACTATGTCTACACTGTTTCCAACACAGTTTGTCTCTTGCATGTGTTTTTTGGAAACAGTGAAAATGAAATGATGCATTGTGTGAGCTATTTCAATCATGAAGTAATTGCCTTGTTGCTTATGTGGCACTCTTGGAAACAACAAAATGAAACACTCCATTGAGACTAGCCTAATCATCATCGAAGGCGAGCTGCTTGTATTAGACATGTACAGTATGTGTGTAGATTGGTATTAGTGTGCACTCAGTGTTACAATAAATCAGTCCCTGACAAAGGTCGACTCTTGTAAGAAGATCAGCTAGGTGAGACTGAAGATACTTAGATTGATTTCAGGTTTAACTGGAAGTTTAATTCGAGAATAATTTTGAAATATTGATGGCCTTAATTAGCGCTTGTCCATGACCCGCATGTAGACTATGCGTAAGGTCGACACACACAACCCAGTACCCCGTGTACAAATGCATGGTGTTTACAGTCACGTATAATTACTATGGAACTTGTGCTGAAACTATGCATAACCTGAATTTGGGTAACGAATATTTAGAAAACAAAATTTGAAATAAAAAAAACGAAATACAGTGAGCAAACGCCACGCCGCCGCCGCCACTTTCTTGGAAGCTACAGCACCGTGCTAGTATGGCAGGAATGCAGCTATTAGTCAGAACAGGAGTGGCGCATCCACGAATAACTTGATCAGAGACCATTAAACACGACCAACTAAAGTGTGTCCAAATGAAGGTGCAAAACATTCAGCATGAACCGTTCCACGGCTAGCAGACTGACATCACCGGAGAGAATTCATGCACGGACCCAAGGAACAAGGCACGCATACAAACCAAAATAAAGTCTGCACACTACAGCTTGGTAGTATAAGTCAGAACAGCACTGGCGCATCCACGAACAACTTGATCAGAGACCATTAAACATTCAGCACGAATCATTCCACGGAGATCGAGCTAGCAGAGATCGACCGATGGAATGACTTCACGGATCCAAGCAACAAGGCAAGCATACATACCAAAGTCTGCAGAGTACGTACGTACTGCAACCAGTTTGGTACTGGTTCACCACCAATAGTCGTCTGTGAGGCAAATGATCTGTTCCTACTCGAGCGGCCGTGGCGACTTGGTTAGTAGTATGATCGACTTCAAACATAGGAAACTGAATTCAAATGGACCGCGCTGACAACCGCGTAGACAGGCACGTAGTACTACTTATATTAGGAGACCGGCCGGAGAGCTGAGAATAAAATTCAAGCTGCTTGAAACTAATTGGTACCGAGAGTTGAACAACTGACCAGGTCGTTTGTTATACCTTTTCGACGGTTGATTATTAGGCCAATCTCAGTGGGAGTTTCATTCCCATTAAATGACATGCCACGTAGGCAAAAACGATGACATGGCGGAGTATTTATTATGAAATGGGCTGGATGAGTTTCATCCCCATGAAACTCCTTTGGCACTATTTCACATGTATGAAACTCTAATGAAACATGTATTGAGAGTCTAAAATTTCATCACAACTTATTTTGACCAATCACAAGACAACAAGTTAATATGATGGATTATCTATGAAACCATGAGATAAAATTGTGCATTGAGAGAGCTCGTTTCATATCTTAAACTAGAACTTTTAAGATGATGTGGCACTCATGGAAAAAGTGAAATGAAACTATGCATTGAGGTTGGCCTTAGACAGACACGCCTAACCAACCTATAAAAGCAAACCACGCATCTTGTCTCCCATCCCACAAACCAGATTTCCGAGGCATTCGACGACGTACGTGCTCCAACAGCTCGCAAAGCCACCTTCTTGTGCCTAGTAAAGTGACACGTGGTTTGCGGCTCTTCCTCACGCGACTGAAGTCGTAAACAAGCTAATTAAGGTCCTGACAGTGCTTGGCACGATGGCGATGATGGCGAGAGTGGTGGTTGTGGCGGTGCTGCTGCTGGCGCAGTGCTGCAACGTGATCCTCGCGGCGAGGCCGTTGCTGGATGCGGCGGGGGACGGCGGCCGGTGGCTGGGGTCCGGAGCGGCGCCGCTGATCATGCAGGTCCTCGACAGGGGCGGACCGACCGGGAAGTGCTCCGGCAACGACTGGAACTCCCCCGTCCACCCTCCCTGCCCACCGTAAGCGCCGGCAGCTTCTTGAGCTACTCGACGCCTAGCTGGTATAGCTGCTGCCGTTTGCGGTTTTGCTCATACTACAACCTCGCAAGCTAATTAAGGGTCTTCCGTGTGAAAATGAAGATGTATATAGTACTCTATAGACATTAGTTTACGCAATGCGACAATAAATAAATAGGCCAGTCTGCCATGGGTCTTGCAGCTAAATTGTACAAGTGTGATTACTGATTACTTAGGTGTTAATTTTTCTGGTTTAGAAAACTCTACTTTTAGTTGTATATTGATTCATTCTTTTCCAATGCAAATTAATATTTGTATAATGTTGTCAAATATGTAATTATTTCGACCGATTTCCAGCGGAATACTCGTTTTTTTTTTCCCGATAACCTCTATGCGTGAACTACCGAGGCGGATCCAAATGTTCTCAAGGGTCGGGGCATGCTATTTTTATCGTGTTTCTATCAATCGATGAATTGCAGTCTCTAGATCATGATCCACCATCATCAACCAATCATATATATCATGATCCGCCGTATCTCCGCCACCCCCACCGCCCTGGGAACTACGGATTCGAGCTCCCCAGCCCTTTTTATTGGTCCACCGATTGTCTTCCGCCGCCTGCCTCCTCTGTCGGACCGACCTATCTCCCAAATCCTTTCCTCTAATACGCTAACAATGAAAATCTGTAAACCCTAAAGCTCTATCTCAGCGTAGGCAAGTCGCTGACTAAAGGCCAGGTTTGACAATTCAGTTGACTGGCCTATAGCAAATACATTTTCTTAAGGATGTACTTCAAGCTGATTGTGTTGCTAGAGATGGAGCTTAGTTGTGACCAAAAGAGCTATGGCCCACTTGCAAACTAAAAATTTAATGTTTAGGTGCAAAATTAACCATTCATTTCTGATTTCTAGAGTTAACTTTGCTAGCTCCCCTTGACAACTAAACTATATTAATGTTTAAGTGGTAAATTAATCATTGTTATTTTTTCTAGAGTTAAATTTGCTAGCACCCCCATGTACCTGAAAGAACCGAAATATTCAGTTCAGCACACTATAATGGGAGAACTGCATGTATGGTGCTTGCCGAACTATGAATGGCCACTAAGTAGGACTCGACTACGTTTCTATACGTCGGTCGCTCTTTCCAACGTTCGCCTGCCGTAATGACTCCGACCCCGACCGGGCCGGATAGACCGGTGAAGTTGCCCGACCGTATATACTCGAAGCAGTGTATATCTGCGGTCGGCGCCACTTTCTGGGAAGCAAAGCTGCTGGTAATAACGGCAGAACCAAGTCAGACTGTTAGAATATAACAACATAGTACAGATTACAGAGCAGTCCGTTCAATGATTCCGCGATGACTCAATGAATCCGACCGAGTTGAAATCGGCATGCATGCATGCCTCCTGGCTACTACTAATCCTTATTTAAAATTAAATTAGGCGGATTGGTCAGCGTATTAGAGTGGCTAGTATAAAACATCTAGCTATAAAAAAAATACTATATAATTATAAAACTTTTTAAACATGTATATACGTGTTTTATATATTTAACTTAGTTTTCCATGATAAAAATTTTAGTTGATTTGTAAACATATATAGAGGTGATTTGGGCTAATTTTTTAATGGCAATTGTAAGTTATATATATCTATACGGCATGTTGAGTTTTTTTTTTTTCAATGGCTATTGTGGATCTTTTTCTTACCTCTGCGTGTAAACATGATGACTTCTTTAATTTTTCTTTATTTCTCTTTCTAACCACACAAATTACGAGTACTTCTATATTGTGATTGCAGTAGGAGGGTCAAAATGGGTAGAATCCATATCAATATATTCATAGATTCCCTTTAATAATTATGGGTTTCGGAAAAGCAAATACAGTTACTTCGTAAAAAAAGTGGTGATTAATTTATTCACAAAGTGCAAAAATTGACTCAGGGACATCGGACTAATGAAATGCACTCACGTACGTAATGTAATACCCCTGTTTACTGCATCGGGTCTCAGCATGGCGTGCTTGGGCTTTGATCAACCGGTGTTTTTCAAACCTGTGAATTGACATTGAACTGGACCGAGCCCTGAAAACGCGTAGCAACGTGGTACGTGCTTTCTCGCTTGATCACCAAGCCGGAGATCATCGGAACCTTAGAATAGACCAGGTCCCTAGTCATACTTTTTGGCCAAACTATAAAAGGCCACCACCTTGTCGATCTCTCTTTCCAACAACCAGTTCCTCCATTCGACGTGCAACGAGCTCGTCAGCTGGAATCGCTTGAACACAGCTAGCCCGATCTCTCTTCCATCGTCCAAAAAAGCTAGCTAGATCACTGAGAAGCTAAGGATCCATTTGCACAGCGTGGTATACCTACGGGATCACACTTGAGGATACGGCGACGATGTCGGCGGCGGCCATGGCGAGGGTGGTGCTGGTAGCCGTCGTGCTGATGCAATTCTGCAACGCGATCGTCGCGGCGAGGCCGTTGCTGGAAACAGCAGCGGCGGCGACAGGGGGAGAAGGCGGCTTGCTTGGGCTGCTCTTGCAGGTGCTAGACAAGGGCGGGCCGAGCGGGACCGGCAGCAACGGCGGCGGCTGGCACGGCGGCCACCCACCATAAGCTACCTAACTAGCCGGCCGGCGCATTCATCCATGAGTCTGCTGACCAAGTTAACATGCGGTTATTTGTTCCCCGGTTTTGCTAATATCTAGACACTGATTAACTTGTACATGCGTAGAGAATACTAGTATTTGTTTATTCATTCGATCCGCGCAGCTTAATTAGCTGTTCAGGCTTTGTAATTTGGGGACTAATAATTCCGTGCAAAAATGCATGGGTCTCTTTGTCATTGTTTTTGTGTGTGTATAAATTTGGGATCAAAGTTACAATAAAAGACTGCTATTTGCACATTCTTCCTTCAAATGTATTTTTTGATACGCGAGAGCCGTTTAAACATTTTCACTGCCTCGATGTACTAACCGTTCGGGAATCACAGATATATGTCGTGGCATATACTAAACGTTTTCTATCTAGAGTCAACTTTGCTTTTAGCCAAAAAAACCGAGAAAGGTATTCCAACTAAATTCCATTGTTTAGTGGCAAATTAATCATCGTTTTTTTATTTCTAGTGTTGACTTTGCTAGCGCCCGCTTGCTTTCTTGTTCAAGCTAGCGCTGCCATTGTGGGTTGCTGATGGAACGTATATGAAAGAGCTACCTGAAAGAACTGAAGTATTTCATTCGAAAAAAGAACCGAAACAGCTTTAAAAAGAAAATTACAATTGATAATAATTCTTTTGGTAGGACATGCTCCTATTGCGTACCATGGTTTGAGTCTCGACTTAGAACATGTGCTTGTCGATAGTGAGGTTCTTATCATATATTTAAAAATTTCAATTCGCAGCAACAACAACAAAAAAAAAATCTCGAGATCTCTCATCCTAGCCTTGGCCTCGTAGAGGTAGTTAGCATTCCTATAGCTAGTGTGCTGTAGAGTGTCCCCAAATTAGTCCCCAAATTACAAAGCCTCTGAACAGCTAATTAAACTGCCTGAAAACTAAAACCTCCAAATTTGTGCTGAAGAACTATGAATAAGGTACTCTGGCCCCTCCTTTGTCTTGTCGTGGTTCTTCTTGGCCATAGCTGTGGGCTAGTGAGATTTTTGTTTCCGACGACATCCATCTGGATGTTGGTTGGATTTGTGTTTTCCCATGACAAATCTGATGAAGGAGGCGTTGATGAGTTCGGCGACGGGCTTAACGGCGGCAAGTTCATCCTATTTGCATGTGGAAGGTTATTGGTCTACCTTTTTTTTGCGAAAGGGTTGGGTTTCAATTTCTTCCCGTCGGAGGTGAGGATGATGGTGGTGGATGCACTACACCACGGTTCGCTTTAAGCAACTGACGGTCAGTCGCTAAAAGCGCCTTTACCGACCCTCCGTAGGTTGGTAAAGACCTTTACCGACCTATAGGATTGGTCGGTATAACTGGCGTCGGTAAAAGTTTTGCCGACCGACCAGTTTTTAGCGACTCATAGTGAGTCGGTATTGCTCGAGTATTACCGACCCACCCTCCGACGCTGCAAACACTTTTACCGATGGTCAGTTGCCATCAGTATTTTTCTTTTAAAAAAAATAAATATTTCTTTAACCTGCTCTCCAGGTTAAAGAAATAATAACTAGGCATGAATCCACCATTACTTAGTTAAGAAGTTATCATACACAATCAAAAGCTCAGTCATATATTGTTCACAAATTAAAATCCATTTCACTTTAACAATCTTACAGAACAATCACAGTACACAAATCACACTAGACTTTTGCCTTGCACACCCATCAGGTTCTTGTACGGTTAGCATCATCAGCGATTCCCCGATTAAACTAACACTCATATATACAGACTTTACAATCACCAGTCTAGTTACCTGCAAAACCAGTTTGAACATACTTTATAACATGGTAGTATATAATCAACTCAGAATGAACACTGGTTTATGCATGAGTGACGCTGATCTGAATGCACAAGGTAAATTAAACACTAGACACAAACCACATAAATAAGTATCTGATGACAGTACACAAACCACATAAATAAGTATCTGATGATTAAATCAACACTCTATGAAGTCTACGAAGTACAAACATTCTATGAAGTCTATGAAGTACAAGTGATGAATTATAATGGATAATCTATGATGAAAGCCTCCAGCTTTTGATTCTAACTGCTAAACCATACATTGCTTAAACACTATCAGATAATGGTGACCTACAAGGCAATTTCAAAATTGAAAACCAGTAAGGAGTATTCATCATAGTATGGGCCTCAGTATGCTATTTCTAAAGTTTGAATATAACAAGATTAAGCTATAACAAATACAAGTCCAAGTACCAATTGGTTGGACAAAACGAGTAAGAAAAACTACAAGGTACATAAATCAACTAGTACACAACAAAGTGTTGTATGACTAAAACTTGCAGCAGCTTTTACATGTATCAAGTGATAAGCAGATATTTGCACATGCCTTACATGTATCAGGTGGTAAGCAGGTATTTGCAGATATTTATCAAACAAAGTGATGCGCATATAAACTTCAATATTAATCATTTGGTGACCATCAATATGAATTTTTGTTTCCGTAACTTGCAAGTTTCAGTAAGCAATTTAACAACCCAAACAAATCGACAAGCTTCTAGAATTACACAGTTAACTAATGCAGGAGACAAGGTTTTTCTTTTAAACAAAGAGATGAAGTTGAGCAGTTCTGCTACTTCAGTGAAGAGCCACAGACAAGAGTAGATTAAACAAATTTGCTACGGGTGCAGGGGAATGATTAAACAATCAGAAATTCACGCAAGGGAAGAGAAGAAGATTCGGGCACTTCAGCTTTACCATACAAGGATTAAACAAATCAGGATCTCCTTGACTCTAGCGCAGGAACAGATGATGTCCGGCATGTCATCTTCAAGCCTGAATCCATTCGAGTCAACCACCACCGCTTGCCTTGCCTGCGATTCTTGGGACCTGTACAGGGTAAAACAGCGGCAAACAAAGAAGAGATCGAAGGACACAGCAGTAAAACGGCATGCGGAGCTCGATCTGGTCGACGACTGTTGGAGCTCGATCTGGACTACGCCGCCTGGATCTGCAGCTCTAGAACGGCGCGCGGCTGGCGGAGCGTAGGAGCGCGCGGGGGCGCCCCGAGCAAGAAATCCAGCGGGGTGCGCTGCGCAGCAGCAGGTGGAACCGCAGCGCCCGGTGGCCGGTGGCGGCTGCGGCGGCGCTGTGGGAGGGGCAGGGCCACAAGACGTCGGGGAATTTTGGGCAAGTGCGGCGGCAGCAGGGACCAAGAGAAGGATGAGGCTCGTAGGGTTTTTATTATTAGCAGGCCTTGGGCCTTATTTCTGTTGTGCGACTGATTGGGCTTCAGGACTGAGACTTTTACCGACCAACTGCGGGACATAGAAATCACGAATTGCCGACCCACACTCAGACCCTAGTTGCAAAAATTTTTACCGACCCATTGTCTGTCTGTAAAACGAGATTTAGCGACTGATAGATAGTTGGTAACTTTTCCCAATTCATAGTGGGTCGGGAATAATCCATTTTTACCGACCCACATGGGTCGTTAAATCTGTGCTGTGGTGTAGTGATGGTGAGATGGCCGTATTTGTTCAGATCGGAGTTCTCGTCCGTGGCATATCCGTTTGGGATGGTGACCCTAGATGGTGGAATTTGCGATAATTTCAAGGTTTCTTGTCTCCCATCAATGGAGTTGGCGTTGTTTGGGTGGCTTATGTAATCAAGGGATGTAATATGCTTTAATATCAATGAAATTCCCTTTTCGCAAAAAAAAAAAAAAGAATGCCTGACGCAAGAAAAAGAAGAATTGTATGTCAAATATCGTGCATTAGAACTATGAATGGTCGGTCACTAGGTAGGATTCAGACTACGTTTCTATATGTTGGTCTTTCTTTCCCACGTTTGCCTGCTGTAGGGACTCCAACCTCGACCGGACAGACCGTATAGACTGGAAGCAGTGTATAGGCGGTCGGCGCCACTTTCTGGGAAGCATATATAAGCTGCTGGTAATTAACTATGGCATTACCAAGTCAGACTCTCAGAATATAACAACAGCGCAAGCGCGGCGCAGCTCGATCGGGAACGCAGCTAAATCGTTCAACGATTCCGCGGTGACTCAATGAATTTGACTCTGTTGAAATCGGCACGCATGCCTTATTACCGGCTCAACAAACAGTACGGAGGGCCAGTCTACTACTAATCCTTGTTTTTTAACTATAAATTGTTGGCAGGGTGACCAGTGTATCAGCGCGGCTAGTATAAAATATATGGCTATATTTAATATAATATATTGTAATAAAAAACCTATAATATAGTTTCCTAAAAAAACCTGGCTATAGTTTTCTCAGAAAAAAAAAGCATGTATACAAGTGTTTTGACTTAATTTTGTAGAAAAAAATTTCAGGTAATTGTAAACATATATAGAGGTATATTGGGCTAATATTTTTAATTCATGGCAGTCTCGAGTAAGTTATAGATGTATAGGGTATTTTGAGGTAATTTTTTGCAGTAGTGGATCTTTTTCTATGTTAACGTGGTAGAGTAATTTCTAACATTTGAAAGTAAACATACTTTAATTTTATTTATTTCTCTTTCTAACACACAATTACAAGTACCTGATATTTACTTGAAAAACTGATATTTACTCGTGTTGTGATACCCAGTAGGAGGTTCAAAATGGAATCCATATTAGCCCATAGAATCTTTTTAATAATTCTAGGTTTTGAAAAAGCAATACAGTTATTTCGTTGCCAAAATGATGATTAATTTATTCACAAAGTGCAAAAATTGACTCCGGGGCATCGGACTGGTGAAACGCACTCACGTACGTAAGATAATACCCCTGTTTACTGCATCAGGTCGCAGCATGGCGTGCTTGGCTTTGATCGACCAATGTTTTTCAAACCTGTGAATTGAAATTGAACCGGACCAAGCCCTGAAAAACGCGTAGCAACACGCGCGACGGGTGCGTGCTTTGTCGCTTGATCACCAAGCCGGGCATCACAAAGCTTAAAAGTATATGGCGAAGAATAGACCCGGTCACTTGTCATACTTTTTGGCGGTTAAACCTCTGCATAGCCAAACTATAAAAAGCCAGCTCCTTGTCTCTCTTCCAACAACCAACTTCAAACGCATCATCCCTTCGACGTGCAACGAGCTCGTCAGCTGCAATATTCGCTTGAGATCGCTGATTTGAGCAGCCAAGCATCCATTTCTAGAGAAGAGTAGTAACTTAAACAGCGGAATACCTGCGTGATCACACACTTGAGGATATGGCGATGATATCGGCGGCGACCATGGCAAGGGCGGTGCTGGTAGCCGTCGTGCTGATGCAATGTTGCAACGCGATCGTCGCGGCGAGGCCGTTGCTGGAAACGGCCGCGGCGACGACAGGGGGAGAAGGCGGCTGGCTGGGGCTGCTCTTGCAGGTGCTAGACAAGGGTGGTAACGACGGGACCGGCAACGGCGGCGGCTGGAACGGCGGCCACCCATAAGGCTAGCCGGACACCAGCCGGTAAATCAACAATTGTCGCTGCAGTCATCCATGAGCGACTCTGCTGATGACGGAGTTAACAGGCGGTTGATTGTTACCGGTTCTAGACATTGATTAACTTGTACATGTGTAGAAAATATTTGTTCATTCATTCCATCTCCGTAGCTAGTTGTTCAGGCTTTGTAATTAAGAGAATGATTCCACGCAAAATGCATGGGTCTCTTTTGTCATTGGTCTTTCGTGTATTTTTGGGATCGAGGTTTAACAAGATTGCGATTTATTTGCACATTCTTCCTTCAAATAATGTATTTCGTTCGGGAATCACAACCACGTGGTGTGGTAAAAGTTTTTGCTAAAAGGGAAATAGTAGTCATTAAAACATTTTGTTTGGTCGAGACCAGGTTCAACTATTTTTTTTTTTAAATTTGAACGCAGCAGCGTGTTTGTCAAGCGTTGTACCCTAACTGTTTGACCACTTGACCTTTACATACGCTTCAACCTACAAAAGAAAGGTCAACATGTGCGAGCGAGCTACCAACATGCGGGTCATCGGCCACAGCATTGGACGAACAGGGTAGGGTGTGACCGTCACTTTGTCATACATTATACTGTAATTTGTATCAAACAATTGAGATTACTCGGAGTCCGTTATGAAATGTTAGGTTGCAGCATGACTTTGTTAAAATTTAATTAAATCTTTTATGCATGTTTGCTTTGTTTAAACACGTCGTTTGACTGAACTGAGACAGAGCGTTGATACTATTGACGATCGAGTCAAACTGTTCAGACTTGATTCACCTACCACCTATGACCAATGAGATAGTCTCTCTTTTTAATTATTGCCTCTATCTCACGCTATATTCGTAAATAACACTAACACACAAAAATGTTTCCTCCAAGGCATAAAACAGAGCACAACTATCTCTCCCTTTCTTTCTTAGGACATATATTCGTCTTTGAACATTTGGTTCGGTTAGTTATTTTTTTTTTAATCCGTAAGGACTCATGTCTCCATGACGTAACTACTTAGCATGGGTTTACTTTGTGAAGCAGCTCGACTACATGCTTTGATTTTTTTAAAAAAAAGAAGCTGAACATTGGACCGATAAATTCATGTCATGCCTTTGAACTAGACTATTCCTGTAGTTTGAGTGAATCAAATTCAGACGTGAAGAATAACTAATAATATTCAGCTGAGTTGCCACTAGCTAAGTACCACTTATGTCAAACGTGATCCTGATCGTCGTGTGCAAGGTCGCGCATGCGAGGCGTCTCAAATGGACCTAATCCTCCTCATCATAAGAACCCTACTCGCAAGTCACGTCTTGAGCTTGGAAACGTCGAGTCTGGCCACATGCGGTGGAATTCTGTATGCACAACTAGACCTTCAGCCAAATTTTGATTATCTAATTCTGTAGTACTGAGCACGGAAGAGACAAAAGCCAATTGGGTTGAACTCGTGAATATACGTTAGTAGTATAGAATAGACTAGTATGCGTATGCACCCCACAAGAAACACAGGACCAGATCGACCAAACCAAGCCAAACACCGTGTGGCATGCAAACATTACCGGCGTCCCAGGAAAGTCCTTTTGTCCGTGCGTCCGGGCCGATTTCATTCCTGTTCTTGCCGAGACACAAGACCGTTACCAGCTATAAGACCGCGACCGATTCTAAGTTGACACTCAGACAGGCAACGGAGACACGGACTTCAACCTTCAAACCCATGCACGTTTAATTCCGAACACGTACAGACATCTCCATGTACTGTACGTATGCCATAAAAAATTGTACGTATTATATGAAAGTTGTACTTCGCATACACTTGGGTGGTAATGGAGGAGTATATCATCAAGATAGATGAAGGGCATTCGTACTAGACTGTAAGTCTCTAACTCTTCAAGTTCATGCTGTACAAGGAACATATTTAGAAATGTTGGAGCATCAGTTGAATTATTAAGAATTTGCATCTGGATGCCAAAAATACTAGTTTTAAAAAAGATTTGCCATATTTATTACAAAAATTTCCTGGCAGTAATACGCACATTGCAATAATTTATTTCAATGAACAGAAGACGAGGTAAAATAGCTCAACCGACAGGGATAGAAACTCATTTCTATACACCTATGTGGTTCCCTAAACACTGCTACTTGGCTGTCCTAAATTCCATTCGGCTTTTACCCTGCACCTGGGAAACCTTTTTCCTAGAATTCCTGCAGCATAAGCCAAATATGAGTAGGTGACTGAAAATGCCAGTGAAAGATATGTAAAAAGATAGTCATTTTTGCATTATGCTAACATAAACAACAAGTGCTTTATTCAAAAACAACATATGACTTGCCAGGTTTTTATAATTTGGTTCAAAGAGACCTCCCTCCCTCTCCAGACACCAAACCAACAAATCGCATGAAAGAACATAATGCTCATAACAGCCAACCATTAACATTTTCAATCCCTAAAGCCTTGACAAAATTCACCAATAGAGGAGTCACACTGTGCTTTCCAAATTTAAATAAACTCAAGACAACAGTGCCATTGCTCCAAGATAAAACGAGGAAGAAACTTAAATGCCAATATAAAAGAGCTGTGCTTACCCTACGCAAAATGACATCTACTGCTTAGTTACAGCTTCATCTTTAGATTCTACCTGAAATTGCAAGGGGGCAAGGTGTAACCGCACATATAAAAGACAACATGCAATGATAGTTCTAGCTGAAGAAAAAAATTTCAGAACTATAGTCCCTGTAAATATGCAATGCCAAGGTAAGATATCATTTCAAGATAGCATTGTCAACCTGAGCTGCAGTATTTTTCCGGATTTTTCTTGTAGCGTTCCTCATTGTGACAAATTCCTCAGCAGATGTTGGGTGAATACCGATAGTGGCATCAAAATCTTGCTTTCTCAACCCAGCCTTAACAGCAATTGCAATTCCCTACCATAAAACATGTACATTCATGCAAGTTGAGAATGAAATAGAAATGGAGAGTAAAGAAGTAAAAATCATGCAAACCTGAATTATCTCAGGCGCATCATCACCACACATGTGCACTCCTAGAACTTTGTCGGTTGTAGCGCACACGATAATCTTCATTAACACACGATCAGGTAATCCAGATAGAGTGGCCTTGAGAGGCCTGAAGTTGGCTACAAAGACATCAACATCTCCATACTCTTCAATAGCCTGCATAAGCACACATCCATTGGATTTCTTTGAAATTTATGTCTTCAAAATATTTATATGCATGCCATGTATTACCTGCTCCTCAGTAAGACCAACTTGTCCAGTTGGCGGTTGGGAGAACACAGCAGAAGGCACAGCTCTGTCAAAAATTGTAATGTTTGAACAATGATATCCACAAATGTTGAAACTTTAATTATGCACAAGCCAAATAAGGCCATTAGCATAAGAAACACGTAGAGATAGCTTAGAGACACAAAAAACTACTTGTAGTTAATCAGAGGCCACGAATGAAAAAAATGACACTCTCGGCATGCTAAAACATAGGACACATGAAGATCACAAAATGATTTATCAGAGATTGTGCCCATGATGACTCTCCAGTAAAATGCACCCAGAGAAGTTCATTCAGAGTCAAATGATCAAGTAGATTTTGCGTTACCACTAAGAAACTAGTTCCCTCAAACATGTGGTATTCAAAATCCCTGACAATATGATAAATATGTATACCTGTAGTCTGGTTTGGTAGGTTCATTGCCGAATACAGTTTTTACAAAAGCCCCACCCTCCATTAGTGCAACTGGGGTCAGGTTGATCCGATTGGTAACATCTCCCACAGCCCAAATCGAGTCAACTGAGGTACGAGAATACTCATCAACCTGACAAAAAAATTATTGTAAAAGCTCCAAAGATCACATAACGACAAACAAAAATGCATAAAATTAATTACATGTATTGTTTAACCTACCACTATAGCACCATTCTTATCCATTTTAACCCCAACTTCTTCCAGTCCAAGGTTCTACAAGGGTAGCAACTATCTCAGGATAATGAACATGTCAACAAGTATAGGATCTAAGGAGCTGAAAACACAAGTGTACTACCTTTGTATTTGGTCTGCGACCTGTTGCAAACATTACATGAGAGAACCCGCCAATAGTTTCTTTACTGGTCTTCAGGGATAGCAAGCCATCATTTGATTTGGTTATAGCTTGAGGGGTCTGTTCAGTATGAAACGTGATGCCCCTTAAAGACATCTGTTCAGCAAGGAAATCTCTAACCTGCAAATCCAAAACAAAAGACAAAAATAACTCGTAAGCCCAAAGGAATTGATTGATTGTGAATGATATTTCTCTCTTAACTATATGCCCACCTCTTCATCAAACCCTCTTAAAACTTTCTTCTGCCGAATAAACACATGAACCTCACTTTTTAAGCCATTGAAAATGCCAGCAAACTCCAAAGCAATATACCCGCCTCCAACTATCGCAATTTTCTCAGGTTTTGAAGGCAAGTCCAATGCAGCATCAGAATCTATAGCGTGCTCTATACCAGCAACATTTGGCATCGATGGTCGACCACCAACAGCGATTAGTATGTTCTTAGCAGTGTAGAGTTTACCGTCCACACTAACAGTATGAGGATCAACTATCTGTGCGCATAAGGAGAAAAATACATCAGCAGCTGTACATTCATATGCAGCATTCATTTCAGAAAAAAGTCTAATCCAAACTATGACCTGATATATAAACATCACCCAACCTTTCCACGGCCTTCAATTAGAGTGACTCCTGCGTTGTTTATTATATTCTTGTAAATACCAACTAGGCGCTGCAGTTCTGTATTTTTGTTGGCTATGAGAGTGCTCCAGTCGTGCTTAGGATCTGTCTCATACGTCCATCCGAAGCCATGAGACTCTTCAAACTCGTGAGAGTACTTGGATCCATACACCAACAATTTCTTTGGAACACACCCACGAAGCACACATCTGTGATACAACAACAAAGCCTTTTAGTCCCCACAATGCAGACATCTGACACACAAAATTAAAAAAAAAATTGCTTCTTATGCATACCCTTCTGACTGTATAGCAAGGCGATAGGAGCTCACGACACATCCATCAGATTAGGCATATTTTAATGATCAATATAGAACTGACTGCAAGTGCTATGCACCCTTCACAAATATTGGCGTGGAATAGAAACATTGGCAGACAGAATGTACAAAGACAGCTACTAAATGTTCATAAGAAAAGTATTATCCTAAATAACTAACAACCAAGAACATACAGCTAGCACAGAAGTATTCATTTGGTAAATTTTGCGATACAACAACAATAACAACAACAACAAAGCCTTTTTATCCCAAGCAAGTTGGGGTAGGCTAGAGATGAAACCTGCAGGAACCAATAAGAGAGGCAAAACCAACCAAAACGAGAAAGGGCAAAACACTTCTAAATTTTGTGATAGCACTTCTGAATTCCTTTTTGACCTATCATATACATATTCTCTCACTCATAGTTTGTGTGGGCAAAAAAATGCATGCGATCAGTTCTGCACTTCTAACATTCAAAATTCTCAAATCATAAATGCTCAAATAATGCCAAAAGAGGCTTATAGTAGTCAGCAGTCACACGAAATGTTAGAAAGTCATTGTATTATACTTGTAAATTATAACGCATTTATCCACTAATAATGAAGTTGATACCACAAAGTTTTGAGGTATAGCAGTCGCATGAACATACCGTAGCTGCTAAAATAATAAAACATTGTGCACATCGAAGTCATATAACTGAAACACAGAGGGAAGTAGGGAACAGGAGCATTTTGGTGAGTAGTGACGTAAAATATTCTCAGTCTACACGTATCTAGTCAAAGCAAACATATGCCAAGTACTGCTACAAAAACATCTTACCAACAAACAGAACTACCAATCAAATGCAAGGAAATGATCGTGCAGCAGTTTACTACTTCGTTACGCTCCGATCAAAGCTATTCCATTCCACGAGAAACTCGGCATTATGGTGCAAATGGCAGATGCAAAACCGAAGCCAACTTTGTCGCAATGACATGATTGTTATTTGAACCAAGCAACATTACTCGGAAAACATGGTCACGAGAAGTGTCATCTTACGTGCCACCTAGACCGCCGAGCTCCTCCGAGGCGACGGTGGAGAAGGGCATCTCGCAGATGGCGACGCGGGCTCCGTGGAGCGTGGAGGCGAACCGCGACGCCCGCACGCCGCCGCTCCCGGCGCCGATGGTGAAGAGGTCGAAGTCGTAGTCCCCCTCGGCGGAGGCGCCATTGGAGGCATCCGCCGAAGCCGAGATGTGCCGGCAGTAGGGGCGGGGGGCGCAGGAGAACCTCGGGAGGGCGGCAGGGGAAGGGAGGCGGAGGAAGCCGCGGCGGAGGTGGAGGGGACCACGCCGGGAGAGGGTGCGGGATAGGGTTTGAAGCGTGGACGAGCAGGAGAAGGGGAGGGTCGCTTGCGCCGCCATGGTTCAAGCTCGTCGACCTCGCCGCAGCGGCAGCGCCGCCGCGTCTGAGAGTGTGGGGGGAGGGGAGGAAGTGGAAGAGGCGAGATAGATGATGATTCGTGTGATATGTGGACGGCTGGACGCTGCTTCGTCTTCCTCTCGTTCGAAGAATCGAAGGCGTACGTTTGGGGAACAATCAGATATACCGTGAATAAACTATAAAGGCGTATTTAGCTCAGCAAATCTATTTCACGTAAACATGTTTGTGAAACGTTCTATTCATTGTTGTGTTGTCCTCCTAAGTTACACCTCCAATGGGCGAAGGCGTACTTCACTGACGCCAGCATTTTTTGCCGTGTGTGTGGGCTAATACACGCCAGCTTCGTTATCCTTTTCGGGTGTGTTTGCAGTAGGATTTACTTGGCAAATATCATGTACGATCAAGTTTAACAATTGGCGAAAGCTTCCTTTCAGTGTTACAAAACTGCCCACACAAAGCACAGTATTACATTTTTTTCGAGAACGGGAGCACAGTACTACATCCAAGTTCTCTTTTGCCTCGCACCAGGCCTCACAAGGCAGGCATACGAACGATGACCAGTAACTGTATCGCGCAAACACGTGTGAAGATACTTTTTGCAAACAAAAAGAAACAAGAAAAAAACTTCGCGTCGACATATATACACAGAAAACAGGAAGATATACAACTCAGAACAGCAACAAACAACTCTTGTAGTAGCAGTAGGGCGCTTCCCTTCCCTATTAATCAAGAAGTCATGTACCTGTACAAAACTCGCAGTACACATGCCACTATAACCAACATCAAATTTGCAACTAGCAGGGCGCCTGGCATCGACATCTGCGTGGGCATGTCCTTCCTGCTGGCCTTTGCCTCCTTGTGCAAGACCACATCCAGCATAAGCCTGCTGAGGTAACTCTCCGGCGATGGATCCACCTCCTGATTCAACTGTTTCCTGAAGGAGAGTTTAGGTTGAGCCGTGCTCAGCTGGATATCAACAATATGCCGCTGCCGCAACATCTCTGTGTCCTGGGGATCGGCATTCAGGGCATCCATGAAGGCGGCATAGTTTGCGACATGGGACGTAATGCCATGGTAGCACTTCTCGAAAGCGACAAGGTTCTGCAGCAACTGAATGCTTGTGTCACTAATCTCAAGTCGAGGGATTTTTACCGTGCCATGGCTGAAAATGATGTCCAGGAAGCTGAACGGCTCCCGGAAATGACTCAAGGGCCACCACCGCTGCCTCCGGCTGATTCTGATACCATCAGTCTCAAGCTTCGTTGCAGGATCCATGCCAGATGTAGGTGGATTAGGCGGTGGCTCCATCAGTCTGTTGTCTAGCTTGGGACTTGGAAGGATGGACCGGTAGAGCAAGTGCAGGAGGCAACGCACATCCCTGCAGTGGATTGGGCTTGTCGAGGTGCACATTCCAGCTGGGAGATACTTCTTGAACATGTTCCGCGCACATGCTGTGAGTTCAACAGCTTTGTCTTGCTCTGTCTTCAGAATGTCAAACAAGATCCTGACAGCAACGAAAGGTATCTGGTTTTCCATTAGGAGCGTGTCCATGGCAACCAATCCCCACTCCCAAGGCCTTTCCCACTGGAGAGTTTCATATTCCTCATCCAGATCTCCAGCATCCAACTTTGCCCAGTACTCATACTCTGCTCCCTTCCTCGGATCATGCCTTAGCAAAAAGTGGACAATAAAACATCCATCAAACAGAAGCATCAGACCGATCTCCTCATCTGTCATAGCAATTGGCCCTGCGTAGAGCTGCCCGAATGGTTTTTTGTTGATCGCCTGCGTCAGTCTAACCAGGAATTCTTGAACCAAAAGTTCAAGGCTGTGCTTGCTTCGCTGCAGCAATCTGTTGACGCACCAGTGCTTGTGTTGCTCCATTCGCCTGAAGTTTGGGGAGTACCTCAGTGAATGGAAGTAAGGACCGATGCAGACAGCTTTGGGTTCAAAAGCCTCAAGGTCACACAACCGAATTTCTTCAGGGATGCGGATGATGTCGTTTTCATATGCAGCAAACAGTGGTACCTGATTATACAGAGGTGTCATCAGATCTGAAGTTTCACCGCTTTCACCTTGTGCATGTGCCATCATTTTCGCATCTTTGTACTATGACCTGCATGCATAAGTGTCAAGGCGCAAGACAGTCATAGCCTACAGGTAAGAAACATGACTATACAAAGAACGGAAATGTTTTACTTACCTCTTGATTGCTCCGGAGAAGACGGATCTCACAACACCAAAGCTTCTGAAAGATGTCTTATGGTTGATGGATGAGGCCGAAGCTGAAGAAAATTTCCTATGTAGATGCTGGAGAATAATTTAACCCCCAAAGAAACAGCGACACCACACCAAACTGATTATATCTAACTCCATAATAAAATATTCATACATTGTTATTTATTAGTCGGGCGGGGACAGCAACTTAAATACTTAATCAACTTTCCTTCCATCTATCTTTATTCAAATGGCTACATCATACATGTTGACTATGTGAACTAAACTATGTCTTTACATATAAACAATGAAGATTCTGCAGTTGTGCAGAAGATAAAACTTTTTGCCACAACAAAGTTCTCTATAGGGGCAAACATTACTGGAGAAATGACCTTTGAACTATTTTTTCTTATCTTTGAAATAGATCCTGTGGACAATATTGGAGGAAACAACCTTGGGAAAGAGCAGTATGATTAATAGGTGATGAGACATCTTTACATAGTAGCAATAGCTGTCAGATATAGTAGGACTGCAAGCTCAAGATCTATGCAGAAGTTTCTCTGTCCATCACGATTGGTTGTTCGCCCTCAAATTCAGATATCACAATGAGTGAATCATTCATTTCAAGAGAGAGTGGCTCCAACTTGTTTGCTGGATTTATATGCTGCAATGGTAATAAGACTGACTGTTATTCTCACAAAACCAAAAGAGCCTGATACTACATAATAAGGTATCTCAAATCTAAAAAACGATCTTGATAAGACCTTCTGTGATACGAGAACATCGTTCCCACGTAAATAAACAAACAATTAACAAAGAGAAGTTTGACCTGCTTGTGGTCCTTGACATAACCAATTGCAACTTCACGACGCAAAATTGCCCTTTCAGAAAGCTCTGCAAATGATATTTTCTCTCCCTCCTTTTTGTACAATCCAATTTCCTAAAATGATGCATATTCAGCAGGGTAGATGTTTCAACAATAAATTGATCACAAGCAAGCTAAGAAATGCCAAAGGCCACATTACCTTAATATAGATCTCATCACCTTCAGCATCCAGAATATCCTTCCATACTTCATTCAGCTCACTACTTTCCGCAACTACATTCATTTTTATTATGAGATAAGGCACTTCAGAGAATAAAATTAGCCAAGAAAACCAACCTTGTGCCGTCACAAGGCTCATCACTTCCTCTGCCCCAATAAATGAAAGGGTGGGTCTTATTCTAGATATCTGCATAAAGTGCAGCAGTAAAGAACTTCCATCCAACATATCTAGTTTTGATCTGAGTTATTAGCGAAAATACTTACCTGCTTTCCCAGTGTTGTGTCGGAAATTTCTGATACAAGATTCTCAACCTGAAGAACACGTACAAGTGAAAATATGATAATTTAAACAAATTGGTGTTTCTTTAGTATGAGGTATATGTAAGAAAACCACTGTGAGGGATGACTAGTTGGACTGGACAAGATTAAATTGGAATCCCGTTGTCAAGAGAGCATACAGATTAAATAGCATCACAGAAACATTATTTTTGTATAAGTAATGATTCTGTTGATTCCAGACTCCAATTATAGCCTTCCTAGACGGCAGAAGTAAATGGGTATGCTACAAAAGCAAAGCACTGCAGATACTTGATGAGAGCACAGAGGTACCATATTTAAACATTATTAAATTTCTGGTTGTGATAAAAACTGACCTTAATGCCATGTTTCTCGCAAATGTTTTCAATAAGAAGAAGGGTATATGCCAGCTGTTTATCGGCCTGTTCAGTATCTGAAGGAAAAATAAAGAGTCACAGATGAAACTTACTGGAGCTTTACTTTTCACTCTAAAGTTCAATATTACTTTCTTTAGATCCGCCATATGTCAAAGCAAGGGCATACTATGTCCCAAATATTGTTTGACGGGAATAAAAGGCCTTGATATTTAGGGTGAAAATGAGACTCCAGCAAGACCAAAAGGGAACATTGTCCTTTTATATAAATAAGATGGAAATTGTATAAGTCTTTCACTGACAATCACACATACCTCCAATGAGCCAATCTGTATCAGATATAACAACAATTGAAAGTGGAACCTTTTTATCCGACTTGGCAGATTTCCTAATATTTATTATCGCTTCCTTCAAAGTATCATAGTTCAAAGGACACCCTATCTGTAATAGAAAGTTTGAAACATAAAAAAAAGAAGAAGCAACTTATGAGACCAGGATTATTGGGTGGATGAACAAAAAGCATACAGAAGGAGAGATAGAGATACCCGATGAGAAACTTTAATATTTTTAAGTTGGTTCTGCAAAAGGGGGTTGACAATACTGCTCCGCTCTTTAACAGGGGTCTCTGATAGTATTTCCTGCAAAATGAAGTGGATTCGTTAGTTAAGTTGCATCCTAATGTTTAGAATGGGGGTCGAGTTGTCATTTTCTTTGCTACAATTAAAGTGAACAGCACCACAGCTTATTTCCATGTTCTCATCGCGATTATACGTACCACCACACTACCAGGTCCAAGGTAATTGTCGTATTCTCGTATCATATCTGTAACTTTTGGCCGCCAACCAACAATAAGCACAGATTCCCTTGGTCCCAGCATATAATCACTGCTCTGTAAAATATTAACCACTGATGATCCCAGTAATTTGAAACGGAAAAGATCCATAGATGCATACATCATTAGATCAAATTTTACCTTGGAGAGTGACTTCGAAGGCCGCTTCATAATGTTCTTCAGCCGTGCTTCCTTCAGCTCAATAGCCATCGTAGACAGTCTTTGGTCGTCTCTCGCCTCTAAGCAATGATTTGAAGTTTGTGTTCCTTCTGGTAGACTTAAAACTCTATGGTGCGGTTTTCTCCTACCACGGACAGGAGTGATAAGAAGCAGCTGCGTATCAAATTCAAGAATGTCATATTGAAATACAAATATTGGTCAGCTGAAATAAAAAGAACAAAGGCATTAGATGTCAAGAATTTTCTCATGGCCGATGCTACAATTGCAGACCACAACATCCATCCCTTAACCATCTTCGGTAACTGGAAATGCATCTCTCATGCCCTTCTACACACGCACACACACTCACTCATGGAATTCTAGAGTTGCTAAGAACTACATTTTTACTTCTCTTATCTTGCTCTTTAACTTGAACTTTCCAATACATTGGAACTTCCATTTATACAATTCGATAAAATTCACACAAGTACTCAGCTACCGCGCATGCACAGTACACGCGCTAACCGACTAACATCAAGGAGCTCACAATGAAAATGCATACACAAACTCCCACCTCTCATGCATGTTGGCACCTAACGAACCATCTGTGCTCAAACCTCGCACCATAGGGTGATTCACAGATCATGTCATTCTCCACACCAAACGGCAAGTTCAGCTCACTAGATAAACACAATATGCGTCAACACAATTTTTGCTCTGCTAACCAACAGTACACACTTAACCATTCACATATAAACACATACATCCAACATAACTAACAGTATACGGGTTGTTTTTCTTTGTTTATCCAGAGATGGTTCTTAAAGAATAAGTTTCCGTAAAAAGTATCCAGTGATGCTTCAAAGTGTGTGTTCACAACCACAGAGACTCTTGATTAAGCGTATTCTTAGCCCATTTTAGCGAGAGGCTCTGTATTACTGGTCACAGTCACATTGCTCTCCTGGTATCCTATTTCTTGGGAAATTAGTTTCTGTCAGTTGCCCAAAATATGACAAACAGAATCCAGAGGGATGCATACCTTGTCTGTTTCTTTCAGCACGTCATCCTCACTTGGGTGAAAGTAAATCTTTCCAGACCGAAAGATACCACAAACAACTGCCTGATCATGAGCATAAAGGGAGAGATCTTAACACACAAGTATCATGACCGCAGAGTTTAATCATTCACTTATTGGGAAGAACATTACATCATGGATTCGACGTCTCACATCCATATACTTCATTCCGCTTATTTCAGGAATGCTGAAAAGGTTGAAGACGTTTTCTACAGGATAAAACAGTTCAAGTGACACGCCAAGTTGGGCCTTTATCAGACTCCAAAACTAGAGTAAATTTCACAAAGATATATCTATTTGTATCGTTGTAACACAAACTACAACTTTTGAAGTTCATTACACAAAATTACAACTACTTCAAACCTTACTAAGAAGAACTTACAAACTTTTGTTGTGAAATGGACATTAAAAGGTTGAAGTAGTTGTAATTTCTTGTTACTAAAGGTTGGAGTAGTTCGCCTAGTTCCTACTAGGTTGGATCTTGTTTTTTCTTCTTTACTAAAATGACACGCAATTCACCTGTGTTGTCGGCGAAAAAAAAAAAGTTGTGAAGTAGTTGTAATTCTGTGAAATGGACTTCATAGCTGTAGTTTTTTTGTTACAACGGTACATTGTGAAACTTAACTCCCAAAAATAACTAGGATACAACTAAACTAAATTAATGGATGGTATCATGGTAAAAGGCACATGCTCGAAAAAGGAATCAAGCTTATATCATAAAAACGTGATAGTATAAGAACAGTTTGCAGGTAGCACATAAGATACTGTACAATCCAGAAGTGACGCGGTGATTTCTGAAGTTCTGAACAATGATAAACTAAGCAACATAGCCACACAGCCCTGACCAAACTTGCCAAAAGAAAAAAAATAGGGAAGTAGCATGGCCAGAAAGAAAGAAAGTAGAAGTCAATGCGCTATCTTCAACCACCAAAATATAACTTGTTTTCATGCATAGTTTGAGCTACGCTGTAGGATAAAAATTGAATGGTAAAAATAGCACAGCATGCCACCAAGGTATACAATCTGTATAATAGAAGAAATAGAATTGTATTCGTAAATATATATCAGCAAGATAAGAGCAATACTTTGATAATTAAGCAAATGCCTGTAGATTTTAAGAAGGCCCTTTTGCCTAGAGCACTGCACAAACAATTTAGAAGAGACCATTTCCACCGGATGCACGTTTAACCCTGTTATTGATTTCAGAAGTTCGCAAGTGGTCGCGTTAGAAACCTACATTAATACAACATAAATGCATAAGGTCTAACGTCGATAAAATTCACTGTATAGATGATGCAATTTGTAAACACCAAACTTGTATTTACCTCAACAATGATTGGAACAGATGCAATTTGTCTAAGAGGTTGCAGCGCCAGTAGAGAAAGAAATGCATCTGTATCCACTTCATATCTGACCAGGTTTTATCAAGACGGATTTTAGACAAATAAAGTGAATTAATTGGTAGCTGCCAATTTGACTTTGGTTTACACTAGCTGATGGTGTAAATCAATAAATAATGATGATGTGAGATTTTCATCAATATGAATTATATCGCCCATCAAGAGCGAGCGTGAAGAGAGCAGCGAAGGAAGCCCACGGGATAAAAACATGACAGATTTCTTGTTTCTCATTAAAATTACCCAATGGTTTTCCAGCATTGCTATCTTTTTTTTTCTTTCGAGGAGAGGAGTGGTCCTTGGATTCTATTATCAGAATTGTACGGTTTACATGGTCCTATGTAACCATTACAAGGCTGTAATAGCCTCTCACTCATCTCACACACAACAGAAACGTCATCAGAGTTAGCTTAAGCACCTACAGCACGCTAGCGGCATTGCTTCCTACTCGTCATGAGTTGGATAACCTGTAGTACACCACTATCACTAGTTCTCTATGAAGATACTAATTTGCAAACATCAAACATGTGACTGTGGGGGGAAGGCAGGGAGGTGGGTGCATTATCTGTGTTCCAAAAGGGTGCTAGACACAAAGGGCAGGGGGGGAGGAGGGAAGGGACAGGGAGGAGGAAAAAAAAGGAGGAGGGTGAGGAGACGAAGGAGAAAGAAGGTATGAAGGAACCTGGAATCTTGGAGGCGCAGCCCATGCATGCGCATGCCAAAATAAAGAGATGGCAGCTATCCACCTCCATCTTTATCTATTCTCCTGCTGTGGCAGCGTTGAGGCCTCACTCTATGCAAGGCAAATACAGCACTTGGCAGTAACGCCATCAAGGTACCACAGGCGGTAGTGGCATCAAGGTGCCACAGGACAGGAGGGCCAAAGTGGCTGGGTCACTAACTGAGGATGTGAGTGCATGATGGACCTATTCCTTGGGTGGATGCTAGCTTCAGCAAATCGAAAAGTTTATGCCTTTATAACATATAATAAATACCGTTCATTCTTTGCTGGCAAGATAATTATAGACTTGGCTTTGTTTGCTGCTGCTCTCTCAAATGACTTTGTCAAGCTAAGGCTACAACTGCAAGCAAAAAAGTGAACTCGTGATGATCATTCAAATATTAAAAAAAATTATAGTTGCAAAGGTAGAAAGATTGATACAAGCTTGCATGTAATAAGAAAAGCAACAAGCCAACGAGTAAATTCCCTTACCTCTTGGCAAAGACATCAATATGGTTTAAATCCTTGCCTATGCCATCTCCAAGCTTCTCCAACTGCTTCCTTGGAAGATCCGACAGAAGGAGAATTCTCTGCTTCCTTGCAATTTTTAACGAAAGCAATTAGCTATGTTATTACATAGATAGATTCCAATCTGTCCTAGAATGGACAATTATATCATCAGAATAGTAAATATAAATCCTTAGTTACCTTGCTGTAGCAGAACCTAAGCGAATCGCTGACTCATGGGACTTATTCAGTTGGTTTAATATGGACACCAGATGACTGTTGACTCCACAAACGATGATATGATCATCCTCAATGACTTGCACCTGTGCCCCTTCCCTTACCTTCTGCATATGGATCTGTGCACCACGTAACTATTTGTTAAAATACTGCAATCATACACTAGTTCTCATTCCAGATTCACATTTCAAACAATAACTTACTCTGAATTGTTCCGTCATTGCACTTAACAAACGAGAATAGAATAATATGCCCCAGATAGCAAGAAAGAACCCAATAACACGCTCAACACGTGTCTTTTGCTGTGCACAAAAAAAAAGGAAAAGAAAAGGATGATAAAAGGATTGTAGCAGGAAAAAATGTCAAAAATGTGTAATCAAGCTTGCTCAGTATGAGGAACTGGAAATGCCCTCTCTAGTCCCTACTCACTCTTAGATGAGTAGATGATGAGCAAAGACATGCCCAAGCTTCCCAAAAACAATCTTCTAAAGACTGTTCTTTCTTCCTGAATTAGAAACAAAGATACTTCACCATATTTATATTTAAGTGTAAGTACTGGCGTTAAAGGATAAGCTTATATCATAAAATCAACGAACCTGAATTTATGAAATAGTAATCCGCCAACAACAACAAAGGAAAAACATGTGATGAGCAAAGTAATAATAGACCTACAAAGATTATCAAAAAAAGTATGAAGTTAAACTTTGTGTCATGTTAATGGATGTTTGGATGCAGAAAAGTGAGAGCCCAAGAACAAAATAAGAATGAATATATGTCTAGCTGATTAAAGTTAGATACATCACAGCACTTACAAGGCAATGTTCCGTTCAAGTTGTGAATTGAATAAATAGTAGAGTCGTGAAATACTCCATCTGATATCACCTAGTGGCGGAAATGTCACATCTAACTTGAGAGGTACAGGTTTTTTGAGAGGATCAGATATGCAAGCAAATGGCAAACATGTAATATTGTTTGACATCGATGGGAGAAAATTCATCATAAACTGCATGCGGCCAGAAATAATTCTGCCCAGAGTGCAGAATGTTATGACTAAAATGGTAGCCATATTGTAGTTTCCCTGCAAAATGAAAAGAACTTGGGGACTCAACAAACAAAAGTCAAAATGTGAATTATAAATACTATTCATTGCAAAATGCCATGGCTAAAAAAGGTGTAGTAATCTATTAATCCAGCCTATGAGCTATTGCACATTTGTGAATTTCATTAATACCATTCTCCATTCACCCACACAGCTATAATATGCTTCTTTTGGAAGACAGCTATAGCAATCCTGTCATCTAAACCAAGTACCTTCCATACAATTTACATGGGATGGTATTCAAGGGTTAAGTAATAAAATCGAAAAATATACAAGGCACGCTTTCAGTTCCGAAATATAAAAAATGTAGTTTTTTCCATATTGATTACAAAATAGATGCCACACATAGTCTTTAAAATCATTTTTCTCTCTTTTACCCTCGCTAATTTTACCTCTCTTCAAAATTTTGTTGGTTTCATATGCTCCTTAAACCCATTTCCAACAAGAATAAGCCTAATAAAAAGGGAATTGAAGGAATGTTTCGTTCGGTAGAAGTAACATAGAATGTATTGATCAGTCCAATCCTGGTCAACCCTTGATGGCACATCTCAAAAATCGAACTTGTTTTGTGTCAATCTCAATCACAAAAGCAGGACTTGGGCATTGGGTTCAATTACTTGCCCAATAAAAGCAAATATTATGGTCAGTGCATTATACAGATCGTGTCACATAACCCAGATGCTCTCACAAACAAGCCAAGTTGACCAAAATTGTGAGCACGTATCCTAAGGATCAGGTCATCTCTTCATTATTTTTTCAATTTTGTTTAAACGATTCCTAACAGT
This sequence comes from Eragrostis nindensis, assembly GCA_012490785.1. Taxonomy (NCBI): domain Eukaryota; kingdom Viridiplantae; phylum Streptophyta; class Magnoliopsida; order Poales; family Poaceae; genus Eragrostis; species Eragrostis nindensis. The sequence continues at coordinate 120,995 of JAAXCT010000595.1, forward strand.
CACATGATAGCCATTAATAACACATTAAAATAACAACTTAGTGATCAGACTAAGCACGTGAACTGTCACAGTGTTCGGTTATCATAACAGCTAATTATTCGTTATGAAAATTACCTGTGCAGGTAAGCGCAACGGATTCGCTGCTACTGCAATGGTTGGAATTTGTCCATTAACAAGAGCCTCCTTATCATCCGGCCTTTCCGCCGAGGTGAACGCACCAACTCCTGGTTAACGTAAATCGTAAGGAAACGAGTACGCAGTTGAAATTGATAACCCAGAACATGACAGAGCAACCAATTTGCAGAACCTTGCTTGCTGGGGATATGATTTGCGCAGCGAACTCCAATCCGGCGGCCATGATGAAGACCGTGCCACCACGGGAAGGCGTGAAACCTGGAACCAGAGAGCTCGAAGTATTTTGACTCTGCGTTTGCTCTGCATAGCAGACAACAAGATGCGGATCGAAGCAGGCGTCACGCCCACGAGCTGATGCGTGGTGTACCTGAGAGCGCGAGGCGGTCTGGAGTGAAGAGCTCGCTGGAAGGAAGCCAGCGGCGACGGCGACACCGCAGCGTCCAGCTGCGACCTCATCGCCTTCCTCCCTCTTGCCGGCTCGAGTATGCGAGCGTCTCGGGAGTATCGGCTACGACGATGCCGTAGCACTGACGAATACAAGGCGGAGGATGGGACTGCCACTAAGCAGTCTTCTTTTCCTTTGATTTGAAAACGATTTATTTAAAACTGAACGGCGCCTCAAGCTGAGGGATGAGGCCAGAAGTGCCTTTTTAAAAATACTATTTTTGTATTATTTTGAGAGGAGGGGGTCGTCTCTCTGATCCCTGTGGGTGCCTAAAAGTACAAATCTGTTGCATTCCTATGTTCGGCCAGAAAGGCCCAGGGGCCCAAAATAACGACACCTCGGAACCAGACATTTTAGGACAAAGCCAAGCAGCCCCATACATACTCAACCTGTGAAAGCTGATAGAATTGGCTGAACAACTGCAACAGCACATTGCCAAGAAAAACACCCAGCATATTTTAGGACAAAGGGAGCTTCTTTCATCATACTGATTTGCATAGCATAGTCAATCGCAGAGAACAATACAGGATTATAGGGCAAATGAAGTAAGCATTCAGTCTACATATGTTCACCCTAAATACAAATTGGTTTACCAGGAGGAACTAGGCTAGCCCCCAATTCAAGGGCACTGCATCACACCAAAAACACACAGCACAGCTCTTCTAAAGTTATATGAGCAAATCACAAACTTGGAGCATTAGCCCCCCTCAGAAGCGTAGCAGAACAAAATATATGTGCTGTCCAAGTTGCAGAAATGGGAAGAAAATAAGATGCTAACCGCATACTACATATAGTTAGTTATCACCAGAGCTCAACATGGATGGAGCACCACCCAGATCAAGTTCAGTGTTAGAATGGAGAACAGTTGCAGGAGTTGTTGATGGGCACGTGCAGACGAAGACGCACTCTTGCGAGGGATCGCTGCGCTGGGGCTTGGACTGAGGCTGAGGGATCTCAGGTTATGTTTGCCAAGCCCAAGAGGAGAGCAGTATGTACAGGGATCGGGATCGTTGCTGCAGGGAGTTGTTCCATGAATTTGAGTTGCCTTTCCCTTACCCTAACATCACCAGCCTTGGCTTCACTCTCCATGGCCATACCCTGCAAACATAACCAGAGTAATGCCTTAGTAATCAAATAGTTCAGTGAAAGACTGCAGTAGTTCTTAGAAGGAAATATAACAAGAGACTAAATTCACAACTATAACAATTTATGCATTACGCTACAGGACCAATGCGAGCAAACAAGGAAGCATCAGCAAGTCAAATGGGCCACAAGAAAGATTAAACAAACTGCAGCTCGGGCCAAGAGTCTTGAGAAATTCAGCCTAAGAATGTATCTCTGTACACAAGCACCAAGCACCACATTGCACTAATGATATGCTGAAGAATTCTAAATGGTTCCAGGGGAAAGCTGGCCCGCATCATACAAGGCTCACAATTGATTTTGGTCATTCATTTCAGAGAAGTTAAGTAGCAATCAATGTCCTTGAACAAATAAACATCTCATCTATAAAGCAAAGCTATCATGTAACTATGCGCTGGCCACCACCGTCGCAGCTGGTTTTAACTTTGAGAGGTAGAATATCGATGAAACTTAACATGACTAAACATTTTTCACCCCTTTACAAAACTTAGTTATTCATTTGGTTCAATATAGATGCATTGGCAGTTGATTTTATTCCCATTATCACATTAAAGCACATATATTTATAAACAAGACTGAAAGGGAATTCAATAAGAACACATATTAATAAACACCCTCTGCAAAACAATCACAACAAAGATTACCAAGGGCACCACAGAAAATGACAAACACATCAAATGCCGAAACAACGACTCGTTGAGACTGAAGCTCTGGAAGTTTCATTAGATGCTAGAAAAACATTCTACTAATAGCATCTTTCGGTATACCTTCAGTGATCCTAGACGGACACTGGAAACGGTCCAAGATGCAACATCAGAAAACTGAATGATTCTCACCATATGAACCTATAAAAGGTGCAAATCGTAACATAATCAGTAATGAAACGCACAACAGCAGGGGTATAAAACCATCACCACAAACTCCCAAGGAACCAAGTCAACTGAGCATCAGCTGGGAAGAGTTTATCAACTGGATACAAATAAAAATCAGCAGTTGTTACAATATGTCCTTATTTGATCTCAGCAATACAGGAGTCATGGTTGAGCCCATGAAGGCCATGGTTAAGGCTATGTAACAGCCATGGTTAAGGAGATGAATGAGCCTTATTGCTGCAATTAGAGGGAGAATTCAAGGACTGCAATAATGTTAGTCATAACATTATCTTGTAATCCCCTATATACATGTAACCTTGAGATCAATAAGAAATGTCCAATTCACTATTCTCTTTGTCTCTCTGTCTCTAATGCCGCGTACGAGGCCACCAGCACACGAGTATCCTCGTGCTCTGGGTGTGCCGTGCTGATAACGTGTTGTGAATAGGAATTGTATGAACAGAGAGACAAAGAGACTACTGAGTTGGTCATTTCTTATTGATTTCAAGGTTACATATATATAGGGGATTACAAGATAGATGTTATGCCTAACATTAGTGCAGTCGCTGAATTCTCCCTCTAATAGAGGCAATAAGCATTCATCTCCTTAACCATGGTTGTTAAATAGTCTTAACAATGGCTGTTACAATAGCCTTAAACCATGGCTTTCATTGGCTCAACCATGACTGCTGTATTGATGAGATCAAATAAGAACATATTGTAACAATACTAAACAAGCAACAGGAATTAAGGAATGCCAAATGTTCTCCATGACTATTTGATAATATTCAATATTTTCCCAAAGTGATTGTTTAATTAAAACTGTGTGATAATATCAAGCATTAAAAATATTGCAAATAGAAAAAAAATAGAGGCGAAGATAATGCAAATAGAAATGACCTGTGGAATAGAGATATCTAAGGTTCATGCCATGACTATAATATCAAATTTATTCTGATGCCAACGAATGAGGCTAGCTCGAAATTAGTTTCAAGAAAAGGTGAAACGTTTAGCTCAAGGAATCTGGCTGTTGCAAACCAGTTCTTCAGAGCGTCACAGAAAGATGACAAATCCAAACGCATCCATTGGAAATGCCATTACTGACCATTCCTAGTCTACTGAATAACCATTGATAACATGGTTTGTCACAATGTACGCTGATCCCGGTAAACAGTAGCGCGGCTCTTACAAAAAAAATATATGACACACTAGGCACCTCTGTCAGGACAACCACTACAGGGACTAGGTAGCAAGCACCATACTGTACATCACAAGCCAGTATTTTTAAAATAATAAGAACTTTTGTGATAAAAGCAGAATATTCAACTATAATGTCAACCATTCCACCCCAATGGTAGCACAAATTCGTAAACATTCCTTGGCCAAATGGCCAGTATCCCAGGCATAAAACCGAAAACTCGAAGTTTAGCAGCAAAAAGGTTCCATGACCTCCGTCCCGGTCAAAAAAGTTCCCCATGGAAGATACAGGATACCAACACGACAACGGCACGCAACTATAGCATATTTTGCAATCACATATTGCAGCAGAAGCAATCAAAATCCGTTCAAACCAAGTTGGCACATACTATAATCCAATCCAGGTCTCAAGAAAGAGGCGGTACTGCCTCTAGCAGAACACGGCGGCACATTCCCTATCGGAACCAACACGACCCCCCAAAACTCACGGCACCGCTAATTAAACCACCCACAAAAAAATGCAAACGCACAACCATGTGATTCCTAGTCCACATCATCACGCATTATCGCGAGCGAGTAAAGGAAGCACGCACCTCAGAACCGATCGCGTCCTGCGCGCTCGATCGCGCCGTCAGGCCGGAGATCACGAGGCGCCTGCTGGCCTTCAACCGAAGCGCCGCGGGGCGGCGTAGGCAAGGAAGCTCAGATCTCGGACGACGGCGACGCGCTAGCAAGCGAGCGGCTGCAGCATCCGAGCGGACAGCGACGCCGCCCCGAACAGAGAGGCGAGGCGCGCACGGAACCCTAAGCTGGCCCCCAGACCTGCGGGGGCGGAGAGGAGAAGCAGAGCAGTGCTGAAACAGAGCGGGTGACATACAAGTACTACCCGCCCCTCCGGATTTCCCGCGCGAGCGCGGCGCGTGTGTTTGACCCTCCTGCCCCTGCCCTAAACGACGCCGATCTCCACCCGGGGCTCCCGAGTTGTGGGACCCATGGAAGAGGGCAGAAGGGTAATGACACAGCCGCCGCCTTTGTCAGGCGGAGACCTTGCTTCCGCGTTTTACGCTCGTGCCCCCTCCGCCCGGACGACGGGGTCCGGAGCCAGAGCGGTGGTAAACGAGCTGGCAAAGGGGTAGAACGGTAAACTGCCAGGGGCTGGGTCCGGCTCGCTGCCGGGACGAGCGACGATGCGCTGCCGGGACGAGCGACGATGCCGCCGGCGAGAGGTGACACTGATCCGGAGGAGGGCGCGGGGGCCGATGCGATGCGGTCTTGTCAGCGCGGCGGGGACGGAGACTTGCGACGGGGCGTGGCGCTGCTGAGCTGTGATGGTTTGCGTGGAGAAGCAAAGCAGCGCAGCTCAGGTTGACGTGGGATGGAGGAGCTGGCCGTGCAGTGGCAGCAGGAGTAGCAGACGTGGTGGTGAGCTTTGAACAGGGCCGCATCTTGATGGGATCGCGACGCCAGGACTCGTAATGATGCATTTTTGTTTTTTGTTTCTCTTCCTGGGCTCGCGTCGATCTGCTTTCTGGACGCGTCCAGGAACACAAGGGGTGCCGGGTTTGGTGATTCTGGCGTCTCAGACACGGTGATGAACTGATCACCAGAACAGGAGATAAATCATCAGATGACGCCAGTAATCGAGAGGTGCAGCAATTTGTGCTGGGCGTTCAAGTGTTTGGCATTACACTTCAGAGAAGAAACATGAGCGGACAGGCCCAGCATGCATAAGCAGAAAATCACTGGCACAAGAGTTGCCTATCCTTTACTTTTCATCATTACTGAGACAAAGCATGCAGTAACATCCCACAGGAATAAAGAACAGCAAGGCGCAGCAACCAGGCCATGATGAGAACACGAGAGGGCAGGCAGAGCAGCAAGCAGGGCCCATGCTCTATTGATACCATCACAATCCCAGTATTTCTACCTGCCTCGCAGTGCAACCAGATGATTTCCACCTGCTGGTTCCCATCCACGGCGCAGTGTCTCGGCATATAGGGATGATCTCCATAAACTCATCCCAGTCATCTGCTTGTTTTCAGAGAATCTGAAATAAAAATGAATCTCCGGGGCCAGCGTTGCCTCCACTTCCATTGCACCATTCATCATTGTATTTCTGAAACGGATACAGGAAATGAGATACTGGCACATCAAAGAAATAGGATGTACTACTAGGCTATCAGAAAGTAAACTTATTGAGGGAAATACAGAAGGGAAGCCTATTGTGTTAGTATTTATTAAAAATAAAGAAAGAACAGGTAAAAACAACCTATGGAGAAACAAAAGTACTATTTTACAACAAGCTATCTTAGTCAATTAGAGTCTGAGACTTCAGTTCAGGAGTTAATATGTACGGGTGTAGTTTAGCAGTGTTGATGAAGGAGGTCGTCCAGGACCAGGATTGAAAAGAAGCATCAGATATTCCTCTGTTTCCAAATTTCACACTGATGGCAAAGGTCTCCACGAAGAAATGATGCTGACATTTAGCTCTTGCCTTTGGGATGGTGTTGAAGAAGTTGGTGGTATGGTCCCAGGTGATCCCCCAAAATTCCAACATCTTGTGCTTAAAGGGCATTGGAAGAGGTGAGAACCACTTATAGTTGAATATTTTCAAATACAAATCATCCGTGTGGTTAGGGCATGTTAAGGCTCAGATACAATTTGAACCCCACAACCATTGAGAGACATCACCCTTTAAAAGTAGTAGTAGTTTCTCCTCGTAAAAAAAAAAAGGGCTCGCAGAGGTTTTTTCCTACAAAAAAAGTAGCAGAAGAAAGTACATGCCCTATATGCAGGATTAACTACAAAACAGAACCTGAATTGAGTGGAACAAGTCCTCATGCCCTTACCACTTGGCAAAAACCCGATACCCTTATACGCCAGTGGTTGTGTCTATGGCATGTGGGTCGTGGGCCAACATGTCGAAGGCACAATAGTGCAGATCAAGGATCGAGCCTTTTTTCCCCTCCATTAAATGGATTCAAGAAAGCATATAAAAGTTATATAATTTTCGGCAGATTCAGCGCAGTTATAAGAGTTGCATAAATCAAACTGTAGGTTATTGCACCATGTGCCACAACTGATTCTCAAGTGTATAGCTAGAAGAATAGTGTATTCTAACCTCACACCAGAAAATGGTCAGGTGATATACTCTAATAGCAGCTTACACAGCCGGATGAAACATTAAGAGAGCTGACCTTGTAACTTGAGTTTGATGTACCTGCATTTAATGTTGAGTTAAATGTCAATGAATGATGGATTGCAAAGCAAAAAATATTGAAGTGTGTAATTCTCAAAGACAAACAAAAACAGACTGCAAAGCAAAAAATAAATATTTGATAAGTAAGGCAGGAAGTGTGGATTAATGCTAGCTAGCAACAAAAATGTCAAGCATCAAGTGTCATCAAGTCTCCAAAGCCATACAGCATGAGGTGTATAATTCTGTGTCAAATAGGACATACTCAACGAAAACAAACAAAAAATGGAGTGTAAAGCTAGAAATATATGATAAGTAAGGCAGGAAGCGTGGATTAATGCTAGCAACAAAAATGTTCAAAGTATCAAGTGTCACCAAGTGTCCAAAGCCAGACTGCATTCCTGCCCCATAGATAGATATCAGGAAGCATCTTTGTCACATCGCTGACCAGAAAATAAAGGTATTAAAAACATTTTGTCACTTCGCAAGAACGCTTTAGAATAGTACACATGCTAAAATCGTTGTTACTCGACGAACTGAAGACTTAAAGTTAACAACTCTCAAGCTCCCATTAATCAGATTCGCAACACTGATATCTTCTTGAACATTACTAATGAACATGTCATAAAGGTAGAATGCAAACGCACTGTGATGAATTGCGTTTATTCATGTTCCTTCAATTCTGAATTTACCATTCAGTGTAAGTTAGCCAGTGTAGTCATTAAAGAAAGCACAGCATTTTTATTAGTACAGGATTATGAATACGACACTGGAAGAAGACTCAATTATAGAATATTCTGTTCCTTAATAACAATAGTGTTATCACAAAAGAAATAAAATCACAAGAAATAGAACTTAAAAGGGACTCTGTGATCTTGGAGATTATCAAAAATAGTGTATTTTTTGCGGAAGCAAGATAAGCTGAAGCTGTTCAATTTTGAAAGCACTAAAGCATAATGCTTTCGAAGCACGTAACTATATATTACATGTAAAACTGAAAATAAGTAACAACACTCACCTCCCGAAATCTAACAGGGTCCATACCCTGTGAATTGAATTCTATGGATTCACAGTACAGCAGCCAATGGATCTCAAACTTATCTTCTCAAAGTATTATGCATGCTCTCTGTGTACAGTTAAGTATCATTGCCATAGTGTATCTACCTCTAAGAATTCAACCATTTGAAATTGTCTTTGAAGTTGCTTGGTTTCTTGTACTCTTTCTGCAATTATCAATGTCCAAAGGGTGTATCCTTGTAGCCGATTGATCAATAATACTATGTTGAAAAGAGCTAGCACTTGATCTAACTGCTGAAGATACTGCCATGTACCACTGATACAGACAATCATGAGTGTTATTTCTTCTGAGAAATTCCAACTTTTTAATCTCAGCCTTTGTAGCTCCAGCTTTCACTAGAAGAACCTTTAGTACCTTGAATGTTGCATCATTTGGCAGTGTGTTTGATGTCAACATCTTCTTAAATATTTTAAAAGCTTCCTCCATTCTTCCACCAGATACATACATCTGAATGGCAGAATTGTAGCTTAATGCTTGACTTAGAAGTCCTGAACATTGCATTTCCTTGCAAATCCTGTGTGCTTCATCAAAACGACCAACTTTCTTGTACAGACACAACATCATTGCATGTGAGAACTCATTTGCACTTCCCCTAACCTTCAAGTTCTCAAACACTTCACGTGCTTCCTTCACCATAAAATGGTCACCATAGAGATCAATCATGCAATTTGATGCATAAAGGTTGGCATCGGTATTCAACGTTCTGAGAAGCTTGTATGCTTCTCGGGCCTCTGCAAGATACCCTATCTTTGTGTAGAGCTTTATCAAAGAATTGCAGATAGTAGCATTCTCACATAAACCATCTTTTTTCATTAAACCAAAATATGCAGCAGCTTTGTGAACATTTCCAACTTCAGCATATGCATCAATTATGATAGAGTATACAAATGCATCGGCACGAATCCCTGAAGCAATCATTTCACTAAATAAGCATTCCACCATGGATAAATCACCATGTTTTGCAAAGCTACTGATTACCACTGTATATGGAATACAGTCTGACAGCAATTTTGCCATTTGCATCTTTCTCAAGTAGTAGAGAGCTTTCTCTGGCAGTTTAGCAGTTGACAGAAGTTGAATGAGAGAACTGTAAGTCAAGTAATCAGGCAAAACGCCATACATGTCCATGCGATCAGCTATCTCGCAAGCCTCATCAAGCTTCTCTACTAACCCATATGCTTTTATCATGACATTGCACACAGAAACACTAAGCATCTTCCTCTTTAGGCAGCACATGAAGGCCTTTTCTGCAAGGACTATGTACCTTTCCTTCCCAAATGCATCAATATTTGCAGAAAAGCATTCAGAGTTCATCCTGTAATGGAACGTTTCAAACCAATGCCATGCTTTCTCAAGCAATCCAGCATTTACGTACATCCTTGTCAAAGCCGATTGTGTGTATTCATCAATGGAAAAGCCCCATTCATCAATTTCTTTTATAAGGGCTTCTGCTTTAGTGACCATACCCCTGATAGAGTATCCATACAAGAGTGTGCGGCAGCCCACAACATCTGGTACTAAGTTTTCTGCTTTCATCTTCCGAAAATAGTACTCTGCAACATCGATATCATTGTTTTCTCTGTACAGTGAGATCAGTATATTATAAGTTCTAGTGTCAGGAAAGCACTGGTACTCTTCCATCATGCTCACCAAAGAAGCTACTCGCTCCATTCTACGGTGCTTACCCCAAACATGGATCATCGTGTTGAATGTAACAACACTTGGCGCAACACCTTCTTTCAGCATTTGATCAAACGTATCAGATACTTTCTCAAGCTGACCAGATTTTCCATAGGTATCAATCAAGGTGTTGTAGGTGTACAAGCTATAACGAGGATGTCCTTTTGCCCTTCTATCATGCTCCAAGGACCACCTTTTGAAGAAACATTCGGCCTTTTTATATTCTCCAGTCTTCTTATACGCTTGCAGCACAATACTCATGGTAACCTCATCTGGAACCAAACCACGTTTGCACATGTCTCCAAGCCAAAGGAACCCCGCCCTTTGTTTCCCTCCTTTGCAACAGGCATCAATCAGCGTACCATATGTAGAGTTATCTGGTGCCACACCACAGGAATGCATCTCATGCCACAGCATGAGAAGGAGATCCCATCTCCTCGCCCGCCCAACCGCGCAGAGCACAACATTGTAGTGAATAACATTGAGCTCATGACCCCTCTCCCTACGAAACCAATCAAAGATCTCAACTGCCCTTCTCCAATCTTTCTGCTCCTTGAGTATGACTGTCCTTTCCCGGTTGCTCAACGTGTCCTTCCATGGCCCGAGTGCCTCCCCAACATCCTTGAAATGCTCCAGCGCCTCCAGCACTACCGGTAATGACCCACCATAATGCACCCAGTTTCCTTTCTTCTTCCGCTGGGAAAGAATAGGCTTGTGGCATGGAGCTGCCAGCTTGGGGTGAATTTCAGCAATTCTTGCTGGTGCAGAGACCGCATTAATCTGAAAGGTGGCACTTCTATCTCTGCACACCGAAGCCGTTGGGTTGGATAACGGTCGCGCAGGAGTATGGAGGAAGCAATCACACGGGATCAGCATATCGTTCTGCCGTTATCCACACTGCAAAACAGTACAATGAGGATGGTGTTAGTTCTCTCTGAAACGGATTTCAAAGGCTGACTGAACGAATTTCAGCTTTCAACATCCAAAGAAATTCTGAAACCAAACTTTTCAACTCAACGGTAAACTTACAACTCACCGTGATTCAGGGCCGAAACGCCCGGCGGACGACGGTGGGAAGCGGGGACCCGAAGCCGGCCGTCCCACCAGGTCCGCCAACTCCTTCGCGTGGTCTCTGCCCAGGTCTCTCTTCGGATTCTGTGAGGGACACGGGGCGAGTGGGGGTGGCGGTGAAGAGGAAGCGCACCCACGCCGGGTGGCGAAGGAGTCGGAGTGCGTGCGCGCGTTAAGGTGGGCGGGCTTGGAGGTGGAACGGAGCAGGATGTGTGGGTCGCACCAAGTTATTGAAGGACCCCGTCCCGTCCGTCTAGTATGCCTCCTTGTGCAGCGACAGCGGCCAGTCCGCCATTGTTGATGCGCGAGCTTGGAGAGAGAGGCGGCGGCAGTGTTGGGTGAGGAAGAAGAGATAAACATGCCGGCCGTTCGTGGGCTCCCAACGGTATGGGCATTATAACGGGCCTTATTGGGCTGAAAACGTGAGAACGAGGACGCGGCCACCATTCTACCTGCTGCCCCGAGCCCACAGACGCTCTATCAGATTTATCGACGAGCTTGCCCGCCGCCGCGCTCGTTGCCTCGTTGCTGCGGCAAGGGTTTAAAAATCATGATACAGGTCGCATTCGCACGGAGTTGAAAGAACCAGCCTCCGTCTCCTACACTGCTGCAAGGTAGTAACTCTTTTCTTTTGTAATCCTTTTTAGATGCGTGTATACTGGGCGTCAGCAATTGTTTCTTAGTTCTTTTGAGATTCATCTGCATTTTGTTTCAGACTGACAAGATGAACCGCCGGTTTCTGAATCTGATATCGAGGACCAGGGGTGGCATGTACCACCACTACTCCATCAACCGCATGGACACCTCGCAGCTGTTCAACAGATCTACTGCTGCACCGATGGCAAAGAACGGCAATGGCCAAGTGCGCAGCATCGAGGACATTCCGGAACTTGAGCCGCTGCCTGCGCCGACTTTCCGCTTCCAACCTTTCGTCTCGAACATGTACCACATCATAAAGGGCGAGGATGTGTTCTCGTCCTTCGGCGAGCACAAGATCCTCTGCGCCGACGGGACAGGATACGCCGCGGCATATGACGTGGAGAAGCACGCCGGCATGCCAATGATGAACGCTCCCAAGGGGCCTATGCGCATGGTTGTCTCCTCCATCCCGCGCACCGAAGGCCACACCCTATCTGCCGACTCTGACTACGACTCCGACACGGAGGCCATCATCCAGCGTATCATCGATGGTGACCACACCGAGAGCCTCTACGTCATGGATATGTCGCCCAGAAATCCCGTCCCCTTCGAGGTGCTCACCTTCTCAACGAGGGGTTGGGTTTGGCGTCCGCTACCGTGCCCTCCGTTCTTCCGCGACCCCAAGTACAAGCCTAGGTTCGACTCGTGTGCTGTGGTCGACGGCACCACGATCTTGTTGTCCCCCACCGCCACCGATGAAGAGGTCAAGATCATTGGCACTTACCGCTTCGACACGGTGACCCAGCAATGGGAAAAGGCGGGTAATTGGGTGCTGCCCTTTCTAGGCAAAGCTGAGTTCCTCCCTGAATTTGGCCTCTGGCTCGGCCTTTGAAGAGTCTTTTGCTTCTCAGAGTCCACGACGAGAGACGCAGATATTAGCAGCCGTCGTCCGTGGGCAGAGCATCAGCGTCGTAGCAGAGAATCCGGCACGGAGAGCAGCTGAAGGTGCCGCAACTAGCACGTAGTGGTTTCCGGAGCTCGCGGCGGAGATCATGGCGACGTGGTTCTCGTCCGCGACGCCGGCCGGGGGCGGTCATTATTTCGAATAGCGACCGGGCGGTCGTTATTTCGAATAGCGACCACCCCTGGCTCTCCCCGCAACCGTCGGATGCGACATGTGCGGGCAAGATCAACTTGGACGATTGAACGCTGCTACTATCCTTTCGCCGTCCTCGCTCCACCGCCGCCCTCCGCGAGGGACGGGCTGAGCGCCGGTGACTCAGGGATCGGAGCAGCGGACCGTGACATCGCCCGAGCTAGCAGAGGCCGGTCGACGTAGCCCGTAATGAATATCGCACTGCAGCGATCAGAGGCCCGCGTGCGCCGTGCAGCGTTCTCGCCATGCTCGGCGGGCCACACGCCGGCGAGTGCTAACCTGGAAGACGCGTGGTGCCAACAACACACGGCCTGAGACATACGTTCGCGCGGGTGCAGAGTCCGGTGCCACGGCGACGGGCCTGTTGTTTTCCGGCGAGGCGCGCAGCGGCATCAGGTACCTTGGAGCCGGTGGTCGTCGCGGACCCCGATGGCTGTTGCTGATTTTGCCGCGGTCCTGAGAGACATCTCACAAAGTCTTTTTGGGATCAAGGTGCACCCCCGTTCCCAGTTCAGTGAAGGAAGCCTCACCCGTGTACCATGGGCTTCGTACACGGGTGACACCTTGCATGCCATTTCCAACCTGCGCAGAGCAGAGCAGACCAGAGGAGGGGCGGAAGAAAAAGAGGCCTGAACGCCTGTGACTGTCAGCCATCACTCGTGATCCCTGGTCTCCGCCAGCACAAACGGAAGAAAATCCCAGGAAAAATCATGGATAAGGGGAATGGAACTGCAATCAACCTTGGAAATTTCCACCTGTTGTGGTCGCTAAATGAAATATGGTACCAAATCCTTTGTGTTTCTCGTCATCATCGCCCCCCTCACCTCCCTACGCCACCACATCCACCCATACACACAGACACAAGCACGCACGCATGAACAAATGGAAAAAAAAAATAACGTCACTATATGCATGACTGGTCCGTTCGACCGGCCATACGACTAAATACTGGTCGTACGTTCGGGTAAGCTCCTGCGAGCAGATCGTCAGAGCACATCCAAAAAGCATATAACGTCGACAACCTCAACTCTTTCTCCCTCCATTAACATTTTCTAACATTAGGGTAGATTAGTTAATGAAAATTTTTACACTAGTTGAGCTGTCCTGACATCAATCAACCATAAAGAAAACAGAGGTTGTACTAAATTTCAGTGGACCTCGGCAGGGAAGGTTCCTCTGCGTTTCCTAGTTCATAGACCCAGCCCCGGTCAAAGGAGTCCGGCCAGCGTCCTCTTACTCCTTCCTTCTCTGATCCCCGTTCACCGTTGCCCTGGTCGCCTCCCACGCAGCCTCCAGCACCTTCACGGCGGCGCCCTCAACCCTAAAGAAGCACTGGTTTTTCCGGCGGCGTCTTCGTCACTGAGCTCGTGAGCCGTGAGGTCTCTGAGCTCCCACTGCCAGCATATCATCAGAGCAGAGCCAACACAGGCCGATCAAGATGTCTGGATTGTTTGCGTCTCTGTCCGTGGAAAGGGCATGGGAGAAGCTGACCTCCTTCATAAAGGTGTTCTCGGCACCGTCAGCTCCCTCCTCGTCACGCTCCTCGAGCCAGGACGACGTGGAGGAGCTGATGAAGATGGAGAGGACCATGCGCTGGATAAAGGCGGCACTGCACGATGCAGAGGTGCACTGGAACATCCGCGAGGAGACCACCAAGCTGAAGCTCGAGGAACTCAAGGAGGTGGCGTACGACATGGAGGATGTTGTCGAGGAGTACGAGTACGAGGTCAACCGCTGCAAGGTGGAGGCACTAAATCTTGATCGATGTAATAGTACCAACAAACGCAAGCGCCAGGAGGTAACTAAAGACACCTTACAGAGTATATTTTTCTCCACCAATGTCTGTTCATGTAGATTAGTTTAGTTTGAGATTTGTTTAGCCTCCTTCGAGTTTTCTCAACACATATAGGACTAATTCGTACTAGGGCTAGCTTATACTTTCTTCACTAATAATGACTCGGCCTTTTCTTCTTCCTTAAAAAGCAAAATGAGGCGTATCCAGAGGGTATTGGTATAGTGGCAGTTCCACAAGAGTTGGTTCGTCGAGCAAGGCAAATCACAGAGAGATTCAACCATATCATCGACTTATCCCACCGTTTGACTTTATCAGAGAATGATGGAGAGAGACGATTCAGTCATGATATTAGTGAGGTGCGGCACACTAGCTCTTTTGTGGTTGAGAAGAGCATCCTTGGGCGGGACCAAGACAGAGACCAAATTGTGGAGAAATTATTGTCTGATGAAGGGAAAAATGTTGAAAGTCCTGTTTCTGTCATGGCTATTGTTGGTATGGGAGGTTTGGGAAAGACAACACTAGCACAACTTGTGTATAATAGCCCAAGGTTGCGCCAGTCGTTTGACAAGCATGCTTGGGTTTGTGTGTCGGAGCCCTTCAGTGTCAGCACTATAACAAGAAACATCATCAACTCATTAACCGGTGGGACATGTGATCACAAAGAGCTTGCTGATCTTCAGAGGGAATTTGCAGATCAGATTAAGGATAAGAAGGTGTTGCTTGTGTTGGATGATGTCTGGAATGAGCGAGGAGACTACTGGGATTTACTGTGCAGACCTATGTCAGAAGCAAGAATTTGTCAAATCCTAGTAACCTCTCGAGGCGAGGCAGTTGCTAAAGTGGTACGGACAATGGATACGTACCACATGAATTGCCTGACTTCTGATGACAGCTGGTCATTGTTCGAGCAGCAGGCTGCCTTTTCTGTCAACACTCCGAAAAAGCTGAAAGATATTGGAGAGAAAATTGTACAGAAGTGTAATGGCTTGCCTCTAGCAATTAAGATAGTAGGAAGCATGTTACGCTATGAAACTGATGAAGAGATATGGGAGAATATCTCAAAAAACGAGTTGTTTGAATTGGAACAAACACGGAATGAGGTTTTACCAATGTTAGAGTTGTGCTACAAGCACATGCCCATTGATTTAAGGCCGTGCTTTATTGCCCTATCTTTACATCCGAAAGATAGGTTACTGCAAGAAGATGACATCATCCGTTGCTGGAAACTCCTTGATTTGCTTAATTGCAATGGAAGTTATGATGAGGATGAAACTGGAAATTTGTATTTGAAGGAGTTAGTTAAGCGGTCAATCCTTCAGACCGATGATGAGGAACCGGGATATCTCATGCATGATCTGGTCCATGATCTTGCATGTTTTCTTTCTGATGGAGAGTTCTATAGGCTTGAAGGTGATACATCAATTGAAATTCCAAAAAAGGTTCGGTATATATCTGTGCCTTATAATTACTTTAGATCCATTGAAATTCCTTTTTTGCCACATTCTCTTAGGGCCATCATCATGTTTGGTGATCAAATCAATACTCCAGAATCTTTATTTTTGAGCTGCAAGAATCTGCGGGCTCTTGACCTAAGACATAGCGGTTTTGTTAAGGCAGCACTGGCCGGCTCCATGGGTAGCCTCAAACTGATACGTCATTTAGTACTTGGAGGCAAACAAGATGAGTTTATAAGTATATCTTTTCTGAAGTCATACAATCTGCAGACACTGAAACTACTTGTTTATTCCGCTGACTATGAGCCAATGCCAATGCCACGTGATATTGGACACCTGATTAACCTGCGTGCTTTGACACTAACTATCAGTATGTGTGGTTGTTGCGGCTGTAATATCAGAGAGCTGAAGAATATCAACAAAGTTAGGGATCTGACTATACATGGATTGGGTGGAGTATCATGTATCGAGGATGCAAATGAAGCCCAAATGCAGAGTAAAAGACAACTTCAATCACTATTTTTGGACTTCATCAGTTTAAATGGTCCATGGTGCCCACGTAATCAGCAACCAGCACCTGTGACACTGTCACACGTCGAACTTCTTGAGAGTTTGCAACCACACCGCAGCCTAACTGAACTAATCTTACATCATTATCATTCTCAGGAGTACCCTAGTTGGCTGGACAATGATGCCATCTCAAAGTTGAAAGGAATAAGTTTACCTTCCTTCAAGTCTCTTCCAAGCTTACCGTCTTTGGTGACTGTCATTCTATCTGGGTGTAATGGCATCGCTACGATTCCTTCATGGTCTACTCTTTGCAAGCTAACCATTAGTTGCTGTGACCGTCTAAGTGAAGTTCCTACACTCCCATCACTGTTGGATTTATGCCTAGAAGAGTGTCCGAATCTGACAGTTGTCGATTCCCAACCCTCACTCACTTCCATGGAACTACACTATATCGACGTGTATACAGTTGGTTTTGGTTCCCTCTCCTCACTCACCTCCTTGGAAATTTTTGATGACGACACACAGTTTGGAGAGAAGTTCTTTGGGAAAATACCTAAATATGAGTGGTACAGATTATTTGAGAACCTCCCATCCTTGGAGTGCCTAGAAATTTTTAAAGATTCAGCTACATGCTTAAGTCTTAAACAACAGAGTATGCCCTCACTGACAAGGCTTCGCTTATTATGGTGCGACAATCTCCAGTATTGCGATGGTCTTGCTGACCTCACTTCTCTCCGGCATCTAGAGGTTCGTGGGTGTCCAAATTTCTCAACAAATAATCTGCATCTACCGCAACTGAAAACTGTTATAATGGAACCTTGGTAACCAGGTATATGTTCTGTCATGTCCATTTGTATCTACTGCTTCCACAACTTTTTCTGTTGTTGTTGGTTAATTTACTTGTGCTCTTATTTACGTTTTTCTTTTCCCTTCCACTTTGAACAGGAACCAACCAAATGTTTTACTTTTGAAGTCAAACTGTCAAATGTCATCACACAGCTTCCCCAGCCTATGCAATCCAATTCAACTTCTGTGAAAGGTAAGTTCGTTGTGTTGTCTTATGATTCCCAACTGAGTAGTGCTTAAAGCCTTAGGGATTCGGTTGATTACAGGGAGCATATTTTTTAGAATTTTCATCTCCAAACTTCAAACTTACTGCGTTTCGATCCTTAGTTCAAATCTCTGCACCATTAGTACCCTTCGTGAGATTTGTTTTGTTTATGGCAACGAAGGCTTAGAGTGTCAGTGGGATAGTAGGTTCCGAATTTTTCTCAAGTTACACATTATTCTCGTTCTAATCGAGCAGCACCTGATCAGTAGTGTAATTTCTGAACTGGTTCGTGAACCGTGAATATGACAGGTCGTCTGGTTTTTCTTTGTGATAATTTGTACTACATAAATTTGGTAGTTGGTGTAATACAAATAATCCTAGTCTATGACTTATCAGAGTAATGGGTAGCAGTAGAACTGTTACCTTATTGTGCCAATTCACTCCTGGATTGACATGTACATCTATAGGATATGATTGTGTGATATTATTAACTTAGGATGTGCAATTAGCAGAAAAGACTTGTATTTTCAGTGTCTGAAATTGCACGAGTGAACACGATCTGAAAATTGGAATTTACTTGAGTCATCTCCCAAACTCTTGAATATGTCGGCTGGTATTTGTTTGGTATTTTTACTCTATAACTGCAACATATTCTGAATTTTCTTCCTGTGAGTATGTGTGACCACATGCAGCACCCTGACCAAATTATATGCAGTTGAATTCGGTTTTCACTTCCCTGAATAATGTGTTCTTCTTGGAAATGCTGAGATTTACAAATTATATGCCGTTTGGTTTATTTACTAATAACTTCACCTCCCCTCGCATGCTCATCCTCGTCGATGCTGAATGAGCAGCGGAAGATGGAGGTCCGGAAAGTTGCTCGTCTCTTACCAAATCCAAGTATTATTATGATCTGTGGGACAAATGTACATTTGTAACATCAGCCAAACCAGAGATGGTCTGTGGTGCTGTCCGTGACGCAAGGTTGCTGGGCAGGGCGAGCTTTCGCTGTTCAGTTTCAGGCGCCGGTACACTACTTCTGGTATTGCTGTCAGGCCAATCCTACGCAGCTTCAGATGAGGGGCGATCGGTGGGAATCCATAACAAACTAGTTCCAGAGATCGGTTGGATTATTGTATTGCAAATTTTATGATGGATCAACTTGTGACTGTATGGACTCATTTACAGAGGCAGTTCGAAAGTCCATTATCCATCAAGATTTACACACTGGTAATCTTATACTACTACTGTAAGGAATGCCTGTCTGTAGTAGTCGAGCCACCACGCAAAGTGATCGCACGCACGCACATAGCTACTACGCACATACAAGCTTTGGGCTCCTCCTCTGCTTCGTGAGCGTATATACAAAGGATTTTTGTTTGTCTAGATTCTACAATTCAGTTTATAGATCATTTCAGTCACTTACAATGAATCATAATGCTAAATAAGTAAATATTTATAAGTTATATTCTGGTAAACTGGTTCTGATTAGATTGTGAATTCTACTTCAGATTCTGATTCTGATTGTAGAATTCAAACTTAAAAATTATTTTAGTTTCTGCTTTTAGAATTTAGAATACAGAATCACGATCGCAAGCAAAAAGGCCACATATAGCTAGGCCGCGTGATTATCAAAATCTCAGAAGCGCGAGCTGTGCAGCTTGGGGCAGCTACTTAGTTGAAGAAATTACGGAATCTGCCATTAAAGATTTTGTCTCGATCCTTCTCGTTTCGCCTGACGCGATGCCGAGGCAAGGGCCCACGGGCAACAGGTCTCTGCTGGTAGCTGGTATCCAAACTGGTATCCAAATACCTTCAACAGATTTTGACCAAAATCTTCAGTTTCTAAGCTCTGTAGCATAATCCAATTTTTGTCACTTGGCACGAAGCATCATCTTCATTTCGTCTTCCTGCATCATCTTCTTCGTCCGGTCGCCGTCCTGCTTCTTCCTCCTCTGATCCCCACTCACCACTGCCTCAACCGCTCGGCCCACCTCCTCGCGGCCTCCAGCACACTCCCAGCGCCTGCACCGCCCTCTGCATTCCCCAACACCGCCCACAGCCGCCTTTCCCGCCGCCCTTCCAGACCCGCCTTCCCAGAACCCCTCCGGCGAGGTTCCCCCGAAATAAACCCTCTCGTTGCCCTCCATTGCCACCTCGTCCTGCGGCTCCCTCGCCGCTTCCGGCTTCCCGGCGCCCACCGCCGGGACAGCCTTCTTCCGGGCTTCTAGAGTAGTCGGGGGAAGAGTGAAATCCCCCCCTCTGAAACTCACAGCCACAAAGCAAGCAGCGAACTCGTCTTCCCGACGTTGTCAGTGTCGTTGGTTCCTACTGCCAGCGATTCGTCAGATCAGAGCCAACACAGGTCGAGATCGATGTCAGGATTGTTTGCGTCTTTGTCCGTGGGAAGGGCATGGGAGAAGCTAACCTCCTTCATAAAGGCGTTCTCGGCACCGTCAGCTCCCTCCTCATCACGCTCCTCGAGCCAGGACGACGTGGAGGAGTTGACGAAGCTGGAGAGGACTATGCGCCGGATACGGGCGGTGCTGCACGATGCTGAGGAGCACTGGAACATCCATGAGGAGTCCTCCAAGCTGAAGCTCGAGGAACTCAAGGAGGTGGCGTACGACATGGAAGATGTTGTCGAAGAGTACGAGTATGAGGTCAACCGCCGCAAGGTGGAGATACTTCATATTGAGCCATGTGCAGGTGTTAACAACACCAACAAAAGCAAGCGACAGGAGGTACAGGCACATTACTTTTCCTGCAGCGATTTCTGTTCACATAGACTAATTCAGTTTGTGATCTATTTAGTCTCTGATGAATTCATTTCATCAACATAGGTCATAATCGTACTAGGGGTAGCTTATACTTTTTGCACTAATAGTACATGCATAATGACTCGCCCTTCTTCTTCCTTCAAAAAGCAGAATGAGGCGTATATAGATGATATTGGTGTCGTTGCAGTTCCAGAAGAGTTGGTTCGTCGAGCAAGGAAAATTACAGCGAGATTCAGCGAGATCATAGACTTCTCCAACCGTTTCAGTTTATCAGAGAATGATGGAGAGAGAAGGGTCAGCCATGATATTAGTGATTTGCGTCACACTAGCTCTTTTGTGGTTGAGAAGAGCGTCTTTGGACGAGACCAAGACAGAGACAGAATTCTAGAGAAATTATTGTCTGGTGAAGGGAAAATTGATGGAAGTCCTATTTCTGTCATGGCTATTTTGGTATGGGAGGTTTAGGAAAGACAACAGTAGCACAGCTTGTGTATAACAGCCTGATGGTGCGCCAATCGTTCGACAAGTATGCTTGGGTTTGTGTGTTAGAGCCCTTCAGTGTCAGCACAATAACAAGAAACATCATCAAATCATTAACCAGTGGGACATGCGAATACACAGAGCTTGCTGATCTTCAGAGGGAATTCGCAGATCAGATAAAGGATAAGAAGATGTTGCTTGTGTTGGATGATGTCTGGAATGACCGAAGAGACTACTGGGATTTACTGTGCAGACCTATGTCAGAAGCAAGGATTTGTCAAATCCTAGTAACTACTCGATGTGATGTGGTTGCTAAAGTGGTACGGACAATGTACTTACCATATGAATCGCCTGACTTCTGATGACAGCTGGTCATTGTTCGAGCAGGCTGCCTTTCCTGTTAACACCCCCAAAAAGCTGAAAGATATTGGAAAGAAAATTGTTCAAAAGTGTAAGGGCTTGCCTCTAGCAATTAAGACAGTAGGAAGCATGTTACGCCATGAAACTGATGAAAATGTGTGGGAGGATGTTCTAGAAAGTGAGTTGTTTGAATTGGAACCAGCACGGAATGAAGTTTTGCCAGTATTACAGTTGTGCTACAAGCACATGCCCATATATTTAAGACGATGTTTCATTGCCCTATCCTTATATCGGAAAGATTGTTATCTATTCAAAACTAAAATCATCCATTTGTGGAAATTCCTTGATTTGCTTAACTGCAATGGAATGTATGATGAGGATGAAACTGGAAGTTTCTATTTCAAAGAGTTAGTTCGGCGGTCAATCCTTCAGACTGATTATTACAATGAAGAGTATGAGGATGAACTGGATTATCACATGCATGATTTGGTCCATGATCTTGCATGTTTCCTTTCTGATGGAGAATTCTATAGGCTTGAAGGTGATACATCAGTTGAAATTCCACAAAAGGTTCGGTATATATCTGTGTCTTGTAGATACAAAATATCCGTTGAAATTCCTATTCTGCCACATTCACTTAGGGCCTTCATCATGTTTGATTCTGCTCAAATCATTAATCCAGTATCATTATTCATGAGCTGCAAGAATTTGAGGTCCCTTGAACTAAGAGAAAGCAGTTTTGGTAATGCATTGGCTGGCTCCTTGGGTTGTCTGAAATTGATACGCCATTTAGCATTTGCAGGTGGGGGAGCTGAATTTACAATGCAGTCATATAATCTGCAGACAAGAGCTGAATTTACAAGTATATCTATGTTGCAGTCATATAATCTGCAGACACTGGAACATGTTATTTCGCCCACTCAATGTGAGCTAGCAGTACCACATGAGATTGGAAACCTTATTAACCTGCGTACTTTGATGTTAGCTATCGGTTGTTGCGGTCGCTGCAGTTGTAATATCAAAGAGATGAGGAATATCAACAAAATTAGGGACCTATCCATAAGTGGATTGGGTGGAGTACGATGTATCGAGGATGCAAATGAAGCCCAAATGCAGAGTAAAAGACAACTTCGATCACTATGTTTGGACTTCACTTTTAGACACACCCGTTGCCTACATATTCAGAGTTTAGCACCTGTAACACTGTCACACGGCCAACTTCTTAAGAGCTTGCACCCACATTTCAGCTTAACTGAACTAACAATACGGGATTATAAGTATCATGAGTTCCCTAGTTGGGTGGGCAATGATGCCTTCTCAAACTTGACCAGAATAAGTTTAATGTCTTGTGAAGCCAAACACCTCCCGCCACTGGGTGGATTACCTTCCCTCAAGGATCTCATAATTCAGAAAATGGAAAATGTGGAATACATTGGCCGGGAGTTTATCAGTCATCCCTTTAAAGGCTTCCCATCAGTGACAAACATGGAATTTAGTGACATGAAAAACTGGTTAAGTGGTCGGGAGTGTTTGATAGTGATTTTGTCAGCATGAGCACTCTTTTGATCCATAAATGTAATGACTAGAGTTTCTTCCAACCTTACTGTCATTGGTGACAGTCCATATAGATGTTTGTGGTGGCATCGCTACGATTCCTGCATGGTCAACTCTTCGCAAGCTAAGTATTGAATCCTGTGAATATCTAAGTGAAGTTCCTACACTCCCATCACTTTTGGATTTATACCTGGTCGACTGTTCAAATCTGCGAGTTGTCGATTCCCAGCCATCGCTCACTTCCATGAAACTAGAGCGTATCACCGTGAGTTTAGTTCGTTTTGGTTCCCTCTCCTCACTCACCTCTTTGAAACTTAAATGTGACCAACAGTTCTTTGGAACGAAGTTATTTGGAACAACACCGAAATATGAGTGGTACAACCTGTTCTATAACCTCCCATCATTGAATTTCCTAGAAATTAGTTTCGAGTCAGCTACATGCATATGTCTTAAACAGCAGAGTTTGCCCTCACTGACAAGGCTTCGATTAGTCTGTTGCTATAATCTCCAGGATTGCGATGGGCTTGCTGGCCTCACTTCTCTCCAGCATCTAGAGGTTCTTGGGTGTCCAAAGTTCTCTACAAACGATCTGCATCTACCGCAACTGAAAACTCATTATAATGGAAGATGAATAACCAGGTATATGATCTGCCGTTTTCCATTTGTATCTGCTACTCCATAATTTTAAATGTTGTAGTTGGTTAATTTACTGGTGGTCTCGTCCACATTTTCTCCCTTCCGCATGTCAGATGGAGGTTGGGTGGTTCCAGGCTGGAGTCATCTGTTCTGAGGCCGACGAGCTCCGTGCGCATGGTCGACCTCCCTAGTGTGATCCTTCGAGGACCGCGATGCCATCATCCAGGAGAGCGGCGACGTCCGTTGTGTGGCCAGGTGGAGCAGGGGTCACCTCGCGCATCGGCGAGAGGCGTGTCCGTCCGATTAGGACATAGGCGGCGGCGGCTGCTGAGACCAGGCGGGCAAACGGGTCCTGACGTTTGGTGGCGCCGCGCGATCTGCACACGTTGGTCTGGTGTCTGCAGGCTGCAGCGAGTGCACAACTGCGCCTCGTCCGCACCTCCTCGACTCCGGCAACTGTCGCTCGACTCCAGCTGCCCCTCGACTACCTCGTTATGTCCTCAGGTGTTGTCTCTCGAGGTATGCACCATATCTGATTCGGTTGATTGCAGGGAGCAAATTTTTTAGAATTTTCATGTCCAAAGTTCAAACTGATACTACTGCGTTTCGATCCTTAGTTCAATCCTCTGTACCATTAGTACCCTTCGTGAGATTTGTTTTGTTTATGGCTACGAAGGCTTGGAATATGACAGGTCTGAGATTTATTTTGTTTATGGCTACGAAGTTTTGTTTATGTCAGTGAGATGGTAGCTTCCGAATTTTTCTCAAGTTAGACATTATTCTCGGTCTTCGAGCAGCACCAGATCAGTAGTGTAATTTCTGAACTGGTTCGTGAACCGTGAATATGACAGGTCGTCTGGTTTTTCTTTGTGATAATTTGTACTACATAAATTTGGTAGTTGGTGTAATGGTGAATACAAATAATCCTACGAGTCTATGACTTATCAGAGTAATGGGTAGCAGTAGAACTATTACCTTAGTGTGCCAATTCACTCCTGGATTGACATGTACATCTATAGGATATGATTGTGTGATATTATTAACTTGGGATGTGCAATTAGCAGAAAAGACTTGTAATTTCAGCGTCTGAAATTGCACGAGTGAACACGATCTGAAAATTGGAATTTACTTGAGTCATCTCCCAAATTCTTGAATATATCGGCTGATATGGTTTGGTATAAACTCTACAATTGCAACATATTCTGAATTTTTTATTCCCTGTGAATATGTGTGACCACATGCAGCGCCCTGAACAAATTATATTCAGTTGGATTCGGTTTTCACTGCCCTGAATCATGTTCTGCGTGTCATGTTCTTCTTGGAAATGCTGAGATTTACAAAATGTTAGTTTGGTTTATTTACTAACTTCATCTCCCCTCGCAGGCTCATCCTGGACAATGCTGAATGAGCAGCGGAAGATGGAGGTCAAGAAAGTTTGTTCGTCTCTTGATGTTGTGTAGCAAATGAAAGTATTATTATGATCTGTGGGACAAATGTGCATTTGTAACATCAGTCAATTTAGAGATGGTCTGTGGTGCTGTCCGTGACGCAAGCTTGCTGGGCAGGGCGAGCTTTCGCTTTTCCTGTTGCAGGAGTTTCAGGCGCCGGTACACTACTTGTGGTATTGCTGTCAGGCCAATCCTACGCAGCTTCAGATGAAGGGAGATCTGTGGGAGTCCATACTAGTTCCAGAGATCGGTTGGATTATTGTATTGCAAATTTTATGATGGATCAACTTGTGACTGTATGGACTCCTTCACAGACAGAGGCTGTTTGAAATGGGGCGGGACTTGCTTACACCTGAATTGGATCAACAATTCCATGATCTCCATCCAGTAATAACACGCAACGACAATGTTTTCCCGTCCATTATCCATCAAGATTTACACACTGGTAATCTTATACTAGTACTGTATCTGTATGTAAGGAAGGCCTGTCTGTATAATCGGGCCAATAATAAGCCCGGTCAGACCGCGCACAAGTGATCGCACGCACACACATAACTACGCACATAGTATAAGCTTTGGGCTCCTCCTCTGCTTCTTCGTGAGCATGTAAATAGCTAGGCCGATGGTGCGTGCTTGGACGACGGCTCCTGCTCGTGGTCCTCGAACTCGATTGGCACGACCTTGGGCACGTGCACCGGCAGCTTGTCGAGGTCGTCGGCCCAGGGATTGCTCTCCCCGGCGGCGGCGCAGTCGACCGTCCTGAGCGCCTTCCAGACGGCGCTGTTGCACTTGAACCCGGACCCGAAGGCGATCTGCCAGACGCGGTCGCCCTTCTTGATCCGTCCCTTGGCCTCGCAGTACGCGAGCTCGTACCAGAGCGAGCTGCTGGACGTGTTGCCGAATCGGTAGAGCGTCATCCGGGAGGGCTCCATGTGCCAGGCCGTGAGCTTGAGGCTCTTCTCCAGCTCGTCCAGCACGCCGCGCCCGCCGGCGTGGATGCAGAAGTGCTCCAGCGCGAGCTTGAAGTCGGGGAGGTAGGGCTTGACGTCGGCGCGGAAGACGCGCTTGAGCAGCACGTGGCGAGGAACCGGAGCTGCTCCGACAGCGGCAGGACGAGCGGGCCCAGCGTCGTGATGTTGGTGCGCAGCGCCTCGCCGGCCACGGACATGAGCTCCTTGGAGAGGGAGACGCCCACGTAGCCCGCGTTGTCCTCCTCCTGCGACACGCACCCGTAGCTCTGGTCGCTCGCGCCGCGGTGCGTGCGCACCGTGTGCACCAGCTGGTACTTGGCGCGCCGCCGGTCGCCGCGCCGGTTGGAGAGCAGCACCGCCGCGCCGCCCATCCGGAACAGCGTGTTGGTTACCAGCATCGGCCGGTGGTTGCCCAGGTACGCGTTCAGCGTGATGTTCTCCGTGCTCACCACCAGCGCGTACGTGTCACGGTGCACCTGCACACCACATCCAAGATATATACAGCCATCAGATCCATCAAAGAGCCTACCACTGCTCCTAATTATACTTGTGCTCAATACAACGCCGTGCGTTTAAAGGATCACGCTGCTTTCAGCATTACTCCTACAGTCGTTATATCATCCTGCAGCAGCCATGGGGGGCCTGGGCGGCGCAGCAAGTAAGTTTTGTCGCAGAGTTGCAGTAGGTGAGGTTACAGCAAGCACAGAGCCACCCAAGAACAACTACCGGCGGAGCTATGAATCACTGCATCATCACCGGATCAGGCCTGGTTCTTGGGTCCGCACCGGTGTTCCAACTTCTGACCAGAAGCCAAGAACCCCTGACACCAATATGGTTGCATCTCATACTACTGCTACTATGTTTTGCAATGCTTGGAACAAAACTATGGGCGGGCGGTTTACCACTTGTCCTACTACTTAACACAAATTGCTGAAAAAGGTTTCAGGACAGCAAATTGCTGAAAGAGTTTTGAGCAACAAAATTTGCATGGCTGAGCTACAACTGGCGCCGCCTTGATAGCTGGTCTTGTCAGGTGCCGGTGCCGCACCCAGCTGGTCCCGGAATGCAACTCAGGGAAGAGCTGCGCCCACCCCAGTACCCCATCCAAGCGACGGGCGCTCAGACCTTACTGTCCAGCTGATCATCAGATCCAACGGCCTGTATTATTTTAGGACCATCCTTAATGGGCAACATGCATGGTCCGAGCTGCTGGATCGGCGTGGACTGTTTTTAGATCTCCTTGGATGATTGGTGTGTTTTTTATTGGACCGTTTTTTATGTCAGACGCGGTCAGTTAAGCTGATGCTACTGTATGGATGACCTCCAGTTGCACAGTTAGGGTAATGGACGTGGAAAGGACATGAATGCACATATCTACCTTAAACCGCCCCCACACCAAGCAAATAAAGTATATTTACAAGATTTGGTTATATGAGCCCACCAATCGAAATGATCTACCACTTATAGGTGGTGTTCGGTTCACTTTAGAGGGGTATAAAAGGGTCACATCAAAGATGCCGGCCGCATTTATGTGTACTAAACAAAGTCAAATTACAAAACTAAGTTCAGGACCCCCATCTATTTCGCGAGACGAACGTAATGAGGGTAATTAAGCGGCGATTAGACGTTGGTTACTGTAGCATCACTGTGTCAAACATTGATT
This sequence comes from Eragrostis nindensis, assembly GCA_012490785.1. NCBI lineage: Eukaryota > Viridiplantae > Streptophyta > Magnoliopsida > Poales > Poaceae > Eragrostis > Eragrostis nindensis. The sequence continues at coordinate 148,309 of JAAXCT010000595.1, forward strand.
AATTAGGCTCATTAGATTCGTCTCGAAAAATAGCGCTCATCTGCAGAAAGGTTTTGTAATTAAATTTTATTTAGTACCCCTAAATAGTAAGATTCTTTTTACTTTAGAGGGCTATAAACTTTAGAGGGGTTTTAGAGGGGGGATCCGAACACGCCCATAATTAATTAAGAGCAGGGTACTACTAGATTGATGATTATACATAACAGCTTGGATGTGAGCAAAAATGAAGCGTAGACAGCGGTGGCCCCTCACAAGAATCTTCCCTATACGACATTGATATGCTCATAAATCTAAGACTAGAATTAGGCTGCCGAGCTAGCTAACACCGTTTCAAGTTGTTAAACTGCTGCAGTATCTGTAGAGATCGATCATTCAGTGGAGCCGACACATATGAGTGATGTTTCTTCTATATGCATTTGACTAGGAAAAAACATGTAAGGAATCTTAACGTTCTGGCCGGGACATGTAATCCTATCTAGTACTTGCAAATTCGGATGCTGCAAGTGTCAAGCATGCGAATTCTGTTCATCGTTATTAATGACTCGCATGTCAAGTTCTAGTCCAATGACACTCCGTTCGCTTATTCCCAGCGCGCGGCGTATCTGAACAGACTACCAATAGGCCACATTGTCCGGGAACCAGGACACATGCACGATCGACGCTACTGCTCGTGCATGTGTCTGTGTCGATTTGCAATTTTCTTTGCTATCCAGGCGTGTGCGCACCGAAGCAAACAACGTGCTCTGGGTAGGTACTAGTTGCATGGAGATAGATGGAGATCATATACCTGGAGCAGGTGCTTGGCTAGGTCGATGGCGATGATGCCGGCGCTGCACCCATGCCACTGAGGTTATGGCTGACGACGTCGTGGCGCATGCCGTAGCGGTTGACGACGAGCGACGTGAACGACGGCGTGGGGCTGAGGAGGCTGGAGTTGACGATGACGACGCCGACGTCCCGCGCCCGCACGCCGGTCTTGGCGAGGAGGTCGTCGACGACGCCGAAGATGACGGCCTCGGACTCCTCCCTGGCCGTGTGGAGGCTCATGTCGACGGGCACGGTGAGCAGTGACGCCGGGAAGTGCGTGGCCTCGCCGACGCCCGCGCGCTCCAGCATCCGCGTCTGGAACCGGATGCTCTCGTCGCTGAACCGCCCCGCCAGCGCGAAGTGCCGGATGGACTTGGCGCGCGTCGCCTCGTGCGCCCGCCCCGGCTTGAACCCTGCCAGGTCCACCAGGTACACGGGCCGCGGCAGCGACGCCGCGTACGCGTACGCCGCCGCGGCGACCCCCGCGCACGCCGCGACGACGGCCGCCGCGTTGGCGCGCGCCTCGCGCCACAGGCCCGCGAGGAGCGGCGTCGTCCACGGCGGCGGCGCCAGCTGCGCCGCGGCGACGAGGAGCGTCACAGCGAGGAGGTGCGGCAGGCGAGCGACGAGGCGGTGGTAGAGGACCCGGGCGTGGTTCGTCGTCGCCTGCCTCACCGTCCGGAACAGCTCGCGGTCCATGGCGAACGCTCGAGTGGCCATAGAGGCCAGTTCAGTCTGACTTGGAGGTTCTCTCTTGAGATCACTGAGCTAGCTAGTGTGCAGCCGAGAGAAGCAGCTCGAGAGTGTGGGGAGTGGCAGCGCGTCGCGCGTGGATTTATAGGCGCGGGGGAGGAGACGTGAGCGAGGAGGGCGGGTGAGTAAATGAATGGCGCAAAGCTGGCTGGTGAGGAGGTAGCGGTTAATGCGCGCGCCCATGGCATGTTCCGGTGGATGGGTCTGAGTGCAACGCAACGCCGGAGGAGCCGAGAAAACAGAGGCGCGAGCACATGCGCCGCTGTGTACATACCAGCACATATCTGATATCTCCGCAGCGAGCTCGAGTACATGCAGCCGCCGCGTCCGATGGGTATTGTCGAACATAGTAGATAAATGCGAACCATTATTGTACGCGCAAGTTACAGTTGCTCTATCGTTACCGGTGCATGTGAGGCTCACCAAAAGGACGGCGGTTTGAATATTGTTACTTCCAAAAAAAGCTCTGGTCTGATTTGGAAATGGTGTTTGTCATGCTGCAGTAATTCGTTGAGTACTTGAATGTTTTGCATGTGCAGGTAGCACGTAGCCAATGTGCTCGTGGCCTTAGTCTGACAGCTCCGGCGTTCGGCACCTTTGCTCATAAAGTCAAAAGCATAGTTAAAGTCCGTGCTTCTAAGACTAATACTTACAGGGTGCATGTTTTCTTATCCGAAGGAAATTGCGAATTTGCAATATCTTGCCACTGCGCACATGATATTGCACACTGACACTGCACTTTTATAGGGACATTGTACGCTCGTACACTGCTAACCACTGCATCCTCAACTACATAACTATGTGGAGTACGCACCAGCTTGTAGACGTATACAATGGGGTCGCCGAAACCAAGAGCAGCAAGCGTTCCCAAGGGGCTGCTTGTTTGGGCTGGATCTTTTGAGCTTTTAGAAAAGCTGACTATTAATTTGAGTAGCTGAAAAGTTGGCTGTTAGTTTTTTAATGTTGCATTTTATAATATATATTAACCTTCAAAGCATGCCAAAAGTTAGAAAAGCACCTCTCAGCCAGCTTTTCATCTTTTAGTTCATTTCATCAGAAGTCAGCTCTTCAGCACTCTAAAAACTAGATGTTTGCTGAAATAAACAAGACCCTGAACCTTTTGACCGTGCACATACGTTGTTTCCTCAGTGATTAGTGCGGTTCATGCATGAATTGTTTATTTTTTTACAAACCCTTAAAAGTTGCAGGTTTTTCTTTAGAATATTTCCTGCGCCATTCTCTCAGTTTTTTGTTACTATAAAACATGATTTTGATTAAAAAACAAGAACTTTTTTTAATTAAACACATCCTGTGTTGAATAAAGCATTTTCTGACAACATGTACATGCGTCAGTTTTTTTTATAGGAAAACAGGCAGCAAATATTTTGAGTATGGCCGGATAGGCCGGCACCGTAGTAGGGCGTCTCAATAAAGCTAGGAGCTCATAGTCTCTATTTCTTGACTTTCGGTACGCGCCCATGTGCTTTTCAAAACGTCCTCACGGGTTATTGAAGTTTGCCGGCCGTATTTAAACTCGCGATTTATAGTAGTAGGCATGTATATAGCACGCGTGCATGTCGACAGAGCTTGCGTGCAGTCTTCGGTACAAGCGCAATTTGCTTTTTCCTTCGTATGGTTCTGAAACGAGAGAGATCGATCTACTAGCGGCTAGCTAGCAAAGAGGATCAACTCTGAGCGGAATGTGCATGAAGGAATAGGCTCCGTAGTCATCCATGTAGCCCCGAACCCTGCTCCCTAATTAAGCTAATCGAGAATAGAGTTGTAAATGCTCCCCATCTAGCGAAGGAACAAGCTTGCAATCAGTCAGTGTGCACGAAGATATAAGTTGTTGCTAGGATGTTTTGTCAGGGAGAGTCTAACGGTGGGAAAAAAACGCAGGATCGATCATGCATTTCAGACTTCAGGTCCAGCAGAAGACTAGTCCTCATCCAAACGAAAGATTAATTGCTCGATGATGTAACGATCTGCGGCCATGCGTGTTGAAGAAGTTCCTAACATTATCCCCTCTGGAGATGAGCATGGCTTACTTTAGGGCCTAACGTTATCTCGTCTGTAGTAATGTGTAAATGGCATGGCTGTACCTGTACACTTGTCAGAGGGTATGATATTCAGGTAGCAGCAGTATATATCATATCATTGGCAAATACTCCGGAGTACAACTGACTAAACAGCCATCTTTTTCAGAACCCATGCCGCGTCTACACTCAGAGCCTTGCACTCTCGATCTCGTCTTGGATGATATACCACCGATCAGAATTAACGAGAAGCAAATCTGCCATGCTGGAATAATTGAACTACTTACGCGCTTGGGATGGTAGCATGGCAGATGCACGCACGTACATAAATGCAACCGGCAGCCACCTTCTCCGGTCATGGAATGGAAGAAGGAATTCCTCGGGCGCCCCTCCCTCCATCACCTGCATGCTTCCAAAGATTCAATGCGATCCGTGGCCGGCCGCCGGCGCCGCACACGCCGCCGCACGATGCGCGGTCGGACCGATCCCTCGTCCGTCCGCGCGCGGTTGGTGATTGTTTCAGGCTCCACTGCGCTCCAGGCAGCTTCATCTGCAGAGTAATGCAGGCCGGCCGGTGCCCACACGGACTTGCCATATCACGAAGCATGTTAAGTGTCTGAGAGCTCGTTGACTCGCAATGCAGCATGTACACTGGCGATCCAGCGAGCTCCATCCGCTTGGGACGTTGACTCTGCCCGTGCACGGAAGCATGGGGATTCTCAGTTTGTCAGCGTGGTGCCATGTCGCCGGCCGGCCAGGCACCGAACGGGTGGGTAATGGGTACACGTCTTTGCCACTCCTTGGAACGGATGGGCGCTCATGGGCGCGCTGCTCTCTGAAAATGCCTGGAAATATATGTGTGATTATATATGTGTTTTAGTTTGTTTTCTCTAGGGGTGATCAGTTAATATTTTACGAGTAGTCTGTGTCTGCCCCGAGAAGATACTCTGAAAACTGGCATTTCGAATTTGGAGGTTTACGCTGCAACAGGGAGATCAGGGGTAGCCTGCAGATATTTGTTGGTTTCTGATCTAACAGTAATTTGTTTGTCTTGCTGATGATCGATTTGACACCATCAATGTTCTGTGTTGCACCCTCGCAAAAAAAAAGTTCTGTGTTGCAATTAAGTCGATGATCTGTCGTGATGCGGTTTTAAAGAAACACGGTGCTGTCAATTCGGAAAGAATGTGTGAGTAGACAGACTAATCGGTGCGCTAGATCTTCCTTCAACATGACAAGATCCTCAGCATGTGGAACTGCTGGTAATGTGACGGCGCGTGTTGTGAATAATTGCACCTGGGAAACACATTGACAGGGTTTCTTGTCCTATATGTTCCTATAACTACTGTCACTAAAACGCGTTACTAGGAAAGTTAATCTGAATGGTTTCTGAAAATGGATAGGACAAGAAACATGGAAGGGCTGCTTATTACTGGAGTATGTAGTATTCTTTTTTGCTGTGCTTTTTTCCTCTTTATGTCTCAACTAAAGTTCATCCAAAATTATCTGTAATTCTCACTAGGAGTAGCTTTCATAATAGTTTTTTCTAGAGCATGGCACCACGGATGATCCGCGGCGTCTTTCTCTCTAGCCGATATCGTTGATCAAGAATAACGGGTGATTGCAAGTGGACTTTGACATGCCATGGCTCCAGCTGTCCGAAAATTAAGAGCATTTTTCTGTGAATATTGTTATAATAATAATACTTATTGGAGAAGGAAAGGAAGTTCCAGAAGAATCTATCCTAGTCCTACTTCATATGTGGGCAATTTACCAAAGAGTTCCTCTCCTAGTAGGAAAGGAGGGCCTCAACCCCGAGTATAAATAGTGGAGCACCCCAAGCATTGTATATACAAGTTTATTGAGAATAATAAAGAGAAGGCTCCACCCTACATTGTGTCTCGCCTCTTGTCTACTTTTGTTGTTGTTCTCTCCCGTCGATAGCGTTATTATAACACGTTATCAGCACGCTCTACGGAGCAAGTAGAAGCCGTCGAAGTCGACGACCAGGAGGAGTCGGCGAGTTGCAAACTCGCCGCCTCGGGTTCGCGCCGCCTTGGGAAGCGTGCCGACCTCGGGAATCGAGCCACCTCGATTTCTGTGCTCGACGGCATCGACGTCCGCGCCAACGCGAAGCTGTTGACGGGGAACGACTACACGGAGTCATGAAGAACTGCATGTATACGCCCTACGCGGTTAAGTCCTTGGCTCTGTCCTACGCGATAGTCCAGTGGATGGTATACATGTTGATGCATCTTGAATCCTAAGGTAAACTCGCTGATCGACCTAGTCGTAGTGTTGATCGCGATGGCTCGTTGCAGCCATGGATCGAAATCCCCTTGCATCTGGCCTCAGTTTTTCTAAACTGAGTTTACCGCATCCCTACACCTAGAATTAGGGATCATCTAGCATTGCATTACACACAGTTGGTGGGGCTGGTAGCCGCCACCGCTGCCGGCGATGCACCGCCGTGGCCAAGACATGCACAAACCCGACGACTTGCAAGTCGCCGGCACACATACATGCATCACAGCAAGGAATCAGAAAAAAGTAAAAAATAAAAGGGATAGGATGAACCCTAACCCTAACCCGACGAGATCTAGAACTCGTCGGAACCCTAACCCCTAACCGCCGCATCATGCCGAGCTTGAAGACCGGCCCGTATCGGATCCAAGTAGATCCGGTCGGATCCAACCCGCAACGGGCCGAGGTCCAGCCCTGACCCGCCCGGATCCGCGCAGGGCCCGCCGCCCCATCTTCCTCCTCGCATGCGCCGTATCGCCGTCGAGTCGCCGTCTCCGGCCACTGCAAGGCCGCGGCGACCCGAGGTCCACCGGTTCTGGCCGCTGGCGACCGGATCTGCCGGCGGCACCACCCACCGAGGGCCTCCCTCCACCGGATGGAGGGGCCCCGCGCACCGGAGCACGGCGATAACGACTCGTCGTCGTACTTCCCGCTTCGCGCCGCCGAATCGGCCGTCGATCCGCTTCCTCGCCTCGCGGGAGCAGTGGCCTGCCGCTACCATGCCTCCGCCTCACCCCACCGCGTCACCGCACGACGCCGCCGCCTCGCGCGCCGCTGGATCTGAGCGCGCGACCACCCGCCACAGCCCCCGCGCGCGCAGCACACGACCACGCGGGCCCTCGCCGTATCCCCGCCAGCAGGCGGAGCTCCTTCGCCTCCATGGCGATGGCCAGCTGCGAGCCGCGCCGTCGCATCGCCCGCGCCGCACCGGGAGAGGAGGAGGAAAGTGAGGGAGAGAGGGAGGCGAGTGAGGATAGGGTTTGGAAACCCTAATCCTCCTCCCTCTTGTACCGGCTTGGTAGGCCGGAACGGGCCTTCATGGGCCTAGCAGGCCGGTGAAGAAAATCGCGAGGAAAATAGAAAGATCAGAAATTTTGCTGAAAACCCCCTGAAATTAGAAGAAATTGCGGCTAGGCTATGAATCTTGCAGAAAAGCTCCTGAATTTTTCCAGAATAGAACCCGCAGTCCTTTTTTTTTGCAAATAGGTCCAAATTGTTCTGAATTTATGATTTGACCCAGATTTTTTGCAATATAGACCCTGTAGTCTCTAGAAAAGGGCTGAACACTGTTATTTTGTAGATAACACCTTGGGTTTTAGGAAATTTTATGTCAGAAGCATAATAACTTGCTGTTTTTGCTGTTTGAACCTCCTGTTTGTGCATAATTACTGTGTTCTTGATCTGAAATCATGCATATCATGTATAATGAATTAAAACATGATTAAAATGTGCCTTTAATCATAGAAACATGGTTTTAGGTCTTTTCTTCGAGTTTTTGATCCGCTACTCTTTGCATTCTACAAATTGTTTACTAGAAGTAAACCTATGCACTTTCATATGAATATCTTGTAGATATCTCAATTTGTGAAACATGAATTCGATGTGCTTATCTTGAATGGTTTTAACTATTTATCTTGATCACATGATGATGAAATCCTCTTGAGTGTTAAAAATCTCTTGAAGATGATTAAACTCAAGAATGAGGATATTGATCCAACTGAAGTGGATAAATCTCAGGCACTGGATTTCCTGAGTCATCACTTAAGCATTTTCCTGCAGAATGAATAATGAACGAAAATAGTCTAAAGGTCTTGTGGGGCTCTCTGAATGAGCACTTTGAGAAGATGAAATCTTTCTTAAATAGTTGAGCGTGAATGGCAGCACCTACGTCTCAACATTACAAGACATTTGTGGGTTATAATACCGTATAGTATGAGATCGTCACTCACATGAAGATTTGTGACGTTGAACTTGGTAAAAACAAGCTCATACATAAAACTCTCTACCTAACACCCCAAGCTCGCTTATGTGAGTAGCCAGTAACCCTGAGTAATGACTTGAAGTATGATCAGGGGGAGAATGAGACGATCTTGTAGGATCATACGTCTTGTTACACTGGCTAAATAGCACCGAATGCTACATTATTCACGGAGAATGATAAGGGGAAGGGCCAATGGAAGGCACCTGAGAAAGGTAAAGGTAAAGCCTGACAATTCAAGAAGAATAAGAATGCTAAGGTTTAGCAGCCTAAAGAGGAAGCATACGGTAAACAAGATCAAGATTGTTATAGGTGTAGAAAAACACCCAAGCACCTTATCGAATTGTACCAAGAACTTCAGGGTAAGAAGAAGAATTCCTAGAAGGAAGTCAACCTCATTAAAAGCATGTAGCTTGAAGTTGAAGGAGTCTTCACAAACCATTGAAGAGAAGAATGAAAACATCTTGTAGATGGAAGGTACGTCACAATATGAGACCAAGAACCTTGAAGGATCAAGCTGCAATTCTGAAAATTGAGCTTTGGATGATAACCTCATGAATGAGGATAATCTTCTTGGTGATGAATTAGAAACCGTGCATAGGGACTCGAAATAGTCCAAAATACCGATCTAGTAGATGGTAATTGTAGAAGTAGTAATGCAATTAGTCTTGATTCCTGAATTGATTTAAGTGGATTAATGTAATCTCTAGTAGAGACCTCGTTTTTAATACATAATAGCTTGAAGTCTATGTGTCAAGCTTTGGTTTTTCTTTTACCTTATTGCTACAATGCTTCCGAGAATTGTATCCATTACTTTTGCACCCATTTAATTGTTTACATGTAGTAAACTTAAATGCACATGTATCTTGAATCATTTGTTCCATTTTCTAGTAGAATAAAAATCCTGATTAACCTAGAATGGTTATTAAACCCTGCATGGTTACTATCCAGTCTGGTCACTAAAAATACCAAAATTGTTCCTAGAAGTGAGATATTTCTTGAAGAATTATGCAACCCAAGAAGGGTGAATTGCATGCTACTTTTGCAGAACAATTAGTAGTTGTGCGATATTTTGGTATAAAGTAAATTGAATTGGAATAATCCTAAAATATTTTTGGGACTCACCGAATGAGTAAATCAAGAAGATAACCCAAATATTGGCACAGGAATGTCAGTGTATTTGAGATGACTTGAAGTTTCATATCATTACACTTTAGGAATTATGTTGCTGTTGAATGCATAAACTTCTGGGATCACGTAGAAACTGAAAGTGAATTATTTAGCAACATAAGTTAATCCAGACTATTACCATTGTCTTAAGTACAGAATACTTGGTCATTGGCACAACATTCGTCAAATTCATAGAAGAATTTGAGAATGCATATACTAGGAAGCTTGCAGCTAGTATAACAGGATTATTGGACAAAAATCTTGAAGATAAAATCTGTTTACTATAGCTCTCATGAAGAAGAGACAATACAATCATAGAAGATTGATTGTAGTTTCATAGATATCATCACTAAAACCTTGAAGGCTTGAGCGAGAATTCTGAAAATATAGCTCCCGATGATAACCTCCTGGATGAGGATGATCATTTTAGTGATGAATTAAATATGTGTATGGGGATTCGGCATAGTCTTCCAAATTTAAAATAAACTACCAAGTAGTAGTTGTTATATAGAGGTGTATTAAGTTTATAATTCTTGAAAGAATTAGATGGATCATGCAAACTTTTAGAAGAGTGAGCATTTATTTTATCCTGAAGAGATATTAGCTTGAAGCTTAAGCCTGAAGCATGCATATAATATTCTCGGTTGCAAATTGAATTTGTTCTTTATCTACGATATAGCTTGCAGTCTATATGTAGCTTGGATTTGGCTTGATTTTTCTTGCCTTTGTTTTAATACCAGAAGTATACTTGTTAAATTTCGCTTGGAATATATGGATTATATGCTGAACATAATGATTTACCAAGTCTGTTAGTATTAATCATCTGCAACGATATTTGTCCACTATGAAGCCATATATAACCTTGTAGGTTACTGCATAAGTTCTTTGTGCATTACTACCAAGCAGGTAGAATGGAAATTAGAAGCACATGAACCAATGCAAGTATTTTTATCACAATCTACCCTACTCACATGATTTCGGAGAATATTGTGTACATGAATGGTACATATGTGAGTTTTCACACTAATTATTGTTATACTAGTAGTATAATTGCAGCCTATGATACTTGCATTGTGTCGTAGCGAATGCAAGAAGCATCCAATGAACTTGAAGTTTAGTGATGGTGTGATAAGGGGAGAATTTTGATTGATGATGGCATAGGAAATATGTGGATATATTAGAAAATCTAACAGACATGATCTAGTCCTGGATGATTGGATTAAACATTGAAAATGTTGGCAATCAAATATTCTAGAAGAATAAAATTCCTTGCATGTTTTAACATTATGAAACTTGTTGTTTCTTTTACCTTGAAGTGTTTATTTGACCTTGAAGTGTTTTATTTGGAGTTTATGATTTATGCAATTAAATCTTTTTTTATTGCAATGAAAAAGAAGCTAGAAATTATCATTGTCATTTTGACATGATAGAAAGTCTCAATTCAGAATGCCGAGCATGTCTAGCTCACTGCATATAAGTGCGTAAATATTTTACAAATATTTTCACCATCTTTGCATACATGAATGGGCTCCCACTTGAAGTTTGGTGATATAACCTGGACCTTATGTCAATTGAATGCCTATGATAGGGGATATCACTAGAGATTGTATGCTATAATGTTGGCATTAGGTGGAGAATGGACCCAGAAAGAATGCCTTACATTATCATTCCTTGGAAGCTTGAAGCAGGAATGGAATCACGCACTGAATATGCGCATGAAGCGTAATGCCAGAATAATCTTGAAGAGAGGAGTAACCAGAAGTTAAGTTTACATGAAGTAAACCGAATACCGCGTGTGATATACATAGGGACGCTTGTGCTTATATCGCCGGTCGACTTGTTTGTCGTTGATCTAAAATCTATTGGGACGCCTTTGGACTCTAAATCAACGGACACTTGTCATTGCAATAATTATGAAACTCCTCCCACTCTTGAAAAGAGCACCTCATGAAGAAGGATTAAAAAGCTCATAAGAGTGATCATCGTGAAGATGAGAACCCAAGCATTGTGCACACAGAAGTGTTGGGAATGCAGAACAATCGATGAATATGAGAATAGAAGAAAAGTTGTACAACATCTCCTCATGAATTGCAATTGTTTCTCTCATGAAAGTAGAGGACCCAGATCCGGCAACAAAGTCCATGGCAGAGACGCATGTATGCGTTACAATCGGGTCAATTAAGAATGCAATTGAGGATATGAACCGTAATGGTGAAAGTATATGGTTCATAAGTCTCTGAAAAACTGATATTCTCATAATACGAATGAAGTTTTGCTGCATCTCTGACGAAATATAAATATGCAGTTAGTCACAGGATTCTGGAAATCCAAATGACAAGATTCTTGAAGGACAATGAATAATTCCCGAATAGAATTATCGCAACATATAATGTATTCTTGGAGAATGACATAAGCCTCTCACAAGAGCCTCTTGCAAGAGAGAATGAATCTCACGGAGAGAATCATTTTTGGAGAATATCCTTGAAGGAAGGAGTCATGAAATGACTTACCAATCGAATCTTGAATAATACCATCTATCCCAGAAGAGAGTATAGACCCGATTATATGGAAATCATCATACCTGAACGGTATATGTACTCAGAAAGTACAAGCTAGCACAAGAATGATGATTTCTTACATTACCACGAAAGGTAATATTAATGGTTATTATCCCCCATAGAGAATCAAGATTGATTGAAGAATTATTCTGATCGATCCTGAAGGATGAACATTACAGATTTGCAATGATGAAAATCATGGCTTGAAGCATGATATACTATATTCTAAAATATTTTGTGAATTGTCACGCAGCATGTGGCATCCCAAGAATGTACTTGGATGAGAAGGAATAACATGATCATAATCTTGTCTTGAACTTTGAGAGACTACAGATACAGATCATTTGAGAATGAAACCCCAAAGATTATCTTGAAGATAATACAGCTTGTATTGCACAAATACAAAAGGGACATACTAAGTCAAAGATCATGGAATACCTTACACCAAAATTCTCCTTATGCATGAAATGCATCAGAATGAAGAGATTTGGTGAATCATACATAAAGGTATGAAAGGCTTAAAAGATGTGTGCAAATCAGGGGGAGAACTTCCTTGAGCACATAATCCCTAACACTATAGTCAAGAAGACAATATAGTAAATTCTAGAAGAATATAGCATTGTACTCTTTTTCCCTCATTTGAGTTTTTACCTGAAGGTTTCTCAAAAAAGAGGTTTTTAACGAGGCAATGTGTGCAATTAAGAGCTACGGTACAATGTACTCTTTTCTCCATTTTTCCCACTGGATTTTTATGAAGGAGTTTTTAATGAGACATGTGTGTCGTCGTAAAATGCCCAAGGGGGAGTGTTATAATAATAATACTTATTGGAGAAGGAAAGGAAGTTACAGGAGAACCTATCCTAGTCCTACTCCATATGTGGGCAATTTACCAAAGAGTTCCTCTCCTAGTAGGAAAGGAGGCCTCAACCCCAAGTATAAATAGTAGAGCACCCCAAGCATTGTATATACAAGTTTATTGAGAATAATAAAGAGAAGGTTCCACCCTACATTGTGTCTCGCCTCTTGTCTACTTTTGTTGTTGTTCTCTCCCGTCGATAGCGTTATTATAACAAATATCTACTAATTGGACCTTCAATTATGATAGGGAATACTGGCACTTATCTATTGTTTCCCCTTTTTTAGGATCTTGTGAGGCTGCTTGAATACATGATGCTCTTTGTACATGTGTGGCACACGGACTACACAGCATAAAGTTATACTACTAGAATGCTTCTTTCTTTTGGAAGATCAGCGGCAATATATGAGAGTGCATACACAGATCAAGAATGCATAATATCTTTGTTAATGCGATGAGAAGTCATACTTGAAGAAACAATTCAGTGTTAATTAGCTCCTGTACAGGACCACTAGTCCTCCACCCAATCAGACCATTAGTCATTTTAGTCAGAAATTAGGTTGCACGACAAGTAACCAGCTGTACCGAACGAACATGGACCTCTCTTGCAACAGATACAGTATGCCGCGGTCCAGGATTGAATGAACAAACACACAAGAAGTTATTGTTCAGAGGTGCTAGGGTCCCAGCAAAATACAGAACTGCTTGCGTGGCATAAAAATACTCTGAAGTCTCGCATAGTCCCAAAATATACAGTACACAAGCACGCTGCACCATCCTGCTGCTCATTCCACTAGGCCGTTTTTCAGTGTTCATTTCTTTAGCCCTAATTTTAGGCCGTCTAGAATCTTATTATTTAAGAGTATTAAATAAAGTCTAATTAAAAAACTAACTACAGAACATTGTACTAATTTGCGAGACGAATCTAATGAGGGTAATTAAGCCGTGACTAGGCGATAGTTACTGTAGTATCACTGTAGCAAAACATAGCTTAATTAGGCTTATTAGATTCGTCTCGCAAATTAGCACATATCTGTAAAAAGGTTTTGTAATTAGACTTATTTAATACGCCTAAATAGCAAGATTGGTTTTGATGTGACCTTTAGACCTAAAAATGACTAAAATGACTAGTCTGCACCCTGATCATAGCTGACTGAAGAATGAAGCTTTTTTCATGTCGGGCACTCCACCGTGTTAAAGTGAAGATTAGTTGCGGCTAAAATGACTAATGGTCCGCCAAATTGCAAGATTAGTTGCGGCTAGCTATCCTGATAAGCGAAATTGCAATTTGCGGGCACGCACGTAGCTAGCCGCAACACTAGCACAAAGCAATACACTCCCCTCTCGAACTCTCCAGTGCTACAGTTGGGAGGGGCGAAAAAAGGCGACGCCGTCCCCGCCGGCGCCGACGGCGGTCTTTATCGCCTCCGGTGGCTCCCGAGCCGTCGCGAGGTGGTGAAGACCGTCGTTCTGGTGTCGGCTGGTGGTAGGGTAGGTGGTTGTGTAGTCCCTAGGGTTAGGGTTAGGTTTCCTAGCGTCGGTGGCGAGGCGGTGGCGTCGCCGGCGTGGTGGAATAAGTCCTCTCGGCGTCTTCTTCGCCCCGCTGGTGGCCTGCTCCGGCGCCGGCGGCGACCCCGTGGAGGTGGGACTCCGGTGGAGTCCGTGTACAGGAGCTTTTCGGCGGCGACTCCTCGACTCGGTGCGACGGGGTCGTTGGCCGGCCTTTTGGTTCAAGGATCCAGAGGAAGCTGCGGTGATGTGGTTGCTCGGTGGAAGGATCAAGCTTGGTGTCCCGGCGGTGGCGATGGGCGTCCTCGTCGGCAAGTGAAGATCCAGGGCAGATGGAGCTCGGGGCGTGGCCCCGGCCGGCGGCGCGTTCAGCTCTTGCTCATCCCGTCGGTGGACGGGTGTCTTCTGCGGCTACTTCAAAAGCCTTCGTGCGATAGGGCTCTTTCTGCCTCCGGGTTGCAGATGGCCGGGTTCGCTGGTCGCCGGCGATGGCTGGGATCGGCGGATTTGGTTGTCGGCGGCGCAGACATGGAGATCCGGGGCTTCGGTGTGTTTTTGTTGCTTTTCAGGGGTCTCTGTGTAAGATTGGCAGGGAAGCTGCCTCGGTATCCTTTGCGTACGTGTCTGTATTCGTACGTATCCTTATACGTTTTCCTTATCTAGTAATACAGATATGTATTATCAAAAAAAAAAAAAAAAAAACACTAGCACATAGGATTCAGTAACCAGCACTCCACCGTGTGCAGTGCCGAGTTCACATGCTCCGTTTGACGGCGCGCCACAATACGAAGACACTAAAACGGCAAAACTGCTGGCTGCGCGCATGGTATATGCATGCACCGAACGCGTGCTGAAGTGAAGACAAGACATGATTGCTCTCTTTTCCTTTTGTTACTCGTTGATGCTCGGTACAAGTTCGGCTTGGCGACAGACGTCCTTGCCAATCTAGCTGTACTATCTTGCACTGAGACAAGAAGATCCTTCGATCGCATCTCGTATTCTCATGTCGTGGCCGTCGCTGTTCACTGTTGGCTCGTAATGGCGGTACAAGGAATGCATATTGACGCTGATCTATCTAGTACTGGACAATCACACCAGTCTGCACCCTGATCATAGCTGACTGCTCCTTCACAGCGGTAGAAGCCGAGAGAATCGCAGCCTGTTCGGCTGCCCATTTCGCAGCCAGCTTCTTTGCAGCAGCTACAGTGTTCTAGTTATTTTTTCAACAGCCGCTACAGCGTTCGCAGTTATTTCTTTAGCAACCGCTATAGTGTTATCTGAATCATTGCACGCGCGTCCTGGCTGGCCATCTCTGAGCTGGGATCGATGCCTCTTTCAGTTTCGGAAGCCTGTGCACGACAGTAGCGGTATTATTGATGATACCAAGCAAGCTGCAAGTACGGAGATGGACATCAGATACGCTTCCAGGTTTCGCTTCGCGCGCT
Organism: Eragrostis nindensis; assembly: GCA_012490785.1. Classification (NCBI taxonomy): domain Eukaryota; kingdom Viridiplantae; phylum Streptophyta; class Magnoliopsida; order Poales; family Poaceae; genus Eragrostis; species Eragrostis nindensis. The sequence continues at coordinate 163,725 of JAAXCT010000595.1, forward strand.
GTATGAACATCCTTATCTGCACGCTGCGGGGCTTGTTTGCTCGTACAAGCCATTTATGCGAGTTGAGGAATCATCGTTTATCAGGATAGCTACCAGTAGCTCTGAGCGTCTTCTCCCTCTCCTGATTTGTGTCACGACAGCAATCTAATACTCCTGCGTTTATCAGGAGTATACTAGTCTTATAAGTCTAAGTTTTTCTAGATAATTATATGATTTGCGTGCGTAGAAGTAAACGCTTATCATCGATCCAACTAGTGATTATACGGGCCGTCCGACAAAGTACAGACAAGTGTACGCAGATGCTACTGCTGAAACGGCTGTTCATGTAGCCTGGAAAGAGAGTCGGGTTCAGCTTTGTGAGTTGCTGAACAATTATTCCTCGGATGGGAGCCCACAACTATAGCAGCATCAGCATCGAAGAAAAATGGATCGACATTGTTCTTCGTGTCGTGCCGCCGTTTTCTTTGGTAGACCAATATGGCCAGCTTCGCAAATGTGAGTTGTGCTTCGTTTGAATGGAATCGGTTAATGGATCAACAGAAATGTCGCTTTGCTTTCGGAGGCATTATGGTTGATGCCGTCGTTTCATGCGTGATGACACGGATGTCTGGACCATCAGTGGAAGACTCAGAAAGATACATGTAAACTAGCGTTAGGTTTCACGCGCGAGTGCCGTCCAAGATTTCAGTAAGGCGATTGAAGAATGAAGCTTTTTTTGCGATGAAGAGTGAAGCTGAACACATGCAAAGGGTATGAATGGACGGCCGCTGCTAGTCTGCGACTGAGCCATGGATGTACGAATGCTACAACTGCACGCGGCCTATACGTAGCCGTGCGGCAAGTGTAAAACGTGTGCGATGTGAGAATTCGGGCCATCGGCACGCCATTTCAGTTCGTCAGCCGTCCAAGTGCATGAACACGATTACCAGCATGCCCGGCAATCAATTTATGCCGGCAGTGTAGCGTACGTACTAGCGTTTAGGAGGTGAACCGCCTGTCGACACGTGAAGTACATGCATGCATGTGTGCACAGTCATTTTCCGTTCGGAGGAGGAAACGCGTCCACGGCTAACCATAGCAGCACAATGTCAGAGCGTTGGGTGAATGGGTGTCCTTGGTTCCGTTTCGACATCCGCTTTTCCTGATTGACACGCGCGCGCGCGTTGGCGTCCGGGCGTGTCGCGCGCTCCTGCCGTGGGGCAGCGGCTGCACATCTCCGCGCGCTGCGCTGTTGCGTGTGAATGGAGCCAGGTACGCGTGGGCTAGCGAGAGGAATTTGGGTCTGGGCGCATGCAGATGGGCCATGCACAGGACGCATCGTTGACTCTTGCTGGTATTTGCAATCTCAAATTGTCTTAGAAGTCTAGAAGTTACAGTAAAAGTTGTCCCAAAAGTAACTGTTTTAGAAGTTGTCTCAAAGTTTCTGTTGTAAAAGTTGTCCCAAAAGTTTCTGCCATAAAAGTTGTCTCAGAAGTTACTGCCGTAAAAGTTATTCCAAAAGTTACAATCTTAAAAGTTGTCCCAGAAGTTATAGCTGTAAAAGTTGTTCCAAAAATTACTGCTGTAAAAGTTGTTTCAAAAGTTATTGCTCTAAAAGTTTGTTCATAACTTTGTGATGTGAGAGAAAAAGAAATCTGAGAAAACAGCACCACGTGTGTGGGCCCTTCATGCATGCACGCACCATACTTTTGCCGTGAAACTCGAACAGCTATGCGCGTGAGAGAGGGTTTGGAGTAAGCGACGACAGCCACCCGACAGCCTGTCTGACCGAGTGCGCTCGGTGGCGTCCGCGCGGACGCGCGCGAAATAGCTGTGCCCATCGACATCGGCAGACACGGGCCAAACTGGTCCGGCGCGATGCAGAAGCACGCTTTTTTATGGAGCATTTGCGTTTTTACCTTTGCTTTGATTTTCAATTGCGATTTTACTTTTTATTTTTCAACTTTGCGATTACCTTTAGTTTTTCAAAATAAAGCTTCAACTTACCTTTATAGTTGCTATTTTACCACTGGTTTGCTTCAAAACCAGAGGTGAAATCGCAGCCACAGGGGCAAACTCTTATTCGGTTTGAAAACTCAAAAGTAAAATCGCAAAGTCGAAAAAAGAGAAGTAAAATCGCAATTGAGAGGCAAATCAAGAGTAACAACGCAATATTTCATTTTTTTTTATCTGCAATCGTGATGGGTATCGGTTGCCGACACCGTTTTTTATTTTTTTTCTATAGGATTTTTTATGTTTCTGACGAAACATTCGTATCATAAAGGAACCCAAAGAGAAGTGTTGAAATATCTCTTAAGAAAGGACAGGAAGACTTTAGAAGCTCTAGTTCTGATCATGTTTTGTATGTAGCCAACATAATTAAAGATAGACTCCGATCGGAATTATTATGATTCTACCACTCATATATAGAGTACCCGTGGTGTGAGCACAAAATAATTATTGAAATAAAAAAACCACCATCTATATCAAAGTCTTTAATTATCCGCTTTGTCCATTAATGTGTTTGAGAGAGACATGGAAGAAGAGTCATCAATAACAAAGCAGAAAAAAATAATTCAGAGTAGAATATACCACCAAATTTAACTTATGGAGCACTCTAGTAATGCACTTGTCCAGCACATTACGCTAATGTGTTTGAGAGAGACGTGGAAGAAGAGTCATCAATAATGCAGCAGAACAAAAACAATTCAGAGTAGAATATACTACCAAATTTAAATTATGGAGCACTCTACCAGCACATTACGCTAATGTTGAATAAATAATTCAAACCATTCAAATGATTAGAGACTCATGAATCACACCATTTCGTTACAAGAATCAGTCATAGGTTGTCTTTCATAGACATAATTTGATAAAACCAAACTAACCAAAAACATAAGACTATGTTGTTCATGTAAAACAAAACTAAACTTTTGTATGTAAAACTCATTATTAGGAAAATAAATTTGTATGTTTAAGAGTAAATTTCACAAACCTACGAGTATCTAATCCTTTGTAACAGAGATGTATGACTTCTAGGACCAATTTCAGAAACCTACAAGTACTTGGTCCTTCAGTAACAGAAAACTACGACATTGCGATTCCTGAACGGGGCTCATTTTCGAGCCCACTCGTCAGCAACACAAGCTCCTGTTCTCCTTGTTCTGGGCAGGCACCAGTTATCTTTTCTAAAAACAATTTCCAATTATTTTTGTCCTCTTTACCAACAACTCCAAACGCTAGAAGAAAGAGATTGTTGTTGCCATCCCTAGCTATGGTAGGATTGGAGTGCCAACCTTAAATGATCCATGTTCATAAAGCAAAGTCCCTCGCAGAACTGGGATGAGTCTAAAATATTGCTAGCATTGAACCACATCCTCACTTGCGCTTCCCTGGCCTTCTTTTCTTCCCTGGTCTCGCATGCACATCCATCATAGCCCCATCATATATTTTTTCTTGTTGGTTGTAATAATGAACTATTTTACCAACATAAGCATTGGTCGATGCCGAGCCTAAAATATTAAAATATATATTTTTGTAAATAAAAACATATATTTGATTTGTTGTCATAGCACAAGCAGATATGTTTTTGCAACTTTTTTATGGAGGGAAATATGTTTTTGACTTCTTCTTCTTCTGCTTCTTCTTCTTCTTTCTTCTCTTCTTTTTTTTTTTTTTTTTTTTTTTTTTTTTTTTTTTTTTTTTTTTTTTTTGAGATCCTCTTGGCTACTAACTAGAGGGTCGCCTCAGTAGCAGCACGTTGGGCTGAAAGAGAATCCTAAAATGGGCTTGGCATTTTGCTGGGCTTTGGGCACATACTGGGCTATAGAAAGAAGTCGCTTTGAATCCAATCAAATCCGACGGCCTCTTGCCTCTGCTCACCATTTCGTCCGACACCGCTAAACTTGGAAGCAAGCTTTGCCATCATCCTTTCCCTTCATCAAACAGAAGAAGAACAAAGCGACGAAGTGCAGCTAAACCGTACGCCCCCCGGTGTTGAGACACGTGTCAGGAAACGCAATGCCTCAACAGAATTCTGTGCATACTATACAAGTGGCAAGGTGCAAACACAGAATTGGCTAAACCTGGTACAGTAATACCCTACCACCCAGCAGCGCATCCAAAATCAGCTTACGGAGAACGGATCGCAGATCCGAACAAAACTAAGCGGGAATTAGGGGAAAGGAGCTCGTTAACTTTTTGGTGCAGACATCACCCTGGACAGGACCACCTGGGACGAAACGAGATTCCCCTCTCCTGTGCTTTCTTCCAGCTCACTTAACCCCAATCCAGCAGCCAGAGCTTCATTTGGGCCCAGCTACCGATGCTAAGCTAGCTAACCCCTCTGTTTATCCTTTCCGCCGTGCCATTGCCGCATGCTAAGCACAGCGTCTAAGACTCTGGCACATGGATGAAGCGATGATTAGCTTTCACTAATCAAGCTAAGAGCTACTCGATGCTGCCTGTGAGAATCTAGGAGGCAGGGCAGGCGGCGCACGCATGTGCGAGGCGTGTGATGATGATGTCATATCTGCAAGTCTCGAGGCAACCGATCGAGGCAGTTTTGTGTGCGCCCTACGCAAGCTGCGAGCTAGTGTAGTCTCGATCCCGCAAAATAATTTTATGAGGCAAGTTGGTTTTTTGAGAACGATTGATGCGTGACACTGGACCCTAAACAATTAGGACAGGAGTTTGCAGATGATTCCTTCTTATCTACAAGCCGCAGCGGCCGAGTTTTGTTTAATCTGCTCGCTCGCTGTCCTGCGTAGAATATACGTACGAGCTGATGCTTGTTTATTCAAGCGGTAGTGATTGATACAAATCGGGGCAAGGCTCCCGAGGTTCCAATGTTCATATGGCGCGCTAGATCCGAAAAGTTTATTCCCTGTTTCTACCCTCGTAATCCCATTCGCATTTGGATCGATGATTCTGATCCATAATCCCGACACCGGCAGAGTTTCCATACTCACAGCTTGTAAAGTGAACAAACTATACCTCGCAAATAAAAAAAAAAGGTGAACAAACTATACCCGCAGGTATCGGGCTAGCTGTGAAATGCGAGCAAACGCGTTTCATGTCAACTGAAAAGAGTGCAGTGAAGTGCTCCTGAAAATCTAGACCACTGTTCTTTTGGTATACGTACTGTACTCCTACTTGCAGTATAAATGTATAATCAACAAGCATGCAGAATCCAGCTTCACGATCACCTTGAAACAAGAATACAGGATCCACACAGCTCTGTAGTGTCAAGCCCAGAGTCTATCGGATCGCACGTAAAAGGCCCTGTCGTTGTGGACGCACAGCTCAATGCACTACCAATCGTTACACTGGTCGAGTACAGTAGACAACAGTGATGGTCCTCGTAGCACCAACCATGGCGTTTAGTAATGATGATCGAGTAGTAGAAAGCCTAGAATTCATAATACGACGTAGTACGAACACTATCTTTACGTATGCACATACAGTACAGATGAGTACCGGTCCATCACGGAGTAATGGTATTGAGCAGTTTAAAAAACTAAGCTGGTGTATGTATATTGCCGGCTTGCAGCAACATTGTTGCGTATTGATAGATTTACGCCCAACAAATAATATTGATCTGTAAATTCACCAAGAACAAAATGACCGTGACTCGTCGCCCTGTTAATTAAGGAATCCGAGCAGGAGATGTACTCTATTTTTTTTTGTTCTTGATGAAGTGCGCACAATGCCGCAGCGTGTGCGCATCGTTTTCCAAATGTTTGTTCTCAGAAATGTATACTCTAAAAAAAATGTGTTGAAAAATAGTTGTACTACTGGTAGGAGTAGTAGGAGTACATCGTTCGGATAAGGGTACCATCACTCACTGTCTCCGCTTCATGCACACAACACTGTCATGCATCAGTGCATCACTCAACCAAAAGCTGGCAGGTCTCTGTCCGAAGGATAGGACAAGCGATGAACATAAAAAAATCTGCCTCCAAAGGCAACAGGCATGGCTTTAGTGCAGTATTAATACTGAAAAAATAATTCCAAAGTATTAAGAGTATACTGCTCCCTTCACTTAGACTATCCGCAGCAGGGACGCTATCCCCGACCTCCAGGTCGGGATAGCGTAAAAAACTTCCGCAGCGGCGTCGCCAAACCGAACAGTAAAATAGCGTCCGGCGTCCGGAACGCTATTCCTAGCGCGATAGCGGGCGTGCCAAACCAGGAGAGAGAGGGAAAGGTGAGAGAGTGGCGGGCCCCACTGTTTCAACGAACTAAAAAATGTTATAAATCATAAACCAAAATCCCAAATCAAATTTCGATTACACCATTAAATTCGTTTCAATAAATCCTTCAAAACAAGATCTCACATGAATATATTTAGATAAAATTACAAATAGGCCCTATTGATGGTAGTTAGAGATGGATGAATAAAATATAATTTAGTTGGTATAGAGGTTGAGATATAGAGGTTGACGGGTGCGAGAGAAGGAGATATAGAGATAAGAATCTTGCTTACCAGGACAGAATATTCCTTTTAGAGGTTAGAAATAGAGGTTCACAAGTGCGGATAGTCTTAATAAAATCACCTGTTTTTATAATGAGCCGGGTCAGAGAATAGGCTCTTCCCTCGTTCAGGTGTCAGGAACAATGGTAGCGTCTGATCTTCTGTGGCAGGAAGTCAGGGGCGGCTTGTTCAGACACAAACCTTGCCAAGAAAACGTCTGCATTGTAAAGAGTAGTTTACGTATACGTACGTACGCCCATATGTGTATCCAGCAGCCACTTTTCTCTGCATATCTTGCGGTCATCGCCTTTTTCCTAGACTTGTCAAAGTTTCTGGTCACGCACGGCGCAGGACCGGCGGTAGTACTAGTACAAACGGAGTCGTAGGAGCACCGGCACCTCATCTCCGGGCCATTCTTCGTTCAACTCTGCCGGCGCGCTTGTACCGCTCGATCAACTCCCGCAAGTACCAAGCTCCGTGGCATCCGTCACCAAGCACAATTATACCAGTCACATCTTACATCTTCGTCGTAATCAATTCATCATCATACTAAGAAAACGATACTACTAGCAAGCTACGAGTAGTAAGCTATACGATCGGATGGTTCTATTACAGTTTTGGATGGACGGCCTGGAAACTCGGCAACCGGACGTGGCTCCCGCCTGACCGGATCTGGTTGCTATACGTCGATCAACCACGATTTTTTTGCATTCCTCCCGCCATCCCTTCGTCCTTGGGACGGCCGTGTCGGGTACCGCTTCAATTAGGCGGTTAGTAATCGGCCCGTATCCCTCTCGCCCCTCATCATCATCATCAATGATTCAACAATGGACGCAGCAACGTTACGTTTGAGGCTACTTCAGGAGACGCTCATGTCGCGACGAGCGCGGCCGGCTCTCCGTAGTTATAGCCGGCGCAGCAGGTGGTGAGCTCGGAAAGAGGGAGCACGCATTTACTTGTTGCGCGCCGTGCAAGCGCCGCAGCGCAGTCATTGCACTGCGCGATGCATGCATGCGTGCGTGGCCTGGATCACTGGTCACTGGATGGAGGATGCCTCTGAAATGAATCCTGAAGGAGGAGGCATGGGCGCAACGGAGATGGCGATCCGGTTCGGTTGGTGCTCTGTAGGGTATCAGGCGTAGTGGCAAGTGCTCGTCAGGGACACCTAATGAGGTTTCCCTTTTCCTTAGTGAAGTGAAGTGAAGTGATCAATGCGTTGAATGTGGAATTGTGGATCCCGCCAAAGACGAGATCAAGGGCGCGCGGGCTTGCAGTAGCAGCAGTTGGTAGTGGTGGCGCTTTCTCGGAGGAGTTGCCCTCCTCGACCCCGATCGATCGATGATCATCGCACTGGTGATGGCAAGCACTGTGGCGCCACGCAAACGAAATGGCTGTCTCTGTTTTCCCAACAGAAACAAAAAGGCAGCGAGGGAGGGAGGGGGAAAAGGGAAAGATGGAGGCGGTTCCTTCCTGCCCACTTTTGCACGCAGACGCAGGAGAGGCAAAAGGGAAAGGCGAGTACAATCATGGTGTGACGGGCAGATGGGGCACAGCGAGAGGTCGGTTCCAACTTTTCAAGCCGGCTCGTAGCAAAAAGAAATGAAAGGTTCGCAAAAAAATGCTCACATCAACGATGCTTTTTGTTTCTCGAGAAAAATCTGAAGGCTCCGTTGGTGGTTTAAACTGGCACTGTGGGAGTGCGGTGGGTCACTCGCTCGGAAAGACACGCAGATGCATCATGCAGCCGCTGCTGGGTTTCAAAAACCAAAACTGCCCGTTCCGGCTTCGAATCTGCCAAACAAACGGCCATGGAGTACGTACGTACGTACCCGTCGTCCCGCCTACGACACGAGAATAAATGTGTGTGGCACCGGTGATGCCCCGGTGCATGCACGCAGGCAGGTGGGTGCTGAATTGCTGCTGATCAGGTCAGTGGTCTCACACCCGCCGCGAGGGAGCGTACCGCTACTACGCCCGCCGGGCGGGGTTCCGGGGCAAGCGCTCCACCGGCCGGCGCGGGCGGGAGCAGCGCGACATGTGACCGAGCCCGCGGCGCGCGTGAACTGCCCGCTCGTACTTGTGCCACAGTTCACTTCACTGGCGCACGACCCGGGCCGGCCCCGGCCGGCGTTGCTGTTGGCAGCCGGCGCGCTCGTACGGCGGAAGCAGAGGGCCAGTACTAGGAGTAGTAAAAACTGCGCCGCGGCAGGTGGCCCGTGCACGGGAGTTTACTGACGACGACACGATTAGGTGGGGTGGATGCGATCGGCCGGCCCGGCGCCGGGGAGCAGCGCGGCAGCGGGTGATGGGGCGCGGACGTGGATGGGCACCAGTGGCCATCGAGAGCCGGCCGGCAAGTACTGCCCGTGCTTCTCCGCCTCCGCGGTTGAGTGAAGCGGGTGGGTGCACGCTTCGCTTCCGTCCTGATCGATCGGATTGCCGGTACGTTGGGTTGGTTGGTTGGGTGCGATGCGATCGATGATACCACAGGAGCATTGACGCGGCGCGGTGTGCGGCCGGGTTCTCAAGTCCTGTTCCAATAGCCGCTGGGGACCGGCGGCCACTGGACAACCAGCCAGCATGCGAACGTGAACCGTGAACGACGGAAAGCGAATGCGTTCCAACTTCCAGTCCGTTTTATCACACTGATGATTGATAGTACTGGCTCAGCTTCACCCGAACACTAATAATGCGATGCGACAATTATCAAAAAAAAAAAGAAAAAGAAAAAACGATGCGACGCAGCATCCAAGCATCATCCGGTAGACGTTCACGGATGTTTCCCGTGGACATGGCCACGGATGGGATGAGTAATGCGTTGTTCATGGAGTACGAAACTTCAACGAGTGCATTCCTCTCACTGATCTTCGATCATCAACCACAAGTGCTAATCGGCTGCCGATCATTTCCACGGGAAGCGTATGATTGTTCACGACGCGATCGCAGAAAATCCAGGAGCGAAGAATAGATCTACAGGACCTTGCGACCTGCCCACATTATAAAACTACGGACTAGTACGATCTAGATTCGGATTACGCCATTTGTTTACGCGCCGGAACAGAAATAAAGAAGGAGAAAGAGAAGCGCGTCGACCGAGGCGGATATATACTCAGTCCTGACTCGCGTTCCTATCCGCTTGCTGTTCCTTCCTTTCTCAACCCCACCTGAGATTAGCTTGCAGAGCACACCAACAGCGGCTTAAACAACTCTCAGAAGATATTCACACCGGCTGAGCAAGTACTAGCTCCCTGAAGCTAATTTCCATCGTTCAATTCGGCAGTACGCCAGCAGATCCGTTTTAATTGTTCAACGACCACAAGAAATTCAAAATGTTTCAAGGATCATTCTGGACGCTGTAGTGTCTTTGGAAGCTGTCACTCCCCCCGTGTTCAAAACTCAAAAGAGTGGATGCCGTCGTCAGTGAATGCACTTTCTTGCACCTCTTCTGCAAAATTAGCCGTCAAAGCACAGAACTTGATAACAATAAGCAATGACAACTTGCTACTGGTCCTCCTTCCATTGTCAAATTTTGCTGCTTGGAACAAGGATGAAACCAGTACTAAAATCAGTAGAACCAGACCAGTCTCAGTTCAAAATTTCTTCTCATTTTTTATCTCTTCAAACTAACACTACAATTTTTTTTGTGCCGTTTCTCCTTCTCCATACTTACCACCAGTACTGCTACTACTCCGTTGGGAAAATTAAACCCATCAACAGGGTCAAAAGAAAGAAGAGACAGAAAAAAGGGTGGAATAAAGGAAAGGGAAAAAACAAAGAACATTCGCGTCCAGTCCCTGTACGAGGACCACACTGCAAATTCCCGAAGAATAAAGGGAGAAAAGAATTCCAAAAACGTCCTCAGTCCTGCGCCGGGCCCACCTCCACCTCACTTGGCGTCGCCGGCGAGCTCACTGATGGTGGCTTCAGTCGGCGGCGGCGGCGGCGCGGGAGGGGGGACCTCGCGATCGTAGGGGGAGAGCCACTTGGCGCGCATGTACTCGGGCTTACGCCAGGGCGGCAGGTGGAGGCCGCGCTTCTTGAGGCTGGCGCGCGCGGCGTCGGCGGCAGCGGCAACGAGGAGGCGCAGGCGGTCCTCCTTCCCAACGAACACCGACGGCAGCCGCTGCAGCACGGCGCGGTACGCCTTGGTGGGGCGCGCGACCTCGAACGCGGAACGGAAGTCGACGTCCACGAGGACGCGCTCGGGCTCGCCGCGCTCGGAGGCTGCGGGGAGGAGGACGTCGAGGTACGCGTGCTCCCCGGCGGGGTGGGAGGAGGACTTGTCCCAGTGGGAGAGGCAGACCGCGGCGTCGTGGCCCGCGGCGCGCAGGGACTCTGCGAGGAGGCGGAGGAGGTCGCGCTTGCGGGCGCCCGCCGCGCGGTGGCGCTCGACGAGGGTGGAGACGTCGGCGAGGAGGTTGCGCTCCCGGAGGCTCGCGCAGTGGACGAGGCCCTGCAAGAGTCAGAAATGGTAAGATCTTCACGAACAATCGGCATGCCAAGACGAACAGGACAACAATTACAGTGAATTAATTCACTACTACTACACTATACCTTGATGGTCTCCGAGATATCGGCGGCAGCCGCGGCCTCTACCGCGGCGTCTTCGTCGTCAGAGGCGTCGCCGGCGTGGAAGCAGTTGCAGCACCGCGAAGCCGCCCCCTTCTCCACTCCGCCGCCGTCCTCCAGGAAGCTCCGCACCATGCCGTCCAGGCACAACGAGCTGGGCTCCAACAACTCATCCTTCTCGCCGGCGACGGGGACCGTCGGGAGCCGCTCCGCCGGCGAGACCCGCAGCACCTGCCGCTCGAACAGCCGCTTCAGGCGCGACTTGGGCGGCGCCGCAGGGGACGGATCGATCTGCGCGGCGGCCCTCATGATGTCAGCGCGAGGCGGATCAGCGAAAAGACGGGGCGGCGGCGTCACTGGAGGCGTTGGTCTTGTCCTGCACGGATCGCCGGGGACATAGCCCTCGCCAGTGATTGACTCTTCGATCTGAAATTCTAGGGCTTTTTCTCCTTTTTGTTATACGGATTTGTTTTCAGTTTGGGTTGATCTGCTCGGAGGAAGACGAAGAGGGAGAGTAGGAGGGGACCGGTTTTAAAGGAGCCGCGGGCGATGACGTGGCGCGCGGAAATGAGGCGTGGCTTCCGGCCTGTACTGAGTGTTATCAGACGTGTCCACTGACATATGGGCCCGTGAAAGAATGACCAATTTGACCTCGCTTGGCCGGACGTGAGTGTCTGTGTTGAGTGCAAGGGTAAAGCTGTTGACAGTGCGGGACGACATGGGCAGCCTGGGTATTTAGCGGGTGACAGGAGAAACGGACGCGGTGACCTGACGATCCCTCCCCGTCAAGGCGCAAGGAAGAGGTGAAAAAGGTTCATTTGCTTTCCGCGTTTGCTGTGGGTGATTAAAACGGATTTAATAGGCATTTGTTCCCCAATTATTGGTCCAGTTCGAGAGAAAAGAGAAATGCTTCTTTCTCTTGATGGATTTGGTGCACCGCCCTACATTGCACAGGTCAATTTTTAACTCCCTCACTCATCAAAACACCAATTTGAACCACCAATTTTCCAACCCCACTTGTCAGTGGCATGACTCCTCGCAGAAAAACCTCCACCTGAAGAGTCCGACTGAATCTTACCATTTTGTGATCACAGATGAACCGCCTTACTGATAGTAATTCCTTGCTGAAATGGTTTCGTGACACATAGATTTGGCGTTTCCTCCCTCAAACGAAGAGCTGTTCCATTAATCATTGCTAATCCCATACGGCCATACCACACTGGATCACGGAAGGCAGGGAATGAATGAAACGAAGCAATGCTTGACGTCCAAGTCTTGGCAGCCGCCCGCCGCCATGTTGGTGCCACAAGTTTGGCCGAGCCCAAGCCGTGTTGCCCGCGCACACAACCCGCGCCGGGTAGGGCCTCACCGCCCAATCCACGACGGAAGCTTGAGCAGCGGCGGTTGCGTGCCACGGATCGTGCAGCGATATCTGCTGGGCCGGCCGACCGGTACGGCCAACGCCTCACCTCACCTCGCGCACAAGGCATCGTATCGATGATCCCTGTGATGGTGTGTGTGTGTGCCCGGCGTGCGCTTTGTCATCTTCTGATCCGTTTTGCGAATGGAACGTGAGCAAGTTACGCGTGAGCTGTGGATGGGTGGGTCGATCGGTGTGGCATCCAAGCATGGCTTCTTGCGTTGCCGGGATCCGCACTCAAAACCTCGGGTTAGAAGAGATAGGGGACCTCTGTCTGATCTGATGCTCGTATTTGGACCCGTCCCAGGTCCAGGTCCAGCCTTTCATCGCAATCAAGTGAATGGAATATGTCGTACACCATCAATCGATAGGAGTACGTACGTCATCAGCAAAGATGGCTGCTTGTTACGAGAATCCTCGTTCGTATTTTTCTGAAAGAACTGAGAAAGGGATCTGTGATTGCAGGCCAGCCACTGAAAATCCCTCCGGCTTTCTGCTCGTGCTCGCAGATATTCCGCGGTCAGTTTATTCCGCCCTGTTGTATCTTCGGGCAACATCAACGCCAGTGCTGCTCGCTCTCTCCCTCCCTCTGCTCATCGCTCACGCGCTCGTCTGTCGTCGAGCGATTCTGCATCCGCACGTCAGTCGGAATATTTCCCTGATACCCGCGGCATCGAGCGGCGAGAAAGATGATCGGAACGGGTAACTGTGGCGCGGCAGAGGCGAGAACGCCGCGTCGTCTCCTCCTCTCGTCTCATCGTCGTCCATGCATGATGCATGGTGGCGCAGAGATAACGTTACGTCCCCGGGCGTGGCAGATTGGCGCGGTTGTAGCTAGCTAGTCATGCATCGGCCGTCAAGTGATAGGCATCCACCCGATTGATCCCATGGACGGAGCATTCGTTGCGTCGACACTGTTGCGGCTCCTGATCGGATAATTTGTCGCGTCGCGGCGTTCCCCTATGCTCATTCCCTTTGGGCCCGCACGGAATATCTGTGGCTGCTGCAGGACAAACCAATTCGTACTCCTAGCAGCTTACTACACCAGCTTTTCCGAGAATTGCAGTTGTCCAATCCAATCATCAGGTGCAAGCATGCTGTTAGATGTTTATTCAGACCGCTCGACTGCCTTATTCAAATTAGAGGTGGGGGAGAAACGCCCGCCACAAGAAATATATTATTGTGGTGATTATCAGGTGATCGAGCAATCAGTTTGCGGTCGCAATTAGTGCAGTTCAATACTAGTACAGCTCTACGGACGCGACACACAATTACAAATCCTGTCTGAAAAGGACCATACCCTCTACAGTAGTGTATAAAACAGGTCAGTCATACCCACCTTTATACGCCAATCAATCGAGCCCATCATCAGGTTACGCGGGCACATCACACGCATTCAATGTTAATGTATCCATCCTCTCTGATCCATCATCCTCTGATCAGCAGATATCTCCAGCCCTGGAGATCAGGACGCAAGCACACCGGATGTCGAAAGGGGGGTACTGGTCCACTAGCTAGTAACCGGCTGGGATCCATGTTCGCAACGTCTGCTGCTCACGGTTTGCGCGTGTCGGAGCTCACGTACTGCGTACCGCGCGGGAAGGGAGGCAAGCGAACCGACGCCTTTTTTCCATGGGCCCGTGATTCCCATGCACTCGCAATGCAAGCACTCAATCAAACACTTTCTTCCTGTTCCTTTGCCTTTGCTTTGCTCCTGGAAACGGAGCCCGGATCTCGCCATCATCACCGGCTCACAGCTGCCGAATGCCGATTCGGCAAGCAGGGAACAAGAAACTGCACCCGGAACTGGGGAGACGAGACGACGCGGTGGCCGGTGCGAGCCGGCAATGGGGGGCGTCGCTCACGCCGAGGGCCCCCGTCGCTCGATCAGTGGCACGCGGTCGTCGTACGCAGCACTGCTCGCCCGTGACGCAGCGCGCGATCATTTGATCGGGAGCGGAATCATGGGCTGGCGCGAAGCGTGGGAGGGGTGGACGGCACGTCGGCATCCATCGCCCCGCGCGCTCCGGGCCGCGCAACCGTCGCCGGGCCCGCCTGCCCCGCTCCGGCAGAAAAGATCAACGCTTGCATCGCATCGAGATCATTGCGTGCAACTGCCTGCCTGCGACGACGAGGCCCCAACCCAACCCCAGAGCTCCGTGGATGGCGAGGAAGCTGGGTAGCATTGATCGGGCGGGGCAGGTAGGCGTACGTGCCCCGCCCGCTCGCGCTCGCCTGCGTGGTGCGCGCGCCGTGGTCCCCGACCGAGAGAGAATTCATGGGTGGCGTGGCGTCGTTCGAGCGCGGTTAGGTGTACCTCCAGCCAGTTCCCTCGCCATGAGCGCGCCCAGGTGAGGTGAGCATGAAAGATCACCTGGTTCGCGGGCGAAAAGGACGGCTTTGTTTGTCGAGGGGCGTTCAAATGGTGCGTTTTCCGCGGTTTCGGTTTCAGTATGTGGTGAAATTGTTCATGTCGTTGTATATATGTGAAACCAACTTGGAGCATGCTGTCCCGTACAACGGTGATATAACCTGAAAAAGATCGGCAGTATAGTGAGTGAGCAACCCAGCGGCTTTCTGAAACGGTTTCAGAGGCAATCAAAGCATATGCGAAAGGATCAGCGAGAACGACCAAAAACAAATTAGGACTGGGGGAGAGGCGGAGAGAGCGTGTGTGGGTGGGATATTTTCGCAGTATCATGGCTCTTCAGACGCGGCGGCACTGTGGGTGAACTGACCGACCCGACCCATTCAGAGCTGAAAAATTCTCCCAGATCGCATCCAAACTACAACATGCAGGCATCATCTGCGGGAGGAGGAGGATCACTGGACAACAAGTTGTTGCTCCTAGTGCCTCACTGCCTGCCAAACTAATTGACGAGGATTCCAGTAATTTGTTAAGACCGTATGTAAAAGAAAGGTGTTTATACTAACCTTTATGCTGGAGACTGGAGACCGTATGTAAAAGAAAGGTGTTTATACTAACCTTTATGTGGATAGCGGTGGTGGATGGTGAGATGGCCATGTTCGTTCAGATCGGAGTTCTCTTCCGTGGCATATCTGTCTGGGATGGTGATCCTAGATGGTGGAATTTTCGCCTCTTTCAAGGTTTCTTGTCTCCCATCAATGGAGTTGGCTTTGATTGGGATGCTCTTGTAATCTGTGGATGTAATTTGCTTCAATATTAATGAAATTCCCCTTTTCGCAAAAAAAAAAAAAAAGTGGAGATTGATCTCCCTTGCCTTGTGCGTTTTGCGACTTCTCCCGTGCCCTGTGTTGTGCCGCTGGGCCAATTGATCCAAGGGCTGCTGGTTAACACAGTTTTGGGTCTAGGCAGGCTTTCAGATGGGCGGGCCCAGCCAATGGCCCAATACACTTGCGACGTTGTGAGCCTGGCCTCATACACTTGCGAGGTTGTGAGCCCACTTCACTCTGCTAGTCCGCTCCAGCTCCAAGCAGGCCACGCTCCCACTCCCCATTCGTCAGAGGAGCAACCAAAAACCTCTCCATTTTTTCGTCAGAGGAGCAACCAAAAACCTCTTCATTTTTCCTCCCCTCACCCAAAACAGGGCTTTCCTCAGTTCAAAAAAAAAAAACAAAAAAAAAACACAGGACTTTCCTTGAGCTTCTCCACCCCCTCCCAATACCATTTTCTGGCGGGCCCCACCCTCTCCACAACTGCTCACGCGTCCGCCGCCACGCGCCACCAACCCGGCTGCCGTCGACCCCCCACCCCCGCCGTCGCCCATGCCCTCGGAGGAGCCCGCTGGCCTCGCTGCGCCGTCCGTCCGCCCCCGCCACGATCGAGCTACCCCTCCCCAGATTTGGCATCGATGGCGAGCGTCATGGATGGGAGCCCGGCCACGCCGCCCGTGGGAGGAGGTCCTCGACCCGCCATGGTGTCCGCCGCCGGCCTCCGTCCGGGCTCCAGTGCCGCTGGTCTGCGCGCGCCCTCTGGCAGGGGGTCATTGTGCCCATCGATTGGCGACCCCATGGCCGCCGCCGCCATGCCCAGTGGTGGGTATAAACCCCATGGCGGAGCCACATTAGGCTAGCATGGTGCATAGGCACCAGGGTCCGGATGAGATTTCAGTAAAAATCAACAAAATGGCCACATGTGCACCTCTTTGAGGTAAAATTATGCACCTATCAGCTTAAAAAATGGCTCATTTGAGCTAAATTCTTATTCACTGGGCAAAAATGTTGAAATGTGCCACATGAGCTTTTGAGCTCTAGCTTCGCCACTGCCCATGCCTTCCCCTCCACCTCGCCCGCCGATGAAGGTGACCAAGGCGGGCCGTGGCGGCAAGGCCGCGTCCACGGCGTCGCGCGGCGGCAAGGGGACGGCCTCCACTTCGACGCCCGCCGGGAAGGGGACGGCTTCCACTTCGACGCCCGCCGGGAAGGGGACGGCTTCCAAACCCTCGATCCCCTTCCTCCCTACGCCGGCGGCGAGAGCCTCACCGGCGATGTCGTCGCTGCGCGCGCCCGCTGGCCGGGGATCATTGTGCCCGTCGATTGGCGACCCCATGACCGCCGCCGCCGCCATGCCTTCCCCTCCACCTCGCCTGCCGATGAAGGTGCCCAAGGCGGGCCGTGGCGGCAAGGCCACGTCCACGGCGTCGCGCGGCGGCAAGGGGGCGGCCTCCACTTCGACGCGCGGCGGGAAGGGGACGGCTTCCAAACCCTCGATCCCCTTCCTCCCTACGCCGGCGGCGAGAGCCTCACCGGCGATGGCGTCGCCGGTTCCCCAAGCCCTTTCCTGCCTCAAAGCCATGGATTCGCAGCGGCTTCCTCCGACCCTCACCGACGACCTCCTGAGGGAGATCTTCCTTCGCGTCGCATCCCCCGCCGACCTCGTCCGCGCCTCCACCGCCTGCGTCTCCTTCTGTCGCCTAATCGCCGACCCGTACTTCCTCCGCCACCGCCAGTACCGCTCCCTCCACCCTCCAATGCTCCTCGGCTTCATCGGCTCCGATGGCCTACATCCTGTCCACGCGCCCCATCCGAATGCTCCTGCCGCCTGCGCATTCGCCCGCACCGTCGACTTCTCCTTCGGCTACATCCCTCGCAATCGCGACGCAGAGGTCGTCGACGTCGACGTCCGCAACGGCCGCATCCTCGTCGATCTCTATGACGAGAGTGGGGACGTCGCTGTTTGCGACCCCATGTCCCGGCGATGCCAACTGGTGCCTCCTGTACCTGACGACGTACACGCCTCTGCCCAGATTCAGCAAGACGACATCCAATGCTTCTTCACCTACCTTGTTCCTTCTGAAGACGTCGAGGAGACATCATTCAGATTGATCCGCTGCATGAATTTAAAGACAGGGTTTGCGATAGTTGTCTTCTCTTCACGCTCTGGCCGCTGGAGTGTCGCTACCTCTACCAGTTTTAATGCTCTTAGCTTGGATGCACCAAAAGTCCAGCTGGATTCAAGCTCTTATCATGTGTATGGCTGCTTCTACTGGAAAGTGGACAACTGTGACAAAATGCTCAAGCTCGACATGAACACAATGATGCTTTCCACTCATGACCTCCCGCCTACAGAGCTGAGTGTTGCCTTTGGGGAGGCAGGGGATGGCAAGCTTGCCATGTTTAGTCATAGTGATGATGGCACATCTTTTGGATTGCTACACTTTTTTTGCAAAATAGCAGTGAGAAAGGTGGTGAGTGGCATATCAAGGATACAATCCGGCTGCCATCTCATTATACTTATATCATGCTTTGTTGTCATTCTTCTAGAGAACACATTTCCCTTCACGCAGAAGACGCCAAGGTCATTTCAGATAATGAAGTGTGTTTCACTATTGATATTAAAACTTTCAAGGTCGATAAAAGCAGTGGCATTCCCTACCGTGTTATGAATGCCCCATATTATGGTTTCCCACCAATCAGTTCTTGATTTTGTGTAGTGATATGACCTTTCATTTCACATATCAGGTAATGGAGGACACCAGGCCACAGAACAAGGCAAGGAAAGGTGGAACAAGCAAAAGGGGCTGTCAAGATGCCCCTGGTGCTACTGCCATGTCTTCCCAGAGTAACATGAACACAACACCTATCAAGAAGAAGGAACGAGCTCGTGCTATGACAAGACAATCTCCCAGGCCCAAAGCTGCTGAAAAAACGAAGAAAACATCTGGTACAAAATGAATGGCTCTTGTTCAATTGTTTTTCTGTAAATATTTGGTCAAGTGAGATGGCATTTTGCTAGTTATGTCTAGTTATGTCATTATGCATGTTGCTGGTTATGTCAGTCTTGGATGAGCATTATAGTGACCTTAATCATTTATGTCAGTGTTGGCCTGAGTCATAAAGTTATGCGAGTCTTAGCCTGCAACTATACACCCACACAGTTACAGTTGTTCTAGAACAACATTACAAAAAAAATTGGCATAAACAGCTTTGCTTCATCAAATCCACATGGCTTCAGCACTTTTGCTTCATCAAATCCACATGGAGTCGACCATACAACCTTCTTGTTGAAGTAACACAACCTTCTTGTTGAAATAGCAGAACACTATTGCAGGAAACAATAACTAGACAGTCGTGCTTCTAACCTGTAACTAGACAACACAGTGTATTAGTAAACAGAGATTCAAGAAAATCAAGGCTTGCCAGGAAGATTCAGCTAAACAGGGGATGGATTTGGAGGAATCTCGTTGATAGATTTTGGAGAAATTTTGTTGACAGATTCAGCTGATACAATGGCTTTTGTTCAATTGTTTTGCTGTATGGCGAGGGTCGGCGGCGGTACGTTGGGGCATTTGCTTATATGGCTTGGGTTGACGGCGGTACGGCTACTACCCACGGCGAACGCAACCATTAGTCGAGAGAAGGGAGGACGATGCGGGACAGCCACTCGGCAGCGCTAGGGACCATCAGTGTACGCATATGGAGGCGCTGCTCGAGATCGATATGAGCAGAGGAAAGGCTGAAAGGCGCCAGGGAGTAATGTGCGCCTTGGTTATGCTTGCCACATTGGATTGTCCACGTGGTGTCATTAGTCAACAAAACCGCCATCAATCATGGCTACATCGGTAAAACCAGATTTGGTTATTGCCTAAAGGTGAATAGTAAACCAGTTTAGCAAATCGAAGGGGTTAAGTAAACCAATCAATAGGTTAGGGGGAGTAAATTGGACTTTTTCCCTTTTTTTTCAATCATCATATCTTGTAAACTGCGAATTGATGATGTCATGTTTCACTTCTACTTTTCTGATAATTAATATATACACGTTTGATTTTAATTTTTAGCCACTATTACCCTCTGTGGCTCTGCCTTAAAAAATTCAGCTTGTGCCTTGGCTGAAACTGTTGAAAGTAAATGCTTTTGCTTCACCTGTAATGGTAGTTTCTAATGGCATTTGTTCAATTGCAGGCTAGGATTGCATCCAGGTTTGTGACTTCTTCTGTGCCGTACTGCTGGTGAGGAGCAGTGGAGTGAAGTAATGTGGATGAAGCCCTTTTACGTTGTGGTTCTGATTGGTGTTACTAGTTATCTTGTACTCTAATGGTATTGTATGTTCAAACCTGTTCGATCTTGTAGCAATCAGACCTAGTTGGTCTATATCGAGTGCTTTGGTGTGCAGCGGTGGGAATTAGTTAGGTGATGAGACAGGCCTTTTATATTGCACTTCTACTAGGTGTTTGTGGTTATCTTAAACTCCAATAATGGTATTGTACTGTTGTAAGTTGAACCCTATTCGGTCTGTTGGACCTATCAAGCCTGGCTGGTCCATGCGTTTGAAGTGCTACTATTTCGAGACACTTCTATGATGTAAGGACATGTTGTCACCAAACTCTACGTGTATTAACTTCTAAGCTCAAATTGCTTTTGGCACTGTATGTTAGCACAATCTTTTGATATTTTTGGGGATATAAAGCTGGCATTTTGCAGTCTCCATGCACAGGATGGTTAATATCTGTGGTTTAGATTGTGCTATTGACCATTCGAGTTGTATTAGCGTTAACTAGAAAGATGGCGCGGCGTTGCCCGCGCCTGATTGCCCGCCCCTCTGCATTGTATAAGAGAATACATCTGGATACTTGAGATGATTTGGGTAGAATCTTTAAATAATTGAAATTGCATGTAAATAATGTATTCTTTTCAGGCTCTATGGTGAAAACATCATATGTCGGGCATTAGCTTAACTGATATCATAATATCTTTTATGAAACAGGGAAGTACACTTAAATAGTTAACAACATACGCAACAAAATTCACTGTATGTGATGATATCTACATTAACAGGGAAATGAGTCGCCAGATCATTCATTATCAATACCACAATGGACAAATGGGTTGCTGATAGAAACAGATGTCCAAATAATTTATTTTAGTTCACTACCATTGTTCCCCATAATCTGATGCTTTGTCTTCTGCAACGAAATTAAGAATCTGGAATGCACAACAAGCATTGATATAGGTAAAACAAAGCTTTTGTTTTTAATATAGCTTTTCCCTGATACGGATGTTAAGTATCTTGTAAGTTGTAACTGAGAGAGAGTTGTAGAGGGAATGTAATTTATGAAGTGAAATATTCAGCCCATGCAAGAAGCTCAGATTCTTAAAATCTCCATTTGGATGAAAACTGAACCTGAGTCAAATTTGTGAGTCTAGGGTCTCCATCTAATTTAAGTATCAGATAGCTGAAGTCAACATTTGGTTAATGAATCCCAACGCCTGATAGCTCATCCTGCCTGGCTCTTGGCCTTTTGCAGTCCATTTTAGCGATATTTTCTTCTTGAAAACTGAAGATGCCATCTGCATGAATAACATTATATCATTGCCACAGTATCAATAGGTTACTTTACTATGATAGACGTGGAAATCTCATCTTACGGTTCATGATAATATGCTTTACTTTCGATCAATGTTTGGAAGCTAACAATTTGATGCTGCGTACGCGGTCTAGAACAATCTAGGTACGTTAGGTAATAGGTACCTAGATGGACCTCTCTTTTCTATTTGGATGTATTTCAGATGCATTTAAGATAGGTCTGTTCTCTGAACACTCAACAAAAGTACAGAATGTAAGCTATCAGTTTTTGGGGATAGAGAAAGAAAACCAAACAACTTATCCAACTGATACCAGGAGGTGAAAGGAAATATATAAATCATATACAGCATGGCACTCTGTTTGTGTACCATTAACTGAAGGAAACTATATTCCTTTCGTTCCTGAATTAGGTTATCATAAACATTTGAAAATGAAATATTGTGGAACCATAGAAGTTATGTACCTTGGTTCTCTGTGGCCACCTAGTATGAATGAAGCGATTTACTATTTTCAGATCAGTGATTTTTCCATTATGCTCCCATCAATCCATTTTTGCATATGCAGGATGCATTCCTTGTCAGAAACATCCAGCAAGCTCTGCCACAACAGGGCTGTTTTCTACTTCCTTTTCATGAATTGAAAGAGAAGCGTGCAATTTCAGTTAGGCCATATGGAAGAAACAGATCAGTGAAAATGGAAGTATAAAACAGGTTCCAAAAGTAGAGCCAAAAAAGTTAGGGATATGTGAGGCATTAATCAAATTGAGATTTAAAACTCATATTCTGTTGTTTCCTGAAGCTGTACAGGCAGCTTAGATTTCCTATCTATTTCTCTAGATTGTGAAAAATATATTATTAGTTCTGGAAAGTACACAAAACTTCCTACAATGTTTTAGTAATGAATCTACGGAACTGCAGAGATTGAGTTTTCATATAAAATATGGACAACGGCTACTAATTATTATTTTTTTTCTCGAACACGCAGGAGAGCTGCGTATCATTTCATTAATAGAAGGAATAAAGGAAATACAAAAGGCACACACACTACAGAGCCACGCACAAAGTTTCTTAGTTATATTCGCGCCGGTTGCAAATTAAACTCCACACGACCGAAAGAACATACTGAGGAACTAGTCTCCTACAGCCCGACCAGTGAGTAGGGATATGCCCTTCACCCCCGCCATGCTCCAAAGGCTAGCTTCATCTCCGGCCATAGTAAGGATAGTCGAGAGACGTGGCGCAGCCCCGTTGAAGACACAGTCATTTCTATGGCGCCACAAGGACCACGCCCCCAAGATGATGAGTGAATTTAGGCCTTTCTTGAGCTGGTTGTGCACTGAAGTTTCTGCCCAACGCCACCATTCCTCAAAGCTGCCGTCCGAAGGTTGAGGCGCAAAGAAACCCAGCCCGACGCGCTGCAGGAATATGAACCAGAATTGTCTAGCGAAGACGCACGAGGTGAGGATGTGGTCTATGGTTTCTTCCTCCTGATCGCACAACGGGCAGAGGGCTGGATGTGGGAGGTTCCTCTTGGCAAGCCTTTCCGCTGTCCAGCACCGGTTATGGGCCGCGAGCCACATAAAGAAGCAACACTTACTCGGTGCCCACGACTTCCAAATTCGCTCACAGGGCTCAAAGGCGGTTGAGCCTTGGAAGATTGCTTCATATGCCGATTTCGCCGAGTACTGTCCGGAAGAAGAGAGCCTCCACACATGTCTGTCTTGTACTCCAGGCTGGAGGGATATAGCCATGATGGCGGTGCATAGGCCGAAGAACTGAACTATGACCGGCTACTAATTATCTACCGAGGTTCAATTGCTCCTATGCTTATTCCATTAAAGAAAACAGCACAATG
The DNA here is from genome assembly GCA_012490785.1 of Eragrostis nindensis. Classification (NCBI taxonomy): domain Eukaryota; kingdom Viridiplantae; phylum Streptophyta; class Magnoliopsida; order Poales; family Poaceae; genus Eragrostis; species Eragrostis nindensis. The sequence continues at coordinate 186,807 of JAAXCT010000595.1, forward strand.
AAACTGCAAGAATGCAATGAGGCCTCCTACACCAGTACCTACATGTTGTAATTGATAACGCACATTGCTTTAAGGCAGCAAATAGTATTTACTAGTGAGAAGTGTAAGCTAATTCCTGTCGGATCATACTGTTAAAATATTGTTGCAGTGCGGACCCAAACAGGTATATTAGTTATTCCATAATTTCTATTCATAAACTTTTGAACTGAGTTTTGTGTACCATATACAAACTGAGCTGTTACCTGTTAGTATGCACTTGGTTTTATGTATGTAGGAGATCTGCTTGTTATAAAACCTCGAAAACAGCATGACAAGCATTCACATTCTAGAATTCAGGAATTAAAAATAGATAAAAAAATGTAATAAAAAACATTGGTTGGATTGCATTCATATGCAATATTTAAATTTATCATTCAACTGAGACCGATCTACATAGCATGCTTTTGTAAAGTCCCAATAAAAGAGGCGTGCATTTCATTATGAGACGAACTGAATAGAGAAGCTATTGCACAAAATGCACGATAAAGGCAGCCTAAATGCTCCACCGTGATATCAAATTCATATAGCTTAGCAACAGTCATTAATGCACCCATTATGTTTGTTGAAAGGACAAGTGGCGATTAATCTGCATACCAATGTTTAGACTTACAATGACTACCAATTGAGCACTATCTGTACAGTTTTTGCTTTTTCTCTGATTTCTCGATGAAATGTTGAACATCTCTCTTCCTTTTCCCTCATAACACTAGTGTTTTTTATTTGGCATCAAAGGTGTCCAGGCGGATGAGGAAGTAATGAAAAAAAATCAAATAGTTGTTAAGAGATACCTCGTTTGTGGCTGATAATCTTCTGTAAAGCATTCTAAAGCAAGCTTCTCTTAGGCATTTCATAGAGCACCTGCTAAGCAGAAATCCTTGAGGGTGAATAGAGCAGAGGAACTGAGGAAGGACATGGAACGCGCTAGGTTGATGTTCGAGTATCTACCTTGGTGGTGTCCATCGCTTGTTGCGTGCATTGTGCATCGCCCAGCGATAGGGACAGAACCCTTCGCTGCAGGATCGTGTTCAGCTCTGTATATGCTGCTGTTGTTGAGCCATTGGGGCAAGTTCTTGATGGAATTTCTGGGCAACCACCAGAGGATTCTTTGCCAGGGAGGTGGCGAGCTGCAGTGGAGCAGGTTGGAGCTCCACTGGCTGTCCCTTCCTCTGAGTAGCGGGCGCCAGGGTTGGGGGTGGGTGGGTTTGTTGGGAGGCGGCGGGGGAGGGGAGGGGGTGGGGGGAGGGAGGGAGGGGCAAGCTGCGCTCCCGAGTCCCGACCTCACCGTGCTCCGGCGAGCGACCACACCAGGGGCCTCACCACCATTGAGAGGCGGCGGCCGTGAGCAAGCTTTCTTCTTCTTTTTTTTTTTCTTTCGTTCTGTTCGTTGGGATGGGGGATCGATCAGAAGAAAGAGAAGAGATGGGGAGGACCCTGCTAGGACGTAGTAGTTCGAAGTTTTACGAAGGACCTGAACAAGGATGACGTGGGCATGCTTTTTTTTCAAAGAAACCGCGCCAGTTTAGAATATTAAAGAATCTTGATCTTGCTGTTTCATTCACTTGGGAAGGTATTAGCTGCCTTCAGGACCTCCTATGTATAGAGTGACCTACAAGATTCAACTCATAGGTCAGTCTACTAAACCATCAACTTGTAGATCAGTCCACTAAACGATTAACAGGCACAGTGCATAAATTGCCCACCTGTGTGCTGCCTTCTGATTGTTTTTATCGACCGCACTCACCCAGCATCACAAAAAAGTCTGGAGGGAGTAGTGACGTTGATGCCAAGCAACAAGGATCGACGGGCTACTTGCACGCATTGAGCCAACAGTTTGGTCTGTAGAACCCACAAGGACTTCGCTATTATCCGTAGATGCACCCATCAAGCACGAATAGGGCAACAAATACTAGATACCATCCACAAATAGGGCAACAAATACTAGATACCATCCACAAATCATCATGGTTCAGAACAGCAGATAACATACAAGTACATAATTTAACACGAATCCTACAGGGAATCAGAGATAGTCTCACCTTGACAGCAATCCCAACATAGATCAACAAGTACATAATTTAACATCAGTGTTGTCTGTAGAACCCAATAGGACTTCCTGGTACCAGTAGTCACAGAAGTACATTTTTCCTTTCTACTGGATCCTCCAAACATTTAGCAACAGTAAAAAATGATAACACAAATATGACAATTAATACTGGATAACATCGACAAATGACCAAGGTTCAGAACAGCCGATAGCATACAAGCAGTACATAATTTAACACGAATCCTACCGGGAATCAGAGACCGATTCCTCTTGAAGACTAAATAACACAGACTAGTACATGGATACACGCAGTAAACCAGTTCAGTTTACCACCACTGACACAGAGAACTGAAACAACAGAGTCGCTAAGCTGCATATAGGGTAGTCAGGCGCAGGTACAGATGGAGAGCGGCGGATGCCTTCCTTCACTCCTTGGCGGTCTTGTTGATGAGCGACTTGTGGATGTGGGGGATGACGCCGCCGCCGGCGATGGTACCCTTGATCAGGGTGTCGAGCTCCTCGTCCCCGCGGATCGCGAGCTGCAGGTGGCGCGGCGTGATGCGCTTGACCTTGAGGTCCTTGCTAGCGTTGCCGGCCAGCTCCAGGACCTCGGCGGTCAGGTACTCGAGGATGGCGGCGGAGTACACGGCGGCAGTAGCGCCGACGCGGCCGTGGGCCGACGCCCTCGACTTGAGCTGGCGATGGATGCGGCCCACCGGAAACTGGAAACACGAATCACTCGATTAGAGCCAAGATTTGTACAAATCGACCGGAAATTCGAGGTGATAAACGTCAGACCTGGCGAAATTCTAGCCGTCTCGACATCTCAGCACCAGATCTGGGAAAAATCGAATACCGAAGCTTGCGGGGGTGAAGATGGAAGGGGAGAGGAGGGAACCTGGAGGCCGGCGCGGGAGGAGCGCGAGACGGGCGCCTTCTTGGTGTCCTTGCCCTTCTCGGCGGTCTTGGCCGCCGTCGTCTTCGCCGCCAGGAGACCCTTGCCGCCCTTGCCCGCCATCACCGCCACCGCCGCCGGGAACCCTAGCTTGCACGGGGAGCGCTTCGGTGGTTGGTATCGTGCCGCGCGTGGACTGTGCTGCGTTTTGGAGCGAGCAACCTTTCCCTGTTCAATGCGGGAGCGGGAGGGCTTTAAACGCGCGGTGCCGTGGAAAGTTTTCAGTTTCAGTTTCGAATTTGGTGGGCGGGTGGGCGGGCGCGCGCACCAAGTTTTCGCGGCTGCGCGGGCGTCAAAATTTCGGCGCGGGCTTCAGGAGCGGTTGGTTGTTGGTTCGCTGGGCTAGGCCTTAGCGTTGGGACCTCCTCTTGGGCCGCTCGTCAAGTTCGGGCTGTGACGCACGTATCTAGCCCATAGCTATTCTTGGGCCTCGAAGCGTCGGACGCTCACTTTGCAGCAGTCTGGGCTGGGAAAAGGGTTAGGGGTACGAGTACATTTCCTGGGCCTGACGTTGATAAGGAAACGGAACAGAACAGCATTCCCCGTCCTTTTGTCCAACAAAAAAAAAAAGTACACTCCCGTCCAGCAGACCGGCACCCTTGGTTTTGCGCCTGTAGATTTGGGAGGCAGCTCGTCCTGCCAGTACACCTGAACACACGATGTACGAGCGGCTGCACCTGGCTACGTCACCAGCGAGAAAAATGGTGGGCACACGCGCAGAGACGCGGACAGCAGGTCCACGGAACAGAGGGGGAGCGGGCGGCCCACCACGGGTGCAAGCTAGACGCCAACACGTACTTGAACCATTCATCAGGCGATCCCCGACTCAGCTTGGCGTACAAACTCTTGGTCAGCAATTGTGACGGTGGTCCCAATTAATGGACCCGTGCGTACGAGCCCGGCCACGCCATGCGTATCTACTTGAACGGAACAATATACGTAGTAGTATTAAGCGTACTGTGCTGTGACGACGTAGATGTTGCTGTGCAGCAAACTCTCAGCAGCGCGTATGGGGATAGAAACGACGTTGACGCGCAGAAAGTGGATGTGACCGGACATGCACTGATCGAGTACGTACAAGGAGCTAGCGGACGTACTGCAGGCCGTCGTCGCGTTCCTCTCGCAGCTAGCTACGTACATCGATTGATTTGTGACGGCACGAAGAGCATGGGAATATACTAGCACTACCGTATACGCATGTCGATCGAATCTCGATCGTGAGTGTGCTGTACTGGCTTCATCGGAGCGCTACCTTAAGTAGAACGAAACCAGCCAGGAGCAGCAAGCAAGCAGAGAGCCAGCCGTGCTGGATCATACGATCGCGCACAGAATAGTTCAGGTACGCGTGCGGGTGCTGTAATATAGTCCGTGCGAGAGCCAGCGCACCGTACCGAGCGCACATGCATGTGATCAGCCGTGATGATGAGGCCATGATCGATGCCTCTGTTGGAGTACCGGTCCGGCCGCCGGCCTCCATCTGGGAGAGCCTGGGACCTGGGACATGCATGGGGAGCAACGTTGCATGCTCACATGCATGCATGGACGCGCGCGCTTTACGAAGAAAAATGCATGGAAACAGTCCACGCAGCCAGGTGCACGTACGCACACGTACAACGCGCGTCGCCGGTGCGGGGGGTGTACGTACGCGCCTGCCGCGCGCGCACATGGCACGACGTCCGTCCACGAGGCTTATCCGCGGCCGCTAGCTTCGGACCTTTGTTTTGTTCTCGATCGATCTCTCAGACTGGCGCGTCTCTCGCAACACGTAGCAAGCTTCACGCACGCCAGAGAGGGACGGGCGGTGGCGTGGGTTGCGAGGCAGCTAGATGGACGGACAGGACGGATAGCTTGGCTTCGTGGGTTGGACATACTCTATGTAGCCACGCACGCCTTGGCCAAATTAATTTGGTGCCATCTATCTAGCCAACCCATGCATGACGCAGGCATGCATGACAAACGGGTCAGGGACCCATCGATCCGTCGATCCAGCAGCCGTATCGATCGATCCGACTCGGTATCGATCGATCCCAGATCGGTGCTTGGCGCTATGCACATAAAGATTCTAGCTGGAACCATTTGTACTGCCACGCTCAGCTCTCTGCGTGCGCAGGAGGACCGATATATCGACGCGGACACCTCAATGCATGGTCCTGCAACTTCCTCTCTCTCTCTCTCTCCGTCGACTCCTCCTCGAGCTGTTCAAACTGGCCCGTTCCTTGCAGAGAGCCATCCGGCCATGCAAAACGGATTGATTGTTCATGTATTCCAAGAAAGATCCATCGATACGGCCACCATCTCACATTCCGTCCTGAGGTCACCCCTCGTCACCCTCCATGCCGATGCCGTTGCTTTCCTTCCTGCGACATCTCTCTTGTCTGTCAATGGTATGCGCCGATCAATCTCCTTACTAGGAGTACTCACGTGAACCTTCGCAGGTCTCCTGGCCGTCTGATGGCTACAGTGATTCGTGCAGTCGAATCACTATCAGAGGTCGAGGGACCCAAGTCCAAACCGTTCGATCGATCGGTGGGGTGGACCAACAAAAGATAGTTGCAGCTAGCGCTGGACTTTTCAGTATGCCAAATTCCAAGTAGTAATACCTGTCTCTGGAACCTTGGGAGCACATATATATTGCCACCAGCTACAGAATGTAGCACTGCAGAGGGCAGTCGTAGCTGCGACACTCGAATATATAGTAGTACTAGTGACGAAAGCTTCGTCATGTAGCCAGCTAGCGTTCTGTGCTTCATGTACGTAGTAATCGTTATTCAGCTTTCATTCGAACCGGCGAGCTCCGCAATCGTTAAACCCTGATTTTTAGATAATGGGAAAAAGATCCCGGCCTTGCCCTCATAGAGGCTACAGCCGACCTGTCTGTTACCCTGATACAGTGAAAGTACTGCACACTAATTCTGCAGTCGTTTTTCTAGTAAGAGCGTGTGTGTTAGAAGTTCTCTCATTGGATACAACGCTTCTCTCATTGGAGTGATATAGTACGAGTACTACAAGTTGCCCGTATTTACTTAGACACATGCATCGCATGCATGGCAGCTGCCAGCAGCCTGATGCAAGTGAAGCTGGCACACCTACACATCACGATGGACACCACCTCGGAGAGATCAGGCATCGTGCAGATTCAGGAGTAGATGCTATAGCACATGTAACTTAGCCTGTGCTAGCTCGCTAGCCATCCCATGTGTATAGTACGCCGAGCTGTCAGTGTTACCACGCAACGATCGATTATGCATGCGTATTGTAGCCATCGATCGGGAGCGGTGCACCGTTTCCCTGTAAACGAAGTGATTGTGATCTGATGAACAACCGAACGTGTGTATGGTATAGGGGTCTCTCACTGTTATACTGGCCAGGCCAAGCAACCATTCGTTCGTCCGCGATCGATGTCACTCTGAACCCTCGCTGACGCAAGCCTTACTGAGTTACTGTTCCAGACATACCTACACGACGCGTATAGCTTCGCTGACACGTACGTGTCAGTGGAGTTGTGAAGTTGATCTAAGTGTGACTGTTTCGATCATAGCGGATGCATTGTGCATAGTAGCTAGCTAGCTCGCTCACTTCCAGTTCATGTTCTAGTCTTTTGTTTCTCCCTTCGTTTGATTTGTTTCGACTGTAGTAGTAGGATTCGTAGGTTTTTTCGATGTGTGCAAGGCCTGCATGCCCTCACTGCAGGTACGGCATCTGAAGATGCACGATGGAGAGAGGAAGACAAAGACGGCGATCGAGGACAAATGAGAGAGTCAGGTTGTGGCAGCCAAAAAACCTCCGAGGAGTGCAAGGAGATCACAATCCGCCACCGCGTACGACCAATCTGAATCGGAGCGTTGTTTGCTTCTTCAGTTCTCCCCTGTGGTATCTCTCTCTCTCTCTCTCTCTCTCTCTCTCATTTTTAACCGCCCGGTAAAAGGCGTCATACGTCGACTTCGTAGATGGAACAAAAGAGCTCAGTGTCATGCTGTATTGTTGTAGTATGTCAAATTGAAAATTTCAAGTGCGCAGAGCTGGGGACGCTAGCAGAAGAAAAGATCTCAGAAAATTCAGGAGAAATGGACTGATCGATGTCCATGTTTGACAAGATGCATGACATGTCAAGGTACAGTAGGGTGTCTGTGCAACGGCCCATGTCCGTTACCAGTAACTCATACGGTATGTATAGTATACGGAACAGGTACAACTGAGTACCCTCGTACAGTGTGCGTTACCCTGTGTATCACCATGATCGGGTCAGGGAGTGTAGTGTTCCTGGCTCAAAACTCTGTCAACGAACATGGACTTGAACTGGTTGGTACGTCGTACAACAGATGTGAGCATGTGGCTTATTGCAGATGTGAGTATCCACTGTGCAGTCGTTGGCCAAGACACTAGTAACTCATTAGCTCTATTAGTTTACCTGAAGACTGAAGTGGTTGCATTTCTGTTCCGTTGAGAGAGTTTGGGTCTATCTAGTAATAGAAAAGTGCAACACTTACATGTCCGGTACCTTAGTTCACTGGAGCTCTTGTTCTGAAGTATTTGTTCTTATATATGTAGTGTCACCTGGTTCGTTATATATAGATTAGTTGAGCCATCGTTTCTTTAAACGACACAGGACTCCTGCTGCAATTTATATTGCCATACAGAAATGAGTACACGTTGAGTCACCTAGAAGCTGGCCGCAACGGAACAATGCTTAATCTTAGATTCATGCCCGTTTTAAACTCATGCTCCTTTCTCCTTAAAAGAAGTGTTTCTGGAAGAAATGACATCACACTAAACCAGAGCAAAGGGCAAAGAGAGACTGGGACAAACCGAAAGGGTGTTGGAATTGGGGACGTAATGCAGACATCAGGGCCTGGCATCCTTGGACAAAAAAAGACGCCTGCACTATTTCACCACTACGTGCATGCATGGGCGCATGAGACAAGCCACGTCCTATGCAAAATTTTGTCACAACACCCACTGCACAGCACAAACACTCCTCGTCTCCACATATACACACATCTGTGCAGCACCAGGAGAGCAGCTGCTGCTGTTTCAGCAGCAGAGAGTGGCAGCGCCATTGATCAGCTGCCGCTCGCTTGCTCGCCCACGGCCAGTCACCAGTCTCCCTCTTGCTACATACATCATACAGCTCACAGGACGAGGTGCTGTTCAACACCGCCATGCATGCACCACCGCGCCGGGCGCCCTGTGGATTACACCGAGGAGATCTTGGCTCCAGCGGCTGCTGCTGCTGCAGCCACCTCCTGCCACCTCCCGGCGATGTCGGCGGCGGCCCTCAGCGCGTCCGCGCCAGCGCCGAGCAGGCCCCGGCCGGAGAATCCCACGCAGTACAGACCATTGGGACCTCTCCAGTTGCTGGGGTGTTGAGACTTTGGCTTGCCTTCCTCGGTGAATAGCTCACCGTCCTGTGTTGAAAATAATGCACATCAGTATAGTACTCGCTAGAGATGCATATGTAATATTGGCACAGGTCAGGTCCGGTGTTGTGTCGGTGTTTAATTTGGTTAAGCAGCAATTACCTTGAGCCAGGAAGGGACATTGCTTCTGTAGCCGGTGGCGAAGATGACGGCATCGAAGGCCATCTCGTTGCCGTCCATGAACCTTGCCCCGCTGCCGTTGAATGACTTGACCTCTGGCACAATCTGCATTGGTTACAGCAAAGGCTTCAGACGTGCACATGCAGATGTATCTGAACCGAATGGCTACAAGATATATATGTACGCCACTTAATTGACAGAGCTAATTGAAAAGTTATATTGAGACGATGAGTTCATCACTGAAAGCTACTCCTAGCTAGATCAGGCGACACAAAGGACAATGTCACGAAGGACAAGGGACACAAAGTACAAATGTCTGCACGGCTGCACCAGGCAGAGGGGTAAAACCAAAGAAGCCTGGCCACGAGCCACATAAAACTGTAAAAAATCACCTCACTCACCAACAAGGGGGAATGTTGTAGAAACCTCAAAAGCCAAAGGTAACGTTGGCATGACATGGGAAAGAGAACAAGTAGTTTGACAGCCCTCACCTTGATGTTTCCAGATTTGATCAAAGACCATGCTCCCACGTCCAGAACAGGGCTCTTGCCGGTGATGTTCTTGATCTCCAACGGGCCCAGTTTGGGCCTCCTCAGCCCGTATTTTTCAGTGTCACCCAGGACCATCTTTGCAACTAGGAGTAGGAACCTGTCGACCAACTTAATGGGCAGCCATTTAAGTAGTTTCATGGCTATACCAAATGTTGAGCTCCCAAACATTTCTCTCGGCAGAACATGAACCTGTTTCATTGATTCCGAAATCAATGTTAATGGCGAAGAAGATTGGTCGAGAAGATTAATGGTGGCCAAATGGCATAAGCCTCACATGTTCAGTTTACATGAAAAATAAGCATAACTTTCGTTCTGTAAAAAAACATATCTTTGATTCAATCGTCAAGAAAAAATCGTGCATACCTAGTCCTAAAGGAACCTGTTGATGTAACGGATAACAATGCAACAGAGTATATGAATGTTCAAAAAATCGTTTTTTAGATAAAACTTTTAGCATGATAAGATACGATCAAGTTTAAGAGTTAAGACCAAGCATAAACAGTTGAGCTAAGTAAAACAAAGAAACCATGAACTTACCCCGCTCCTGACGGACATGAACGGCGTTGCACCGTGCTCGCACAAGTCCAAGCACATCTCCATCCCGGAGTTGCCACACCCCACGACGAGCACCCTCTTGCCCTTGAACCTCTCCCCACTCCTGTACTCGCTGGAGTGCAGCACCTCCCCCTCGAACCTCTCCCTCCCTTTCACCTTGGGCACCACCACCTCGGCGTTCTCGCCGCTGGCCACCACCAGCCACGGCGATACGTACTCCGTCGCCACGCCGCCGCCGTCGACCGCGGTGACGCGCCAGAGCGACGCCGCCGCGTCGAACCGCGCTCGCGTCACGGCGCGGCCGAACAGCGGGGCCACGGCGAAGCGCGCGGCGTAGGACCGGAGGTAGCCGAGGAAGTCGTGCTTGGTCGGGTAGGTGGGGAAGTCCGGCGGGAAGCCGACGTGCGGGAGCTCGCAGAAGACCTTGGGCAGGTGCAGGCGCAGGCGGTCGTAGGTGCGGTTCGTCCACAGGTCGGCGATGCCGTCGGAGCGCTCGAGCACGGTGAAGGGGACGCCGTGCCGGCGGAGCGTGGCCGCTACGGCGAGGCCGGACGGCCCCGCGCCGACGATGATGGGGCCATGCACGACGCAGCAGCTGGAGCTCTGATTAGAGCTCGTGTCAGTATCAGCAGCTTGTTGGTCCTGCATGGCGGCCGGCAGGCACAAGAATCGATGATCTAGGGAGCTAGCTAGGTGAACAAACACACAACTCCCTCTTGGAAACGTGCCCAAAACTTGCAATGCAAGCAGCTCATGCCATGGAAGCAACACAACTTCTATGAATGGATGGGTATCTGTATCACACACTCACACTCCCTGTCTTGCTCTGTTTAGAGGAGAGGTAGCTATAGCTGGCCTCACCGTCCTAAGCTGCTAGGAGACTCTTGCATGCACTAGAGTGGCAGTGCAAGCATGGAGAAGGGAGAAAAGGTGAGATCAGAGCCTATTTGCCCACCTCAATGATATCAGGTGAGGTTCCCTGTCCCATATATATAAGGAGCGGTGAAATGTAAAAGACTCTGCTTACAGTGTACAGTCCTGTGTCTTTGAGGTGTACTCACCACTATTGGAATGGTTGCCACCAGTATTTTCAGAGGAAGGAAGGGAAAAAAGGGAAACCATATGTAATATTTCTAAAAATTTGTATTGTTTATTTTCTTTTAAAAAAATATATTATCTCTATTGGCATGCCTAGAACTCAGAGTTCGATCAAATCTGACATGAGATCTTGTCATGCAATGCAATGGATTTTGACAGGCTAACTATGTATGTGGCAACGCCAGCATATGCATGAACATTGTTTCCAGTGTTGCTTCCGCAGATCTTTAGGTGAATCCATCATAGTGGTTCTTGGTTTGTGCACACCCAACCAATCATTTCCTTGTTTTCTGAGAGGAGGGTCTCCAATAAGGACTCAACTTATAAACATTGGTAATGCTGCCATATCCTATTCCTCAAAAAAAAAATGTTGCCATATCTATCCATGCAGAAAAAAATATAGCTTTGTAGTGGTGGGAACACCGAACACACCTCTAACAATGTTAGCAAGTAGGAAGCCCTGAATACGGACATTCCACAGTTTGACAGGCAACCCTGGTCAACTCTTTTGCTTCACAATAAGATCTTTACATGGTACTTTATTTGTAGTCTCCCACCTACTTGCTTATGGACTAATTGCTATTTAATTTCACATACTGACTAATGAACCCTTGTGGTGGAATGGGAAGAAGGGAGAAAGGACACAGCAGCAGAAAGCCAGACTCATTATTGCATATTCTAATGGTTTACTTCGTTATTGACTCTTACATTATCAGATAAGCAAGAAGTAAACGATGCAGACTCAAGTTCTGATGCAAATGATCAAAGTTACAGATTCAGCAGATGCTCTGCCTGGTTTAGCCCCATGTCTCCACTAAGTGTGACATAACCAAATTAATAACAATCTGTAATCCTGAATTTGATATGGCGACGGACTCGTTAGTGTTGATGGCTAGGTTGAGGACACTCCAGCTACTCAAAGATCCCATCACCACATGGTTGTTCACATTAAACACATTGCATGACGTGCAGGACTTCAATAACAGAACTGGGCTGCTGTTTTATCTTCGTTTGGAGGTTGGATAATGATATTGTCAGCGAAATCATAAAAATGAAGAATGGACTAGTCAGATATATTTTTCCCTAAAGATGCTTGACAAACATGGATCATTCAGCACGATGAAGTTGTGGTATCGGACTGCTGATATGAATGACATGCAAGATAATCGGAAGTCAGCAACAGTTTGAGTTTCACTGTTTCAGTCAAATTAGACAGCCGCCTAAGGCATTGCGAATATCAGTGGCAACCAGCAAACATAATGCAATCAATCAGGTTAGTAAAAACGCTGGAAACAGTGGGAAGCATTGATGAACTTACATTTGAGATCAAAGAGCATCGACGACTTCGATTGCATTTTCACACCCTCTGAAGCCTTTATACCCGGGGCAAAACTGTTCATCAATAAGTTCTTCTGCACTATCAATCAGTTAGATTGGATCAGTAAGAAAGCAGATTAGAGACAGTCTATTTCTGTACTGACAAAGGATAGAATGTATTACAGCATAAACCTGCATAAAAACCGCAAAAATGGTACCTCTGCATGCTTGACGCTTTTCATCGAACATATTGCGCTCACACAGAACGCCGTTCCGGTTTGGGGACTCAATTGCACCTTCAGAATTAAACAACGTAAGCGATAGAGGACGACACATATTAAAATCGATCAAATTCACCCGACTGTACCTCTCGTGCATGAATCCCCCAACTCTTTCCGCGAGATCGCTGCTCCGTCGCGCACAACCGAGAGAATCAGGAGACCTGAGTGGGTTTCCAAATAGAATATGCTTTCCACTGGAGAAGGCGGTTTCTAACGCCCCTATCATATCACAGTGAAGGCGATTTTCAATCAAGTATCTCTTCGTGCCCTGAAAACATATGGGCCTGAATACGCAATTCACATGTGAAGGTTTATACTGTAGGCACGGAAATGAAGAGGATGCACTGAAGATTTCGTACAACAGCAAAAGTTTGACAAGCCCTGTTACATACATAGATATCATGGAATGAAAACCTAATAATTATGCTCTGAGTGAGGATCTTATCCAGTCCTACGGATACTCTGTAGAAAATGTTGTCACTTTGTGATCACATTCAGAGATGAATATGCCTTGGTTTGCTGCTCGAAGAGTTCTAAATACCTTACTGCTAGGATCAGCGAATTTATACATGCGTCTTTTAGAACTAAAAAACATTTCTTACAATTCAAAGACTATGCACTGATGAACAGAGCAACTTATTACCATTCTTGCCTAGCTCTTACTTTTTGGCTGCTGTGTGAGTAGACAGCTAATCTGTTGCGGACCGCAGGATGTGCATCTTTATATTCAGTGGTCAGGCGCTTCATCTTTGTTGTTGGAAGTCCACTTCATGCTTGTGCCTAGTTGCAGGTCTTTTGCACCGTGGACTTCTTGAGTGGAAAGCATCAAAAGGATTTATTCAGTGGAAGTGGAACAAAAGCGAGTGACGACGTTGCAAGAGGTATAAGCTCAACTGAAATTGCATCAGAAATATTTTGTAGGTCGAAGCAATCATATAAGCGTGTAGAGGTGTAACGCCAAGAAGCAGTGAGAAGAGCCTTTAACCTTTTTAGTGTTCTGAACTTCTTGTGGTGGCTGACTGATATGCAGATAAGAAACATTCAGACATTCAGTTACACTTACAGGTCCAACCTGCAACGAGTTGATATAAGGCATAGGAAGGATCTAACAAATTAGCATGGCCTTGTACTACTGATACTAATTCCGAGTAACACATCTTTCCTTCACATGAATATGTTGATCCAAAGGTGGGTGCTGTTCCTAACTTCCTATTCAAAACAACAATCGCTAGCTGCCTAGCTCATATGTTGAGCAGAAAAATAGTTGCCCGGGCTTCACTGAGTAATAGCCGTTGTTGTTTTCCTGAACAAACAACAAATAGGCATGTATATATTGATTTAAACCTTTGGACCTGTAAAAATATAAACGGTACCATAGGCTTTACTTACCGAGTAATAACCATGAGCCCAAGCTCTTGACAATGTCCCTAGTGTTATTATGTTTAGTCATAAAATTGCATGAGAGATGCATGTGTCCTTTTCCAGATGGGACATCAAGTACTGCCTACCTTCACGCTTAACGAGCTTCTGGGATTCAGGATTTAACGTCAAATATTGATTTGACATATGTAAGAATAATTTAGAGGGGTTTCCGAGGTTCTGGATGATGTATGATTTGTCAAATGAGATGAATAGCGTCTAAGATGTGATCTTTCCTGCGTAACTTTACATGCATAGCCTTATCCTAAGGAGTTATGTACTATGGGGAAATTCACTTGCTTGGTATTTTTAGGGTAAAAACTGATGGGGACCTTTGTGCTTAACCCGTAATTTTTTGTGGGTAAACACTGCATATGGACTATTCATGGAGCGATCGTAAACTTTCAGGTAAATTTTCCCTAGCAAGATTGAACAGAATCAAATGCATGCATGTGTTGCAACCAGACCATGAAGTCTAAGCTAGTGCAATTAATTAATCAGTAATTTTTATAATCAGGGTTCTTTTAAAATTGAAAAAAAAAGAACCAGGGCAATTCTAGATCAAGTACATCTTTGGAGGCTTGGATGATCATATTGATCAAGCAGTATGTTTCTAAAGATATGTTTTACAAGGACTGGGAATGAAGATCATAGCGTGATCTCAGCGTCACTGATGACCACAGCTCCTGCTGATGACCAGTACTGCTAAATGATGAAGGAAATAAGATGCGATATCTATCCATATATATATATATATATATATATATATATATATATATATATATATGCCTTAGCTTAAATAAGTGCTATATGTATTTAACTCTGCTGAAGCGAAGTTAACCAAGTAGGAGTATGTCCCAGTAACATAGCAACATTATATATGCATCTAGATAGATCGATGATTATTACTAACTGATGCAACAATGCTTCTTCTTCTCCTGCTGAAAACCGGTTGCTAATTAAGGAGCGAAACATGACAGATAGAACTTACATACAAAATCTTTGTTCCGCCTTGTCGTCCTTGCAGATCTCGTTTGGAAGTGGAGGAAGATAAGCTACAGCACGCGTCTGGGGTTTCAACAAGAATTGACATGGTGTACAGCCGCGAGAAAATGAAACTGCCGGATGATCTGATTGCCAGGTTTCATGTAATTGCTTTTCCTGGCGAGAGGATCACCAAGAACATATATGCCTTTCAGATCATGCTGGCAGCTTTACCTTCTTGCGCTGCACAAACTAATTAGTGATCGAAGAGCTAGCAAGAGAGAGAGAGAGAGAGAGAGAGAGAGAGAGAGAGAGAGAGAGAGAGAGAGAGAGAGAGAGAGAGAGAGAGAGAGAGAGATTTGGCATGGGCGTGAGCATGAATATGATGGCATGGGGCGGGGGATTAGGGCTTTTTATGGAGTCCTTTTCACGGGTATTGCTTGTTTGTTTGTACTATCTACAAAAGCTGATGCCCAGGGGAAGAATAATTCGAAGGATGAGTGGTCCCAACAAGGAAGAAGGAAAGTTGAATGTGGCATGCTCTCTTGCCCACTATATATGTCATCAAGTGCATGCATGCCAATGTTTTTCCTTAATAATTTATGCTGGGGCTTTGGAGAAAAGGCTGCACTTTGAGCAGGGCCCTTTCGTGCATCTCCAGACCTAAATTTGGAGCTGATTCTGGTTAGCTCTTTAGGCGTGAAATTCGTGTGCACAGAGGCACACGCGTGTCGCCCTTTCGGCTGCTATGGACATGGACGAGCTCGTGCGCTGATGACAGGTGAGCTAGCTAGCCTCATTGGCCGGGCATCGAGATGCAAAATTGGCGTGATAAAGCTTGAATATTATTTGCTCTTTTAACTGTACTAGCTTTTTTTTTATTTGGGGATGGATATACTTTGATCCGACGAAGAGAAGACTGACGTTTGTCTCGAAATCGCTGGTTAGTTAAAGTGTTCTCTTTAACGGAAGCCGGATTCGATCACATCCGGAATAGGTTCTGGTTTCAGTACGTCAGGACAACATTTACAGGTGTCGTGTGTTCGTCATTTTGTTCCTAGTTCTGACGCACGGCTAGTGTCGAACGCGCACTGGGGTGACTGGTGAGCAGCGCTACACTCAATCTGAAACAAAACAACTGTGCCGACAGTCATGGTCGTCTCACAGAATTGTTATGGACGCTAATGCCGATACGCAATCTGCTACTCCCGCTGCAGGCAGAGGGCATCACCCGGCCGGGTCGGATCAACGTAGCCCCGCTGCAGGCAGATCATCTACTTATGCTACTCTTCCTGCATGATCTACCGTAATTGTGTCTAGTCTAGCCTCCTTGGTGACAAAGATTATGAATGACATATCAGCAAGTCAAAGACCAAATCACACTTCCCTCGCAAAAAAGAAGAAGAAGAAGAAGAAGAAGAAGAAAAAGACCAAATCACTCCCTGGTCAATCCTGCACACCGGCCTCGAGATGTTTAGACTTGGGCCAGGAGTGGCCTATTGTCGGGACTCCTATAGGTAGAACGTTCTACGCTTAACGTTCGATAGAACGGCCCATGAAGCTCAAGAGCCCATCAATTTGGCCCATTTAAAGCAACTTAGTTTACCGACTAACCGTCACATTTTCAAACAACAGTTTCAACATTTTCGTAAGCCTATGTTAACATTTTCAAACAACAAAGTCAACAGTTTTACCAAAAATGTTGACATAGCACATAAAAAATGTTGATACAGTGAAAAAAAATGTTGACATGGTACATTCAAAATGTTGACGAAAATTCGAATTTCAAAAATTTTTAAAAAATATTCATATTGGATCTTATTTTGTAGCATTAAATCTAAACAACATGTTGCTTCAAACGGATTCGAAAACGGACTTACGGTTTGGGAGAAAAATGCGTTTAAAATTTTAAAACCGGTTCTTTTTCTCCTCCCTCTCACCCGCCCCAATAGAAAGCTGTCACGTGTCAGCATCTGACTCCTCTTCCCACCTGCCTAATCTCACACGTTGATCAAGTCTAGCACGAATCTCAAACACTGTTCTATTAAAGTTTAAATGTAGCCCGCCCTATGTATAGGATTGGCGCTATTGTCGCCTCCCCGCAGGGCCTGATCATGCCGTGCTTGATTGTAGCCTGTAGAGAGAGCGGCGGCGGCCGGCTCACTTTCGGCCGCCGGCCCGCGGTTTGTTGGTTGTGTGGTGAAGGCCGCACATGAGCAGCTAAGCAACAGTAAAGCCCAGTAGCCCATTGCCAGGAACGTCCACGGGCCCATCTCACAGAATCCGATTCCCCTGGCGCGCGTTCTGGTTCAGCCGCCGCGTCCACCAGTTGTTCGCGGCAGCGTGCGACTGAGCGGGCACGATGAAGTATCATCACATCACTCACACAGAAATGACAGAATTGCACACGACACACACAAGATGGGGAAAGAATGGTAGTTGTTACAATTAATAAGAATGAAGGGATCTTACCACGTACAAAACTCATTATATACCAACACAATCTGGTTGATCCGCAATATAAGGGGTTCAACACCACTACAACTACAATATATACACACTGGACTTGCACTACTACTATTTTTTTTACTACTATAACGCAAGGATCCCAAATTCAGCTATCGCTACGTCGGGTTGGAGGAATAGTGGACGAGGCCGCGCTGTTGCTCAGATAGCTCAGCTTCTGCGCCAACGCGTCGACGTACCTCCCCGGCGGCCGTCTCCTCTCCACCTCCGGCCCGGACAACTCGCCCTCACCCCTCATGCCTTCGTTCAGCAGCTCCTCCCAGAAATCATCAGTCAGCTCGGCCGTCTCGCCGCCGGCGCTCGCGTCGTCCTGGTTATTCCGGCCGCCACCCTTCTCGTCCTGCTGCTTCCGCTTCCCGAGCCCCTGGATGTTCATCGCCAGGTTCTCGAGCTCGGAGCTCCCCGGCTCGCTCATCTCCTCGGGCCCGAAGAAGAACGCCGAGTCGAGCTCCTCCTCGCTCTGACGACGGGTCTCCGCCGCGGCGCCGGCGAACGGCACGATGTCGATGGGGCGGCGCCGCTTGTTGGAGAAGAAGTCCTCGAGCTCCTTGCGCCTGTCCTGGTGCTGGAGAAGCTGGTGGAAGAAGTCGGGGTTCTGCATCGCCCGAGCCAGGAACCCCATCATCTGGAGCTGCTTGCTCTCCGCGAGCTGCAGCCGCTCCTCCATCGCCTGCATGTCGGCCTTGGTGCTCTGCTGCTCCTGCCGGAGCTTCACCACCTCCGCGAGCAGGATGTTCTTGTCACGCTTCAGACGGTCGATCTCCTCGTCGAGGCCGCCGAAGTGACCGACCTCCAGGTAGGAGCCCAGCGCCTGCTGCTGTGACGCCGGGAGAAACGACGGCGGCCGCCTCCTCTTGATCATCCGCAGAAGATGGCGCTGGCCTCTCAGGAAGCCTTCGTTGGCGAATTCCCACCTGTCCGGATCGATCTTTCTGAAACCCTGCAGTTTGCAAGCAGCAAGAATATAGTTAGTCCAAGTTCAAAATAAGCCATTGCTGACAAATTTGATGAGCTAAATTGACAAAAAGAAATTCACAAAGTATGCAAAACTGCAGGTTTCACATAGTTTTGCGATGGACAGTGAAAAGGACAGGTATACTACGATATTTTTGCTTGGTGGTGATCAAATGGGTCTTGTAGGTAGCTTCATCCGTTGTCTTGATCCATCTAGCTACACAGTAACAAGTCGAAGAAAAATCATGTCAGAAATTTAATAGCTTGTCATGCTCCAATGGAAGTGCAGGTTTCGCAACCTCCCGTCATCATCGTGGTGTTTCTGAATTATTCAAAGGGAACATTTGGGAATTCTCTCCACAATTATTCAAAATGTTAAACTGTGAACAGCTACAACACGAGCACCAAATCCTGCTGCAAGATTCCAGCACATTGAAGTCATTCTGAAAGTAAAACTTGTAGGATCAATTATATTTACATGGCCCTTAAATGTGATCGTGCCCAGCAATTCAGCCCATTTGACGCCACTCTGAACTGACAGAAGTCGCACTGATCACTTGAGCTACTGCAAGTGAGGGGACTTGTAAAGCCAGGACGGAGTACTCACATATGTGTTGAGCTGGCGGACGAAGCTGGAGAAATTGTTGTGCTTGAAGAACCTGGGGAGCAGCACGGCGGCGAACACGTGGGGATCCCACACGATGAAGCTGTTGCCGGCGCGCCCCCACGAGACAACGCCGTCGGTGGCCGGGTCGGCCACCAGGTCGAACGTCTTGGTCAGGAACGGCGGCGGCCCGACCTCGTGCAGCCCCTCCATCGGCCGCGGCGCGCCCGCCACCGCGTCCTCCACCCCCTCCTCCTCCTCCGGCGGCGGCGAGCTCGGCGGCCACTCCTCCTTCACCTTCACCAGCAGCCGCGGGTCCATCGCGTCGTGTCGCCCGCCAACCAAACCCAAAGGCGTCTCTTTCTTTTTTCTCGCTTCTACTCCCGAGGCCGCAACCAACTAAGCAACGATCCCCAGGCGAATTCTGCTGCGATCACTCTTCTTCTCCAGAACGCAAGAATCAGATCGGCGATCCCAAGAACGGACGCGCCGCTGCTACAGTACTCTGCCACTCGCGAGAGCCAAGTGGGCGCGGGAAAAAAAAGGGTCTCTGCTCCGCGGGGAGCGTGGCAGGCGGCGGCCATAAATACCGGCTTGACCTTTCGGTGGAGGCGGAGGGGACGGGACTGGTCAGGAGGGGAATGGAAGTTTCTAGACCGCGCGGCGCGTTCGTGGCCGGTCGGGCGCGGAAGGTTCTGGAGGCCGGAGGTGTGGCTGAGGTTGGCGCGCCCGGCGCAAGTGGGCGATTACCCCCTGAATCGACAGCCGAGACAGCGCGTGCCATTTTTTCTGATCTGAATCGCATCGCCGGGGCGCTTTGCGCTGGGGTCCGAGTTCGCGGTTGGCTGCAACTTGCGGAGGCGAGCCCGCGCCGAGATGCTGCGCGATCACAGTGAAAAAGATGTCCTTTTTCTCAGACTTTTCCACGACTTCCGTGATCTTTCTTCCTTACAACTACGATCTCAAAGTGGTCAATGCGCTTGAAAGGTAGCAGTCGATGCTCTTCTCCAGCAGCTTGAGGCACCGCATTGGCACACATAAGCAATTCATCGTATTCGCAAACGAGAGATGATTTTTATTTGATGGGAGCGCGACTGGCTCTGACTGCAATTGCCCTCCTCCGTGCCGACGGATGCTAGCACGAGTGGCTAGCCATTGGACTGAAACGTGTTCGTTCTAGTAACACACATTTCGAGCAGCCTCCGGATCGATAGGATCCGCAGTTGAGGCAGGAAAAGAAACCCAACATTTATTTCAGGAGCCGAACAGTACATCATCGTCCACCAAATTTCCTGTAATCAATAGCACTACTGTGATTACAAAGACTAGGTCATCACTGATGAGGGTACCCTGAATACGACACGAGCAAGCCTTGAGTACAGGTACAGACAAAACATGTTGATCATCAGTCAGCAGGTGAACCAGGCACATGGCCCCCGATCGCAGGGGAGGGTTGGCATCAGGAATTCATTCGAGCATTGTTTCCACAATTATTGTGCACATTCACAGTTTTGAGCAGGGCACGTAACTTGCATAATCATCATCAATTTATTACTCCATCAAACACCAAACAGATTAACAAATGCTGCGGATGCCATTATTCAGTACAACGACAACAGCCATACAAAACCTTCAGAGTAGATTCTCAAGCAGGTATGCCCAAACTATAAGCTGACACACGATGCTGGTACGAGTAGATTGCAATGGCAGATCTTATTCATTAGTAATTGCAGAGTGTAGTGCAAGCGCCAAGCTTGGCGGGTGATTCCATCAACGAGCTTCAACAGCTTGACTTCCACCTCTGTTTATGATTCTCTCGACGTACTCCTTCCTGAAATTACCAACAGTAATCGAGTAAGAGGTGAAGGTGAAAATGTGAGCGAGAATTAATGAAAATTGAAAGGGGACAATGCTGAAACTCCACAAGTACCTAGCTGGAAGATGGTCGTGGGGGCGATTGTACGGCGTCCAGACAGGCTCACCCACAAAGAGCCGCATTGCCTGCAGGAACATCGTAAGAAAAGCTTCAGATGAGACTCTAATATTCCTATTTGTTGGGCTTGTTGATGGCAGGTTTAAGATGCGGTTAGGGAAATGAGACGGGTCTAAAAACTGAAATTTGGATTACACATGATAGATAACACAACTAACTGTCCAGACATAGGCGATATATTTATCTTACAAACATTGCAGCTATATTAACTAATTCAAGCATAAATGACATACTTGTGTTGCTGAAGAAACACTCGGGCCATCATTCTAATCAGTTAACAGTATATATAGGTGCTATGGAATATCGCAAAGAAAAGCACAAGGTAGCAAGAAAGAAAGAAGCCCAAGAACCTTGATGTAGTTGTTAGAGTCCAACGTGAAGCGGTGATACATTCCTGCAGGCAAAACAATCATGCCCCCTTTCTTCACAGCTACACGGATCCACTGATCATTTTGGTCCCTCACATCAAAGTATCCTTGATTACATAAGGAGAAAAATAAGCTGTCAATCAAGAGTTCAAATAAATACAAAGGAATCCCATTGACAATTACTGGGTACTCCATCAGTATGTGAAACAAAGGCACATAAGACAAAGTTGATTCCTTGTTTAGCGAATGCTCAGAAAGCAAAACAAAGGCACCTACCACTGCCCTCAAGACAATAGCGTATTTCTTCATCGGTATGTAAGTGCTCTTCAAAGAAGTTCTTTAGTTTATCCTCGTAATTTGGTAACTTCTCTGGACACACATCACAAATGTCCTGCAGAAAAAATGTTACTGGTTACATTTCAACTCTATTTGCCACACATTTTACCATAGGCTTTGTCCTTTGCCACTCGAAACAAATAGAAAAACAAGTACCCAGAAAATAAAAATCATTGACAAACCATGTAGGAGTAGCCCCTGGCTTCACGAATTTTCTTCAGCTTGTCATCATTCTCCCAATCATTAGCATTCAAACGCCAGCTCAATATTCCTAACTCTGGGTATTCAAGATGGTAAAGCTTTAACATTAGTCAAGTTCATTAACACACTCTACAGGTGCATAATTAGAGTATAACATGCACAAACCTGAAAGTTTGTCAAGAGGGATGAATTCTTTTGGCTCACGATGATGTGGAAGCCTCTGGTCCTCTTCACTGTCATCCATGTACCATGCTTCGATAACCTCCTCCTTGCCATCCTAAGTTAGTAATAACCATTCAAAAGATATAACGACATTAGTGCACAGAAGGTAAAATCTGACAAGTAACTGCAAAGATATGTTCACGTAAAACGAGCCATGGCCCAAGGCCATTCAGTATCCGACCATCATGTTACTAACTTATAAGCACCATAATTCATAACCACCGCAACAATTCACTCAAGTGTATGAAGAATATGAAATCAGGCCCAGAGTGATAGCGATAACAGGGAGTTATCAAACATCTAACATAACTCCCACCGTATGCAAAGACCCAAATGATCGTCACGTGTCTTACAAGATTAAGGCCAAAAGAAGAAAAAAATTGGAGGTCCATAGCAGTCTGTTCTTGTCACACTGCTCAAGGCTGCAACTCATGGATTTCATTTTGGCAGGTCCACAGGACACTAATCATATGATGTTTATAAACCCAGTCTACACTGGACTGAACAAAACAAAACAAAACACTAAGCGGATGCACCAATTTTTCTTTGGAGGGTGGAAAGGAACAGCACACATATACTAGTTTTTAACTATACAAGATTACATAAAGCCAGCTACCAACAAACTTTGGGAGGGTTCTTCTAGGGCAAGTGGTATCAACCGAAGGACTGAAAAACGTTACAGGTATATGGTGTAACTGAAATAGAACTTGTGCGCATATGACAACGACAGTGCAAGCCTTATTACGATAAACAAATTACAACTTGACCCAAATTGTTTACTCCAGTCATTAGGTAGTGTTTGGTTCCATTTCTGTAACGCAATCGCAAATGAAATCGGAATACACCGTTAACGCAACTGGAATGGGCGAATACGAGCTTTGTTTGGTTCGTGCTGGGTAATGGAACCAGAATGGCTTGGAGCCTTGGAGAGAAGAATCGCACAGCCATAAGCAGGACTCGTCTCTAGCAGAGATGCGAAGCTAAATCGCCGCCGGCACCATGTCCAGCTCCATCTCCAGCACAGGCAAGAACTCGCTACTGCCTACCATATCCATCTCCAACAACGGCAGTGTAGCTCGATTTGGATCTCCCTTTGCACGGGCAGCGGAGACGGCGAGCTCGCATGGGAGAAGGAAGGGAGGCGGGATTGGAGAGAGCGATCACATCGGGAGAGGAGGCGCTCGCGTTGCAAGTGAAGCTCCTCGCACAAGCGAGGGAGACGGCCGCCGAACGGCCGCTGGTGTTACGAGATTTTAAGCGGCGGCGGCGGCGGCGGTATCGCGATTTGATACCGGACAAGAATGGGGGGAGTCGCAATTGAATAGGCCCGTATCCGATTACGGGGTAACGGATTACAGGGGACGTCGTACCGAACACGTTTAACGTAATCGCATAGCACCTGTAATCGGATTACGTTACAAAATGGCGAACCAAACACCTCCTAAAGTTCAATAGGATCTCATTGCTATTTCCATCTATTTTACTTTATAGGGTTGTTTTGATGAATAGTCTAACCGTGTTCTGAGTCAGTACTGTCAGATCCCAGCTTCGGCTTCATTTTATCCCTAATCAGTAAGTCAATCGATCCAAGAGGGCATATGTATCGAATATGAAGTAATTGTAATAAATTGTTGAAGACAAAAGGGCATATACAATCGAATCCAAAATTTAGTGCGGCTGGTTCCTAATCAAATCTAGGGCAGCCATCTCAAATATGAAGTACTACCGCCTACCGGAGGAATTGCCACTCCCGTCGTTCTGTTCTTTGATTCGAACCGGCACCGCAATTCCGCAACATCTCAGCGCAAAAACAAGTAATCCTACAAGGAAAAGGATTGTAGCGGGAAATCGCTCGTACCTGGAACTCGTTCTCCATATCAACAGCCTCTCGCGGTCTCGCTGCTCCTTCCCTTCCTCTTCTCTACACGGAACTCTCCTGAAGGCTGAAAGCCGGGAAGCAGAAGACAGATGAGGTCGCTGTCTGTTCTTAACAACAGCTTGGGTTAAACGCAAACCGGACTTTTGCAGATAGGCACCCAGAGTTCTTCAGTTTAGGACAGGGAAGATTCATCGCCTCACAAGGGGTTTGTTCCTTATATTACACAAGCCCGAGGAATATATGGAGAATTAAAATAGGGTATCAAAAATGAAAAATAATTTGTGTATGACTTGTCTATACAACCATATCGTATGACAAGAAATCTAATGATTTAATGTTCAAGTGAAAATAAAAACATCATACTATTTGTTTAAGTGACTTCAAGCATTTATTACTTTTAGCATGATGAGTCACTTCATCGACCAAGAGGACAAAATCAAGTGACCAATAGGCTATAGCACAATCCTTTTAAGAAAACCATGTACAGTGCATGTTTTTCAGCAACGTTACTTCTTACTTTTGAGTTTGAAACATAGGTTCATTCTCCATGGCGGATCATCTATGTAAATTCTGTTTCGTGAGGGACCAAGTGTAAAAATGTTTTTATTTTATTTTCTGCATGCAACATGATGACGACAGAAAATGGAGCGCAGCAGTAAAGATGCGCTGGCACCCGGCAAAAGCTCGTGAGGACATAACAAAGTACATAATCATGATCGGATCTTGCAAATACCAAATCAACTAGGAGATAATATACTACAGTATTATACGATATAATAAGCTGGTCAGACCAAGGTTTACCATTTCGACGAGATCGCTCCAACCGACGGCGACCGATACAGTCGATTTTACCGGTTATCGCGATAACCGAGCGATTATCGAGTAAAAATTCAAAAACCAAATTTTGAATTTGAAAACCTTGAAACCGACCGATTTTTCCGGTAATCGACCGATTTTGGTCGGTAACCGGTCGCTTTCATCGGTTATTGACCGTGTATTACCGACGCCGCAGCCAAGCCCCTCCCGGTCGAATCGAGCCGCGACGCCAACAAATCGACGAATCGATCGATAACCGGCCCGTATCGCTCGATTATGGGCTGAGGTGCATCGGTAGGGGCCTCGATTCGGTGTATTTTGCGGCGGACGGCGGCTCCGGCGTGGGGATTTCGACGGCGAGCGGCGATTTGGGCGAGCGCGTGCGTGGGGGAACGATGAGCACCTCGAACGCCATCGTCGATTCCTCCCTCCACGGTGAGTTTCTGTTCGATTCCTCACAACTGAAGCTACCTCACATCCATAAGAATCCATTTGATTCATCTTTCGTGCAATTCCATCACCCAACTCGACGGATTTCAAGGATTTCTGGCCGCCGGTGTTTGGTTCCCTGCTTTACTGTTCACGAAATCTTTTTTTTTAATTTCTTTTCTCCCAGAAATCTTCGGAGAATTATTTCACCCATCAAACCAAGTCGTTTTCGTGTATGGTTTCCACCAATATTCTGCAAATAACGTCTAGTTTATTTACATATTTTTTGTTTCAAATTATCTCAAATTTTCAAAAAATTTCAAATTCGAAATTCGAAAATCGTCAAACCGGACTTACCGGACCGGACCGGTAAGTCCGGTTATCGCGAAAACCGCCCGGTTTTCATCGATTTTTCAAACCTTGGGTCAGACCACGGAGAAGACAAAAAAGGGTGTAGGTGCGCCCACCTGAGATGGCTGCGTGCGGGTCATGCCGCCTCTCTCCGGATGGCCATGACTCATGCGGCATCCTTCGTTTCGTCATGCAATTTACGCCTCAAATGGCCAAAATGAATAGCGGCTGCCGCTCGTCGTTTCTTACTTACACCTATGACCTGAACCTGGTCGCTCATGATTTAAGCACTGCAAAAATTCAGCACCATGGAATGCAAAGTTCAGACCAGTTGATACGTGTTTTACTAGGCCTCGAGATATCAAAAGCAACCAGAAACGAAAAGGAGTGGATAACGAAGTCGTCCTGTAGGAACAAAAATAAAATAAAAAACAAGGTAGGAACGAAATGATAGAATCGTAAATGAAGCCCATCGGGCTAAGAAAAGCCCACCGCTCTTCACAGTGGCGCAGGCCGATAGACGAGCGAGCGAGCCTCTTTTATTCAGACCAGTTCGACGGGCCTTATTGCAGGAAGGCCTTCTTCTTCTCATGCAACAAATCTAAAGGCTTCTCATGCGCGAGTGATCTGCCCAGCCCAACAGTGGTGGGTGTGGGATTGGAGACATTGTTGCAGTTTGAGCCCCCGCCGCACAGACTGGTGGAGGCGGGTGATTTTCCGTGACGATATTTTTCGGCAAAACATGAATTGTCAGAGCACCTGGACTTTTCAGGCGCCCATGACTCTTTTCAGAATTGGCTCTGTAGCATTTTGGCACGATTTTAAAAGAAGCTGAAGACGGGTAGTAGTAGTACTAGTAACAACTGGCAAGGCGTGCGTACCCGATCCGTGCATGAAACGCAAAGCGGCTGAGCAGAGCACTGAACGCGGGGAAAAGCGTCCCTCTCGATCAGCCAGACGGTCACATCGCATCGCATGCCATTGCTGAGGGCCGGCCGGGGTGGCATGGGCGGTGGCGGGCGGCATGCAGCCAGCCGCCCAGCGCACCGTCATTTCTCGCATTCACCGCTGAAAAACACCTTACATGAAGACGGCAAGCGACGCGGACGCGCGTCGCCAAAGCGGGCAGCCCTGCTGCTCGATCGATCGGGAACGAACGGAAGGGGAAACTCGTAGTCACTCACGTCACGCACACTTGCGAACTGGCTCTGGTCGCCGGCCGCGGTCAGTCCCGCGTGCGCGTCAGGTCCCTGTCCAAGCCATAATCCTGGGTCGAGTCTTGACCACGCTAGCTGCGGCTGCTGCATGCGCCATGCAATGCTACCTTCCCTCTCGACGACGGACACAGGTTCACTGCCGTGCCGCTGTCCTCTGACAAGTGCCCGATAAAATCATCGACCCGCGAGGCAAATAAGGCCACCGATCCATCGTTAATATGATCGCGCATTGATTCGACCACAGGATCGACTCGCCCGTTTCGGATGACCACGACCTCTTATTAGGGACATTCTTCGCATTGTCATGAACAGCATGCGTGGCATATAGATCCACATTACTACACACAAAAGTGATACATACAGCACCATGCATGCATTGAGTGACCAGCTGAAACAACGACTGGATCGATCGAAAGGTATTGCTGACATGTGTTCGCATAAAGCGCGTCTCGTGTCCTTCCCGTTAATTTACTTCTGTGGTCGTCCATCGACAAACACATGAATTCGGAGCAGCACCGGCCCCCAGCAGCTGCGTCCAGCAGCGCCCCTGCGTCAGGGCTCTCGTCCGTGCGCGCATGTCTTCTTCCTCCCGTGCCGGCCGGCCGTGTGGTCCAAGAGAGGCAAAGAAGAGGAAGGAAATTAAGGAACGAACAGCTAGCTAGCTGCCCGTGGCAACGCGCGACGGCTGCATGATGCTGCTCTGGTTGCAGCTGAGTTAATTACCTAGGGCACAAAGCATTGATTCATTCATACAGTGGCAGGCAATGAAGAAGATCTATATATCAAAGCGCAGATAGCTAGTACTAGTACTAGCAGGGATCGATGACATTTGAAGGCAGCGGATGATGATGATGATGCCAGCGGAATGCTCCACCAGTATTCATGATGTCCGAGACTCTGAGTTGTGGTCTTGTGCGGTCAAGGTCGATGAGGCGGATCGGATGCCCAGCTAGGCACACACCGCCATGGTGGATGGAGTGTGGCGTGTCCAAGTGGATGTGCAACAGCGAGGGCATCATGCAGGCAGGCAGGGCCGGGGGTGGAACCACAGCCGAGACTGAAGAACGGGGGGTCGCATGCAGCTCATATAGCGTGCTGTGCAGAGTGGCATGCACAGTGTCATGCACTATACGCGGCGCGGCCGGCCGCCCACCCACCGGCCACACGTTATAGTAACGTCGTTGTGTCATCTCAATCGACGTCGCGGGACGTAGTACGTATACTGTTTGCGCTTTCGCCGTATTTCATTGGTGGTCGCAGGTGTACGTGCGATCCAGCTAGCCCTCCATGCACCGAGCATGGCAATGGCATTAATTGTGAACCTATTACCGATCCGTGCTCCCAAATAGGTTTACCACTGTGTGATAGAACCGATGCTAATTGCACCCCCCCTGCTCCTCCGGCCGTGTACATACTGTGCGCTGAGTTGATGCATCGGGCTCGCGCGTGCGCGCACGTACGTTCACCAGAGCTTACCATGCGCTCGTTCAATGCACGCGCGCGCGGCCAGCTATGTTGCCCAGCCGAATCGGCCCATGAACTTGTCACGTCGCGCGAAAGGCGCGCGTACTCGAACGACCCGCGACGCCATGACACTACACGATCCGCCAGCCACACGTTGATTGGCGCCCGCACGTACGTGCACAAGTCACTGATTGGTGGGCAGCTTGAGGAAGGAAGGAGAGGCCACGACACAGGACGCCGCGCCCCTCGTGCACCCCATGCCGAAGTGACCACGGACGCGACGCGCGTGGGGCAGCCGCATGGAGGGTCCACGTGTCGGGGACGATTCTCTCGCGCCCGGCAGGTGGTCCCGGCTCGGGCGCAGGCCTGGGTTCGTGGTGGTCCCTGCTGCGACCGCACGCTTGGCCCGGTCAAGACCGCTTCTGGGCCCCGAGCAGGCCCAGGCCGAGCTCTACCTGCTCTGGAACCGTGGACCCGGTCCACGAGACTCTCTCGTCCGTTCGATTCGGGCCGGTAACAGTCAGCGAGGCACGTGGAATACTGTCAATGTGCTAAAAAAAAGTGGAATACTGTCAAGTGGGGCCTCGGGAAGGAAGAGAACGATGAATGCGCTCGTGGTCCCACACCGTTCACGGTTGACCGGTCCACCACCGCCGCACGCGCGCTTCTGCGCTGCGCTCTGATCTGATGGTCTTTTCCTTCCGTCCGTCCCTCCCCGGCCAGCTGCGTTGGTCGATGCAGCAACCAAGCAGCATGGTCTCAAGTCTGAACCCGAACGAAACATGATTACATACATGTTCACAAAGCGAAGCCATGCAACGGACAGGTCACCTATGACCCAGGTTATTTCCATTCCATACTTGTCTCACGTGATCGCGGGAGAGAACCGCGCATCGATCTACTACGTACTGTAGCCTTTCACTGAAGAACGATAAGTCGAACAGTTGCATGGGACCGAAGCCGAGCATCTTCTCGCTCAGCTGCTGAGTTGTCTCGATCGATCGCTTAAACAGGGCAATCGATTACCACGTAGGAGTACTGTACTTTGTGAGGTACGGCCAGTTCTATTCACTTTTCGGTGTAGACTGTAGTGCGCTAACCCGGACAAACTTACGCGGTGCAAACTGAACGAAACGGACAGGCTCGTCACTGTTACTCCCATGTACAACATCGCGTGCAAGAACAAAGCAACCGACTGTAAACGACGAGCTAAGTTTAGGTCACAAGGGTGCTAATCCTATGGCTTAGATAGAGTATCATTGCATGCATGTATATATATGGGCGGCCGGGCGACAGCACTACGATTGATCTGCTCTCCTGCAAATTCAGTAGAGGCTCACTCAGATCAGTGTGTTGTTTGATCAGACCGCGACGCTAGTTTACAAAGCGGTCTAGCGGCTAGTGTCGTGGGAGATGGTCCCGCGCCCAGAGCGCTTTGCAGAGGTCCCGTGTGGGTTTGCACGTGTGGCAGTACGTGGTGGCGTCCGCCACTAGCTTTTCCTTTCACGAGAACGCACAGCTCCTTTCCCTTTTCCCGCTGCACAGATATCCATTGCTCTTTTGGCGGTGTACCACTGCACCGCAACTGCGAGTCCTACTGTGCTCTGTGCACAGGGGGGAGAGCGTACGTAGCTAGCGTCTGTTTTTATACGGAGTATCGCGAGAAAGAGCCGCACAGACAAGGCATTTGTGCTGCTCTCCTTGCACCGTTCAGTGGTATGAATGTACGATGTTCTAATAAACGAGCACGCGCGCGGCGTGGTTACGGTATAAAATCACGCTGTGGTTGAGCCGGCATGATACGCAGTAATGATCGAGCCGTCAAGTGGTATTAATTTCCTCCGGTCCGGGACCAAGATCCTGTAATGAAGGAGCCATAGTCCTCCCAGGAGTTCAAACTTGAAAGCGAAGGCAAGGAAGGATGAGTCGCCATCGACCGATCCGCACTGTCGTTATCGGCGACCACCTACACTTGACTCCATACCCCTACTACAACGACACGCTCATTCAATACAGCTACCACATGGCACCACCACCAAATTCTCTCTCGATCGATTCCTCTGTCTCCCTCCACCTGACCTGCTCTACGAGAGCTCGCTCGCTCCTGCGAGAGAGAAGATCTTTTTCTCTAATACGCAGGAGGGTCGTGTATCTTTGTATTAAGAAGAGTAGAAAAAATTTGTTGCAATCGACGCAGGGCACGAACAGACTCGTTCCCGCTGTCCAACAAATTTGCCGGACTCCAATTCACCGCATGCGGACTACTCGCTAACTATACGAGAGAGAAGATATATGGATGCTCAGAAAGCGGGGCGGATCTGAGGAGCGATCAGGTTCAGATCGGATCGGACGGACGGATCGAGTGGGAGAGACCCAGCGCACGCACGTACCACACAGCCTGAGCGCCGTCTCGTCCATCACACACGTACGTACGCCGTCCGACGAGCCCGCCACATGCAGCTATGAGCCATCCACCACCTGACTTCCTCCGTGCATGCATGCATGGCCCGCGCGCTAGCTGCGGGCGGACGTGGTGGCGCACCGCTGCACCAGTGCGGGCGTGCATGCAGCCAACCGAAGGGCCCAGTGGCAGTCTCGTCCGACGTCGTAGGAGCACTATTTATAATCAAGCCTACTAACCCTACAACTAGCTTATCAATAAACCCCCTAGCTTCACTGCATGCATGTCCCCTGCGAGAGAAGACAAGGCCCCGTTCCGTTCCACATCCAGCCTCGTGAACCACCGGCCGGAACGGAGACGATCGATGTGAGCTGTGGCCGCGTGAACCATCGATCGATCGGTGGGCGGGTGCGCCGCGCGCGCATGCATGGCATGGGCGCGTGCTGCGGTCGCCTGGCCTGACCCTTTTCCTGGCCCCGATCTAGTAGCCCGGTACATGTGGCACTGTTCCATAAGTTGCGATCATTTCCATGTGACCGGCCGCTTTGTTGCATCGCCCGGCGGACGGGATCCGGCCGGTTGATCGATACGCTGGCTCCGCCGTTCCGTCACTTCCATGCCCGGCCTCCTTGCGTTTCTAGCTGGCTTCGCTTTCGAAACAGAACTCAGTTTGCTGCGCTCGTTTGTTCGATTTCGGGCACCAAACTGACTGTTCCCGTGCTTCCAGCGACGAACGACGGGACAAGCGGTTCGCGCCGCTCGTTTCGCCTTTCGTGCTTGCGCATGCTGCCTTGGCCTTTCTCAGGCGGCGCGCACTGGTTGAGACGTTATTTTTCCTGGGTTAGGTGTAGTACGTAGCTCGTCGCAGAGTTGTTATATAGGACATGTCACAAGTCACAACCAGCCGTCGTTGATTTGATGGATGCTTTCTCTTCTCGGGGGACTGCACGGCACCAGGCCGGAGTCCGGAGTCCGGAGAGCAGGACGCCCGCTGTATTCGATCGAGAGTGTCAGCGGCGAAATGTGTGCTTGCATGCTGCTCATCCATCGATGCAGGCGAGCTTTCGGTTTTGATGGGGGCTCCTGCCTTCAGAGTTAAGAGTTGAAGAAACAATGGATCGATCGTGAAATTAGTTGATGTTGCTTCATGGTCTGGCTGAATCTTTTTCTTCCATGAACAATTTGTTTGCAGTGCACGGCCTTGTTTTGCGTCCTTACCTAGGATATTTAAAGGTATATTAAATCAAATTCTTAGGCCATCCTCAGTGGACAATTTCATTACACTGTTACCAAGACTGAAATTTTGGTAAACGAGCCAGATGGGTTTCATAGGGATGAAACTCCTCTCTATTCTAATGAAACTCAGCTTCCTCTCTCCTCATGAAACTGCTGATGTGACATGCATTTTAATGCTTATGAAACCTACTATGAAACTCCATTGAGACTGGCCTTAGCTACTATAGTACTGTAGTGGTGTGAGAGTTTTCCAAGCATGGAAGTTATTAGCCGCAAGACTACAAGTGCCAGTAGTCCTTTGTTGTCAACTTTGCGGGCTGACTGCCGGGTGTCAAGACCAACAGTGTCGATCGGGGCCATGCATGCATGTGCCACCAAGCGTACTTTGTCCTCTACTACTAATCGATTCGAATTTATTAAACGGGGAGAAAGCGAGCCACCCACAGGACACATGCATGGAGCATTTGGACGCGATGGCTTTTGCAGCTACTAGCAGGAATCTAGGTAAAAGCCTATAAATGTCCATCTGCCCCGACCATCACGGTGGGATCCTGTAGTAGACCGTCTCCTTGTTTCTAAGTTGATTTTTAGAATTGTTTATCAAAGTAAAAGAAGAGAAAAAGCTAACTTTTCTTCAAGAGATAGTTCTTAGGAAAAATAAAAAAACTTAAACATGAACCTCACTCCTCTTTAATTCTTTGTAAGAGCTAGTTGCTAGCTCTTTTTACATTGAGGACGCTCTACCAATCGATCTGTAGCTTCATGGTTTACTATCGATATATGGTGGTGCTTTATCGGTTGCAAGCATGCATGTGAGGTATACAGCCAACTGCACAGGCAAAATTACCTGGTCGATTTCATTGATATGTCCAACCTTGGCCGGCGGCCGGCTGGCCGGCCAGGAGGTCAGAGCACGCACGTACACCGCTCAGGCGGTAGCACACGGCACGGCAACGCAACACAGGCCCGCACGCCGCGCCAGGCCCCGGGTAAGGTGGCGAACGAATCGCGAGGTGCCGCGCGCGACCCCACCCCACGCCCAGACTGCGAGCCGAATTGCTGGTCCATGCCCAAGCCCAGGCGGCCGCACGAGGGGAGGGGAACCAAAGCCTCCCTCCCTCCTGTGAGATGAAGAAAAGCTCTCCCTCGAGCTCAGCTCCAAATAGCAAGCCGAGTGGCCATCGCGCCCGCCCCCAGACGCCACCACTCCACCGCCACCTCTCTAGTTCTCGGAACTCTCTTTTTCTTTCTTTCCCCCTCGGCCTCGGCACGGTCCATGCGTGCGACTTGACTTGCGCACACAAACCCCACTCATTCTCTCTTCCGCGTCATTTGCTCTCCGCGCATAGCTTGTCAGCTACAGTGGCTTCCGTCTCCTCCGACCCCGGCGCTGCGTCAGCGCGCACAAAATCTGGTCTGCCTATCACGGCCGCGCGCGTCGTCTTCACCATGGGCTGGCCGAGCAGAGGCGGCGGCAGCGGCGTCGGCCGGCGTCGCAGCAGCCTGTCCGCCGCGCTGCTGCTCTTCATCCTCTTCGCCGCTGCACTCACAGGTAAAGCCGAGCTCACCGTACGTCTCCGCCGCGGCTGCTTTACATTATGAGCAGTATTCCATGTCTCCTCCCACCTCTGACACACGGCGCGTTCTGCAGGGCACTGCACGTCGGCGAGTAGGGTGCTGAGAGGCGGCGCGGTGGCGCCGGAGGAGGGGTACACTAGCTGGGACCCAGTGTCGACGGCGGCGGCGCGGCGGGGGCTGGTGGGGCCGGGGTCGTCGCCGCCGACGTGCCGCAGCCGGTGCGGCGGCTGCCACCCGTGCCGGCCGGTGCACGTCGCCATCCAGCCCGGCCGGAGCTTCCTGCTCGAGTACTACCCGGAAGCCTGGCGCTGCAAGTGCGGCAACAAGCTCTTCATGCCCTGATGAATTGACCGGGAAATCTCCCTAGCTATACTGACGGGACTCGGTCGCTACGTTACCGTTGTTCACTGACTGGTGAAGCTAGCTGGTTCTTCAAGGAAGCCTCGACGCCATGGCTTTGGCTTTGCACAAGCAGGAGGCAGGACCCCGCGGAGAAGAGGACACGGCGAGAAGGCAATTAATGAGGAGGTGAGACGCGAAGATTTGTTCAAGAAACCATGGAGAGGCTGGCTTATTAGCTTGGATTCGGCCAGCTAGCTTAGCTTGTGAGTAGCGACTGCAAGAGCATTGCTGAGTTCTTGGAGATCTATACGAGTTGTAATTAACCGCTGCTGTGTGTACAAAGAGGAATTCCTATTTTTTTCCCTTCTTTTTATTTTTTGCTCTTTTGCCCTGTGTTTCCTGTTGTTCTTGGTTCTTGACCTCTCTTCTCTTTTGGGGAGATTAATTTCCCGGGTAATTTGATCTGTCCCATGAACTCTTGGATCATCTGGATATATTGCCAATCATTCTGTGCGTATAGTTATGCGTCTTCTTGCGGTGCAAGATTAGAGGTCTCTAGCTTGTCAGTGTCCTGCTCAAAGAAACAATTTTACCACACAAAGTTCAAGAAAATTTCCATCCTGAATGAGTAACCTAAACTTTGACGCACAAACAGGACAGAGTATGTGGTTTGCAGGGGAGATACGAACTGCGCAGAATACCAGAGAAAGTAGCTTGAGCAAACCCCAAAAAGATGAGAAGGGAACAGTGGCCGGGATAAGAGGAGGCTGTAGTCATACAGTGCCTCAGCCTAGCTTTTACAGGAGCAGGAAATAAAGGAAACGAGCCTGTGTGAATAATCAATGTAAAGGAACAGTCGCCCTATGCTGTTTTTTCTCCCATCTGTCAGTGGCACTGATTTATGTTACTGCTACTGCTGCAGCTACTTTACTCACGTCAAATCAACATAAGTTCCCAAGAGCGTAGAGAGGCCAGTGTCTGAAGAAATTTGTTTCATGCTTGTTTTTTGTTGCAGAATACTCTACTCCTACTCCTGAAATCACATTTGTTTACATGAGCGAGGCTCATGTATCTGCAGGCCTACGGCTAGTTCAATCATCGTTGCATTATAATCGTCCGTAGGCTAGCCTGCATTTTGGGTCATTCAGGCACGCACCATGAGGTGAGCTGCAGCAGCTTTGCAAAAATGGTGGCTTTCCTCTCGTCTGGGACACTTCAAGTTTGGAGCTAGTGTGACCTGCTGCCAAGGCATCGACTTGCAAATAGAATAAGATAACATAAATAAACTTTGGCATTGCGATCGAAAAGCACATATGAAAAATTTTCCAGGGCATACTAACTCCTGTCAGTGATTGACGCTGAGCCTTGTCCTTGAGCATATATTTATTTAAAAGCCTACAATGAAGCTGCCGGAGTTGGTACATCACATGAGTCCTAAAAGGGGTTACAGCTTACGGCACCAAAAAGCTTGCAACTTCTTGAGGTACTAGCGCGTCACTCCCATTCCACAGGGTACATCTGCTCCTGGGTAATGTTAAACAAATATAGAGCTGGGTAATTAACTGGTAAAAGTTTCCTGCCACTGTTTACAAAGATAACTGAAGATTGTTGTCGAGAGGTAGGAGAGCAATCTCTAAGATTACCCAACTGAAGATACCCCTGAAAGAAAATGGATTGTTGGAACTGTTTCTTTTTCTCCCCAGATTTGCCTCTAAACGTAAAGGGTGTGCTCACCTTCGCAGTTTGCGCCGGCGCACCTGCCAAAGCTTAACCTGTTTGCTCGGTCTTCTTGGGAGCGGGCGAGGTTGCTTGCTCTTTCAGCAATGCTCCTCACTGCTCACCTATGTTTGAGCGTCCTGCAACCACTTCCCTGATTCCCTCCGGTCCACGCAGAACCGAGGAACAAGAACGTGAACAGTAAGACACCCTGAAATCTGATAGTGGTAGGAGTAACATTGAAATGAGAATCTTTCTTGTCCGTAGCAGTTTTGTTGCGTGACAGGAGAGCGTCTGTAGCTGGGAAACAATGGTGATCAGTCATCGGTGCGTGCCCCCGTGTGCATTGTACTCCTATACATTGGAGGGCACAGCTGATTTGTACTCCTTCGAGAGCTATGATGGCCTGATGGATAGTAGCACTCATTTTCGAAAAATAGTTGTAATATAGCACAGGGTTTTACGTAACAAAGGTTTCATTGTAGTTTGTACTATTAGTTAATCGCAAGCAAACACTGGTGTGTTAAATATGCAGGTAAAGACATGCGTTGGATGTAACGATCGACTGGTCCAGAATCCAGATGACGGATCTGAATCGACCATTTGTGCTTCTTCGCAGGTTTTAAATGGCCGAATCAGTAAGCTTTTGGAATCAATCGAGTCGGGGTGTTATGAAGTTGTAAATGTATCTTCTCCTATGAAACCAAATATGTGATTTAGCAAGTCAGATGAACACGTCTGTTACTTTCACTTGTATCAGATGATTCAGTGACTGAATGCGCGCATGTCATGGCTGGATCAGATGATTGAGTGCCTGTACCTGAACTGAAGCCGGATGCAGCGGCTCGTAAGGACGAGACGAGAAATGGCAGTCGTCCGTTCGATCAGCCTTGGCCTTGGGAGCGTGGCTCTTTGCAGAGGAGAACAGAACATTTTCGGCGGCGCCGACGACCGGCAGAGTGACGGCGGCAAGCAGCAGAGCAGAAGACATTTCTGCATAATAGGCCTCGACTCCAGCAAACCGCTGGATCAACAAGATTTGGGGAGGATTATTCGGGAATCAGCCGGATCGCAGGATCAGATATCCTCCCCAAATCTTATTGTGGGCCATATTAGTTTCGGCCACAGTTGGCGGCCCAGTTTGAGGCAATATTCAAATTGATGCCGGCAATTGGATCGCAACGGGGTCGTGCTAACCAAGTCAGCCCATGGCCCAGAGGGGTCGTGCTCAACTCCTGCATGGGCCGAACACGTAGCCCGTGAAAGGGGTCTTGGCCTAATGGTTAAGACATCCGAGTAACACCTCTCAGGTCCTGGGTTCGACTCTCCGTGGGAGCGAATTTCCAATGATTTAACGGCATTTGTGCTTTCAGTGGTAGGCGACGCTCCCGTCGACAGCGAGGCGCCAGCGGTGACTTCGTATCTCTAGATTTGCCGGCTCAGTCTTCGAAGATGCTCATAGGGGTAGGGTTTGCGTACGTGTGTTCATAGGGGTGAGTGTGCGTGCGTTGTGAGTGTCTAAGTTGTACTGTGTAATCTCAAAAAAAAAATGACCAATGGCCAACATCTGATGGCAATCCCAGATGTTGGGAATGCGCCCAGTGGCGCTTTCAAATTTTTGAAGGACCGGGTATGGAACAAAATACAAGGTTGGATGGAGCAATGTTTGTCGGCTGGTGGTAAGGAGGTTCTTATAAAATCGGTTGCCCAGGCGATACCCACATTCTCAATGTCATGCTTCAGATTGCCGAGAGGCCTGTGTCAGCATATTGATGGTCTTCTTTGTAATTTCGGTGGGGCAGCAAGGAGGGATAAAGAAGAACCTGCTGGGTTGCTTGGGACACCATGGTGCAGCCCAAGTATCTGGGCGGTCTCGGTTTTAGGGACCTTGAAATGTTTAACTTAGCTCTCCTTGCGAAACAGGCATGGCGAATTCTTGTTGATGGATCATCTCTGAGTGCTAGAATATTGAAGGCGGTATATTATCCTAATGGAGATTTCTTGGATGCGAATCTGGGAAGCTCGCCGTCTTGCATCTGGAGATCCATTGTTGATGGCCGGGACGTTCTGAAACAAGGTCTAATAAGAAGAATTGGGACCGGGGAAACTACGAACATATGGTCGATGGATTGGCTACCCACCACAGGATTGAGGAGACCCATCAGGTGCAGCACACAAAATCCCCCTCAACTTGTGAGTGAGCTTATTCATGTGTCATCAGCGTGTTGGGACATGGACAAATTGCAAACCTTTTTTACACATGCGGACATAGAGGTAATTTCAAATATTCCTCTGTGTAATCGACGCCAAGATGATTTTTGGGCGTGGCATCATGAGAAGAATGGATCTTTCTCTGTGAGATCGGCTTATAGAATGCTAGCATCTATGAAAGCATCGAGTAATGCTGGTAGATCAAATAGAAAAGGGGAAGAGAAGGAATGGACAAATCTGTGGGGAGTTAAAGTACCATCGAAAATTAGAATATTCTTGTGGCGGCTTGCTAGAAGCTCGTTGCCTTCTAGGGATGTTTTGCACCACATGAAGATGGCAGATAGCAGTTCTTGTTCGATCTGTGGTGCAGCTGACTCATGGAAAGCACTCTCTTCTGGACTGCAACATGTCTAAGAGTGTGTGGGCACTAGAAGATGATCAGATTACAGAACTGCTAAGTGAGACATGTGATGTGGACGCAAAAGGCTGGTTACTATCAGTAATGAAGGCCCTGTCACATGCTGATTTTGTACGAGTGGTAGTGACATTATGGGCAATTTGGTATGCGAGGAGGAAAGCGATACATGAGAACATTTTCCAAAGTCCTCTATCGACACATTGCTTTGTTACCAGATTTGTGGCGGATCTGCAAAAGACGGAACCACACAAGGCGGAGAAGGCAGTTGTGCAGGCTCGCCCTAGGTGGATTCCCCCACCGGCAGGATTGATGAAAATCAACGTGGATGCAGCACTGTCTAAGAGCTCGAGTATTGCATCAGCTGCAGCAGTTGCAAGAGATACATGGGGTAATTTCCTGGGAGCATCGGCTGTGGTCTTGTCTGGTATAACGGACCCAGAAACTATGGAAGCGATCGCATGCAGGGAAGGCATGGCGCTGGCCAGTGATCTAGCTCTCCAAAACTTCAGGTTAGCGAGTGACAATTATTCAGTCATCCGACGAATAAGAGAAGGAACAGGTTTGGACCCCTACGGGCACATTGTTCGTGAGATTTTGGCTAGAGCTAGAGAGTTCCGAAGAACGGAGTTTGTCCATGAGTATCGAGCGTCAAATGAAGATGCTCATGTATTAGCTAGAAGTTCGATCTATAGCAATGTTGGTCGTCATGTATGGTTGATGGCGCCACCAGATGGCGTCTGTATCACTCGTAATGCTAAATAAAGAGTGGTGATGATTCAAAAAAAAAAAGACCAATTGCTCTTCCGCCTCAAAAAAAAAAGGACCAATTGCTCAAAAAAAGAAGAAAAAAAGGGGAAAAAAACAATAGCCCGGACCTCACTTGCGAGCGCGAGCGATAGGGTTGGGGTGCCTGGGGGCGACGCGGCTCGGGCCGGCGGCGCCGCATCCCTCCGGACCTGCTCCCCACCTCACCAGCGCTAGGCTGCGGCGCATCCGTCCCTCTCCTCGCCGGCGGCAGGCGCACGGGCAATCCCGACCCGCTCCCCTCCCGGTAGGCGCGGCGCATTCCGGCCGGCTCAACGCCGGCGCTAGGCGTCCCCCCCTCCGGACCTGCCCCCCGTGCGTTCCGGCTCAAGCAGGCGGCGCATCCCCTGCCCCTTACGGATCCACTCCCCTCCTCTCCACCGGCCTGCTCGGCTCGCCTGCACGCCGCGTCCCCAGCACGCCTGATCCTCAGCTCTGCACGCCGGATTCGAAGGCCAGGTACCTCCAAGTGACCAAGTCCCCATGCGAACAATTTCTGGTTAATCTCTTCCGAACTCATGCGATGCAGTGCTTGTCATTTTTGATGTGTATTGCAGGTCAGTGCCGGTCCCAGGAAGAGTAATAATCAGGCAAAATTCTCCCCACGTCGCTGCCTCTGGCCTCCACCGCCGCTGTCGCGGCTTGTTCCCCCTTCCTGCCGGAGCCGGGAAACAGCACCACATCGCCTCTGTAGGCCGCCGCCATCGCAGCTTGCTCCACTCCCTTCCAGGACTGGGAAACAACAAGAGATCCCCCCCTCCTTGCACCGCATGGCCTCTTCCCCCCGCAGCTCGCTTCCACTCACCGTCGGGGCCGGCGGCATGGACTGTCCAAACCCCAATGAGTGTGCGGTGGCTGGGCTGCCCGACGACCTCTTCGTGGACATACTGTCGCGCGTCGCTTTGGACCTCCCCCGCTTCAAATGCGTCACCAAAGCATGGCGCCGCCTCATCGACGAGCTCCTTCGCCGCAAGGAGCACCCTCGGACCCTCCGAGGGTTCTTCTATATGGACGAAGGGATGTGGAACTGGGGCAACGGCGGAGGCTTCAATGGGGGGATTCGAGGTTTCCTCGAGCTGCTTCCGTCAGTGCCTCTCAGCATCGACTCAACTTTCAACTTCCTGACGGAGCTGCCCTGGATCCATAGTGTGGACTTCGAGGCGACTTGCAATGGCCTCCTGCTTTTCGAGGACACCGACGACAGTTTGGATGATTGCGAACTGCAGCAGTATATCGTGTGTAACCCTGCCACGCAGCAGTGGGAGGCTGTGTGCCCACCCCGTCCTCTGCCAAGTTCTACTTCAAGGTCCTCCCATTTGGTGTTTGATCCGTCTGTCTCGTCAAACTTTCACATAATTCAGCTCTTATTGGATGTGGATCAGGATGAGGAGGAGGAGGAGGAGGAGGAGGAGGAGGAGATATTTTCAGTGCACACTTACTCCTCTGAAACTGGAAAGTGGAGTCAGCAAGAACAACTAATAGGACGGGGTTCTTTCGTAATCCAGCAGCAGCTTGGTGCATTTGTCAACAGCATGCTGCACATCATAATTAATGACTATAAGTTTGGCGGTAAAGATCGGGTGTTTGCTGTTGATGTGCAAGGGAAGATACACAAGATCATCCAGTTGCCATGGCCCGCTAAGGAAGAGCGCAATACATACATACCTGATACAATTATTGCTAATTCAAAAGGCAGCCTGTATTTTATTTGTAAAAGTCCTAAAGGATATGATCCGCAGCTTTCCATATGGGTTCTCGAGGATTACGAAGCACAAAGGTGGGTCTTGAAGGACACCGTGAGCTATCTGGAGCTCTTTGGAAATGATAGTGTCAAGTCTTCTGACTTCCATGTGGTCACCGTTCACCAAGATTGCAGTATTATTTTCTTTCGCTACAACAAGCATCTGATCTCATATGACATGGACCATAAGGCAGTGAGAGTTGCTGGGATTTTTGAGGATATTTGTCCGAACATGCCTATTGTCCCTTATGTTCCACATTTCAAGTCTATGACAAATGAATAGATCCATATGTTGCAAACGACGGCTACAACTGTAAGTTTCAGTTTAAACTTATATCAAAAGCTGCCTAAAGTATTTATGAACCATAAGCATGTTGCCTTGCATTTTTCTGGAATGCTCTGTTCAATTACTTTGATGAGTGCTATCACTTTGTTGTACAACTGATTTAGTTAGGTGCCGTTTCAGTTGGCTTGCTGGCTCCTTTATAGTTATACTATAGTAATTGGTATGTGAGCATCAGAATTTTGCATGCTTCAGAAAATGATGAATAGTCATGGGCAAGGCCACCAGTGACGGAGCTTGTGTAAGACTAAAGTGGGCTATGGCCCCCACAAAAATTCTGCAAAAACTTCATTAACACTAGCAAATTATCTGTTCAAACTAATAAAACACTATTTAGTTGCTTTATTCACACTAATGAAGCACCAAAAGGTCGTTAATCCTTCACTGGCCCCTCCTAAATTGACTCTCAAGCTCCGTCACTGAAGGCCACTTACCTATAGTTTTGTCTCCTAACTTTTAATTTTGTATGCATCATCGCCACGGATGCATTGCATTAATAGAATACTGAACACATGATTGCCAGGCATGATGATATCCGTGTATTCAGGTTTAAAGAATTTGGCATATGATTTTAAGATTTTTAATCGTAATCACGCAATCAGGTTGGGCTTTCATGCTGAAACTGTAGCCATCCACTGTCAGACACACCTACAGTATCTTGGATTCAATATTGTGGTTTACCTGCTGAATTGTTTGCTTTATCTTGCTCAAACATATCGGTCACACACCTCAT
The DNA here is from genome assembly GCA_012490785.1 of Eragrostis nindensis. Classification (NCBI taxonomy): domain Eukaryota; kingdom Viridiplantae; phylum Streptophyta; class Magnoliopsida; order Poales; family Poaceae; genus Eragrostis; species Eragrostis nindensis. The sequence continues at coordinate 228,470 of JAAXCT010000595.1, forward strand.
TTTATCTTGCTCGAACATATGTAACGTTTGATTGTTTCATTTTAATTTGCAACCATTGTTTTAAATAAAAGGATTTTTAACCTTGAGTGTTTTATTATATTCGCTTCTCTATGTGGATATCCACAGTTTCTGGACAGTGTGTTTGTTTTGGCTTTGGTGGAATATTCAAATACTCAAAATGTGGAAATAATAAATTGGTACCTTCAGAGATCTATATTTGAACCACTAAACAGTACTGAAATGTCATACAACAAGGGAAATGATTGAATTGCGGTGGCATGTTTGCCTTCTGCTTAGTAAAAATGTAGATATGAACATGAACAATTTTTTGTGTAACAAACTAACAATGAATAGATTGTGACAGTAACTATATGATAAGTCTCTGGGCATGAGGAATGGAGCATTTTTTTTAATGAAAAGTAATGTTTGGTTTCCTTTTTTTTTTCGGGGGGGGGGGGGGGGGGTGGTATAGTGTCCATTTCCTTCATGGATCTTTGGCTGCTATATATGCCACTGCTCAACTCAACAGTGTCCCTTCTCCATTAATTAATATTATTTCCACCTTTTTCTTTCTTAGATTCCGAGCAGCATGGTAAATTAGAAGTATAAATTTCCGAGCAAGGAGCCTTTTAGACATAACCTGATAGGAATGACAATTGGTGAGGTCAAAATACTTTGCACCCCCCTTTTTCATTGTCCTTTGTGCAGTACTTTGAATCATGGAAAGTGATCTAACCATGTGCTTATATTGATGTATCCTTGCCTGACTTCGCACAACTCTATCAAAACATCAATTACTTTTCCTGAGCCCTGGTTATTTGAATAACTACTGTTCCTGTTTCACTTAGCATAGCTGTTCTTTAATTACTATTTAATTATATTGGTTGATACCAAAATGTTAATGCGGTTAATAAATTCACTGCAGCGTTGAAGTGCTTTTTTCCTTATATATGTGGCTAGATTTTTTTCCCCATTAATCAGAAATTTAATGAGACTCCCTTGCTGATGAAATAGGTGGTGGTTCAGACCTATATGGTGGACATTGAGGAGGGGTTGCAGCTAACTGGAAAGAGCATAATCCTAGAAAAATATAGAAAATATGTTCCTTTGCTGTGGATGTTGGCTTATTTGTTGCGATTGCTTTAGAGGCTAAAAGGATTTGACTTACATCCATGGACTCCCAGCTCTGGAAATGATCAGCCAACATTTTTATCTCCTGGAGTTATACCATGTGGCCTAACTGAGCGTTTTACTTTTTCCATATGCTTGCATGTACTTATGCCCAAAAGATGTTAATCACTTAAAATAATTAATCGAGGGAGACAGCAGGTGGTATGTACGTCGTGCTTTCCCATGTTCCTTAAGCTATTGGTATGACATTATGTGATGCTTGTTTCTGCTAGCTCACGGAGCTTTTTTCTCCTATGTGTACAATCAAAAGAATTAGCCATGCACCTTTTGGGCAGGTTCTGTTATGTTCAGTTTAGAATCAGAGTAAGAAGTTGTTATTAAGTTAACAACCATTGGATGGAGTTAGATAACCTGTTACTAATGTCCACGATAGATGTGTGCCTTAGCAGTTTAGAATGAAAGAAATATTGTCAACTTATAATGATTCCTTGTTGCTAATTTGTTAACCTCAGCTTTATTTTTGTTTCTGTAACCAGAATTACATGTAACCATATATGAATGTTGCGCGAATTGCTGAGGTTTACTAGTACTAATTCAGTTAAGTTCTGAACGGTACCAAATAAAGGAAAAATGTCCTAGGTTCTTTGTGATACATACTTGCATTCTACTGAAAAGATTGCTTTATCCTAAAAGATAGAATATCCTAGGTTCTTTGTGATACATTCCTAGCACATTATTTATCTGTGTAATCGACCCTACAAGTTAGTTTTAACATTGTCACTGCCTTTTATCAATATTTCAGCTGCCTTGCCATTGTTTTGTATTTTTTTTGTTTCAATACCAAAGAACAATATCATTACAGGCACTCGCCAATAGAAATGGTCGTTCAGAATGAGACATACATTATATTCCAAGAAAAAATCTTAGAAATGGCATTACTTGGATACTTAGACGATTCAAATTTGGCACAGTGCATATGGTGGATGTTTGAGCGACATCCTCAACTGTTCAGCGTCGTTCATATAACCCAATGGGGTAAAAAAAAAATAAAAATCCAAAGCCAGCCTTATTGAATTCTCGTTGCTCGGACTGAAATAAAGTAGCATGTGGAAGTCACTCTGCAACAACTGCTTTTTTTTACATTCTAGGATGCTGAAATTCGTGAACTTCAGTAGACATTTAGTCAGTGTATCCGTATGGGTTAATATCGGTGTATCCAAGAGTAAGGTGGCAGAACTTGTTGTCTTTCGAAATTTCTGATGTTAGACGTGGCACAAACTCAATGGCTCACAGCTCGCTCGGGCGCGAGGATGCCATCAAGCAATAATCCAGCGTATTCCTGGAGTACAAAACAACACATAAATGCACCATGAAATATACGGCACTACACACACATTGTCTCTCCTTCTTAACACGATTGTGCATGGCACCCTGCTTACAGGAAACGGGCTCCCTCAAATTTCAGGACCAAGCTAGGGGCAGCAACCCAATAAGCAGTAAATAACATTCTTCACAGAAAACGTTTTATTCCATATCAACACACCTAGTACACTGGAAGACAATATCAAGTGCAGACAGCAGTGTAACACATAAATAAAAATTATCGCTAACAAGCTATCAACTCTATCCTGCCTGTGGATGAAACTATGAAAGCAATCTTATATCACAATAGTGCCCCTAACGCAATGCTGCATCTGCTTTCTATATCGCCTGACAAACGGACAGTGATACCAGCAGCAGCAGTGCAGGTAAAATTTTCTGTGAAATGGACCCTGCAGAATTATAGGCAATGACAGTACATTAGTCATATGAGACCTTGCATGGAAAAACAAACACATATTTCTAATTCATGTCTGATGAAAGACCCTTGTACCTGTCGCGGCAACATTGCCATTGTTAGAAATGCTCTCCGAACCAGGTGGTGCAGGAGAGTTGGAAGAGTTTGAGGACGGGAGGATCCCTATTTTCGCGCAATCTGCACCGATGGAACCTGCAATGGTGTGCTAAGTTACGGGGTCCGGTCTTTGTAGTCAGAATCCATTGTGGCATACCCATGCCATAGTTACTTTTGTTTTATTCCAATATTGCAAATATGCCAGTTTTGTAGAGGTGAACGATTGTTTATGCCACTTGATGAATAAGAAATTGGCTGGGTATATAAATGATTATACCACAGTTTAATCAGTCGGTCAGATTCTAAAAATCTTAAAAAACATGGGACATTCAGTGTCTAGACATTTATGTTCCTGACTGGCAACAATATACGATCCTTGAGTCACTGGCACGTAGCCATTTTGCCCAGTTTGACACCAATATATGTGACGTAATTTCCCGAAGGTAAATTACTTGTGGCGTTTGATCTTACAGTTCTGAAAGCAAGGCATCGAGGTGATGTTGAGAAGGTTGCCGAAGCCCTCCTTACAGTCGCAGAGGTAACTGAGTCCTGAACCCTTCCTGCATGTTCCTCCGGTGCCACAGTATGCAAATTGACAAGCTGTAGGGACGAAATTAATGGCAGAAGAAGAATTAATGAAGATAGCACATAAACATGAAAAATATCATGCTATACAGAAATTCAGGTGTTGTATGGTGTGGCAATTACGGTCGTCGAGCGAGAAGTTTTTAGGCGCTGGTAAAGGTGCCGGTGCCGGTGCTGATGAATCGTTGGAACATGCACGATCGATGGTACCTGCAAGGAAATATTCTTATTCGATTATCTGAACTGAGGAGCACATTTCCTTACACAACTTGCGCTGAAAGGATATCAATAAATATTCAGGAAATATTATGTACGTGATGTTGGATGGAACAGAGGTAGCTGGAAAAAAAAAAATCCTTCTAATGTCACGTGAGGCGGGCTGATAAAAATGCTGTGCACCAGTGTTCCTTCAGGCGCAAACAAGATGCAACAACTGTGAAAATGATTCTTAACACAAACACTCTAAAGAAATATAACATTTTCCTTTGTGACAGCGACGCATGCTGAACCTACGAAACCTCCTCCTCTTCTTTACTAAAAGAGGCGATCAACATATTTTCAAATTGAAATGCAATACGTATCGAGCCGGTCCAATGAAATTTATGCACATTTGGACTATCAGTACATTTTAGCCCAAAAGAGACGTTCCAACGGTTGACTGAAAAGAAGACTTGCAGAACACTTGAGTTTCCACGCAACATGTTGCGATGCAGAAAGCATGAGTAGTACCGGTAGGCACCACTTCAGATTGTTCAAAAGTTGATTCTAAAATACTGTCTTCGCAGCACAAATTTAGAAAGTCATTCAGAACTTAGGCCAAGTTTTTTCCCGAACAACTCTTTCCTTTAAGCAGGAAAGAATAGAGTTCAGTTTAGTTTACATTTTAGATTACAGGAAAGAACTTAAGCAAGTTAATTACTAGTTTTCAGAGGGTAGAATTGGCACACGAGCGAACTTCGATTTGCTCTATGTAACCCACCGATTCACACATGGATCATCAGGGATCAAAACAATCACATCCTGAGTTCCTAACAGCAAATATATATAGTACTACCAAATTGGCATTCTACCAGATACTCCTACCTGACAGAAGTAGATGGTACGAAGTACTAACACGCCGAAGCCTGCGCATCAAGCAACGCGGACGAATCGCACTGCCTAGCTGGCCATTGACGAGCCCAACTAACTAAACGCAACACGAGCAAGTGGAGTAGCGGTACAGAGGCAGCAACTCGAGTTTGAGAAGCTGTGTGTGTGCTTACAGTTGGGAACGACGCAGGGCAGGAAGCGGAGGCTGTCGCCGACGTGCATCTGCGTCCAGCCCGGGTCGCACTCGCACCTGTAGCCCAGCACCGTCCCCTGCTCCACCGTGCAGTTCCCCTTCCCGCACGCCACCGTCTTGCATATTGAGTCTGCTCTCGACATCGGGGATCGAATCGTCATGAAACATCAACATAGTCAGTGAGCCAGTGGCGCTTATTAGGAATTCAGAGTTGAGGAAACCATCAGCAGCAGCAGTGGGAGGGGTCAGAGGCTTACTGATTATTGGGGAGAGCATCGGGGCGAGCGGGGAGAAGAAATCGTCGGCGGCGGCGACCCGAGCAGTGACGGCGGCGACGGCGAGGAGCGCCACCAGCGCGGCGCCGCGTCGTCTCCCTCCCGCCGCCAGCATCATGGTCGGTTTCTTGGCTCCTTCGATCTTGGGCTCTCTCTGCTCAGGCGCCTGTCCTGTTCTGTTCGCCGTCCGCTTCTCTGCTCTCGTTCCGTGAGTGGGCGGTTGCGTTCAAGTGGGAGAGAGAAAATTGCAGTTGGTTGGCAGGCGACGAGGAGTTTTTATGGCGGACTTCCGCGATTGACTAGCTCAGCATGGGGATGGAGCAGACGAAAGAGAGGGAGAAGGCGAAGTCAAAGTGAGTTCAGGAATGGCGCCCGTCTGATCTTTTACTTGTTTCGTGTTCCGGATAATGAAGTCGACATCAGTCTCAGTCCTGCTACGATTTCGTTTCAGATTTGTTCTTTTTTCTTCAAAATTTCACAACTTTCCTCCTCCTATTTTGGGGGTTTATTTTATATTAAACATTTGCATACGATTTGCTTTCCGATCCTGCGTTTGCAACTCTATAGGCTTAAAAATGGCTACCTCAGGCGCGAACAAAACACAAAGTATCCAAATGACCGACCAAGCGCACCGTATGTGTATACGCGCGTGCCATGTTGCGATCACAACGAACTCACCCGAACATTTGTCGATCCATTCATCAGGGATCACGACGCTTACCACGATCGGTACAGATCAACGTTGAGCGCGTCCCGGACTGAGCCGTGGTTTCAACGCGAAAGCGACGCGATCCGTTTGATTGACTCCGCCACCTGTACCGCCCCATACACGCCGAGAGCGGAATTTAACAAGAACACTAATTGAGCCATCTGATATATGTGTCTCCTACGAGAGCGATGGCTGATGTGAAAAATGTCAAATAATGCGAGCCTAGCTAAGAAATTCTCAGTTCTTTCACACCTGGTTTGCAAGAATTCTTGATGGAACGAAGTCCATGTCTTTCTGGAACGTTTGATTCCAGCATCGTCAGATCCGCTCTGCTTTCATAGCCAACTGAACAATTGTATCCATCGGAGAATTCAATCCTGGTTTTGAGAGAAGAAATTTTTTTTTTCGTCGAATACGCGGGATGCGTATCATTGTATTAAGAAGGAAAACAATTTTTGTTACAAACTACGCCCACACGAACAGACTCGTGTCGGCCAGTCCCCTTGATCAACAAAAGGACTCCTACTACACGGCATGCCTACTACTCACGCAACAAAGGCTCTGTTTGGCACAGCTCCACTGTCCGTGGAGCAGCACAACTCCAGAAACTCCATGGTGGAGCAGCTCCAGTGTGGAGTTGCAGTAGGACGTGAAGCTATGTTTGGCACAGCTCCAACTCCAGATCCAGAAAATGAGGTTTCATGAGAAAATGACTGAGATACCCCTGATCTTATTCAAATGTGATATGGAGCATTTCTGAGGAAGAGAACAGACACTGTATTGATTTTTCAGTGCAAATATAATACTATTAATTGTTAACATGCCTTAAAATTCAAAATATCATGTAGCAAAATATTACAAAATAATGGTAGTTACTAAAATGGTACATGCACCATTTTCACATAAATACTAGCCATTATAAATATATTAGTTCCTGACGCGGGGTTGGGCTACTTTGCAATGCTAAGCTTGTGCCGCATGGGCTGGTATTCAGTGCTGTTTGGAGCAGATGAAAACTAGCCCAAACAGACCCATTTTCTCTTCCTTTTTTTTTTCTTTTTCAGAATTCAAGAACCAGCTTTGAACGCTGCAGTCTGAACTCTGAAGCAACAAAAGATGAACAGGCTTAATTCCGAGCACCGACGTCGGGACCAGCAGCGAAGAACCTTCAATCCGTGCCGTTATTAAAGGAGCCTCCATCATGGTGTTTCATGCTCCAAGCATACAGCCAGAACAGCAGTACATACGCGTCACAATCACAGGCACGAACAGCTAAACAGATGATTATGCTTTGAGCTGCGTTGGATCAACTCAAGGTTCGGTGGATCCATGGAGATGACAGGCAAGAAGCTACTGCTGGTACAGTGGGCAGTGAACAGGGAAGAACAGGGTGCTAGTACAGGTGTGCTGCCTCCGTCAGAACAAACAGTAGGGTCACAAAAACATTCCTGAGACGAATGTGATTTTTAACAGACCTGACATCCCTATAATATGTACTAGTACTGATTAAAACAAGCACCCACGATAATTCTGGGATCATTTCTTCTGATCATGTGATGGGTCTTTGACAGTCTTAGTCACGTCAAACTTGCAGATAGCAAAACACCAATAAAGAACTAAACAGAGAGTAAAAAATTCAGAAACCTGAAGAAAAAGGGCAGGATCGGAAAGGCCGGGCCATGGATCATCACACCGCTAAAAGTTCACGTCCGTAATGCTACAGTATGAAAACACAACCGATCCATGATTGACATGGATGGACCCTGCCACACTTCCAATAATGCTCTGCGTTCCCATAATAAAATGGTTCTGACAGCCACCAGGGCAGAGCTGGTAGGATCCATGCCATGTTCGTAGCAACCCGCTTCACGTGGCTGACCGTTCGATCACCTCGGCGCTGTTGACTGGAGCGTTGGCCTGGTCTCCCGGTGGTTGGCGGCGGCTGCATCCTCGCATCCGATTAGGTACTAACCATGGATCACGGCTTGGAATGTGATGTATATAACCTCTTCTTCTTGATGCGAACGTGTGATGAGATCACTGCGTTGAGTCAGTGTGTTTGCAGTTGCAGCAGAGATAGATCGAGGAGAGAGCAATGGGGAAGGCGGGGCGGTGGCTTAAGAGCTTCCTGTCGGGGAAGAAGGAAAGACCGCAGCACGCCGAGGCGATGCCCGTGCTGGCATTGCCGCCGCCGACACCGAAGGAGAAGAGGTGGAGCTTCCGGCGGCCGGTGCCGGCGGGGAAGTTAGGTTCCGAGTCACCGGCTGCGGGGCGTGCTGTGTCGGATGACGGGCTTGGCGTGTCAGCGGCGGATATCGAATTCGACCAGAAGAAGCACGCCGTGGCGGTGGCTGTGGCGACGGCGGCAGCCGCGGACGCAGCGGTGGCCGCGGCGCACGCGGCGGCCACGGTGGCTCGCCTGTCGTCTCGCAGGACGCACCTGCCGGCGAACCTCGTCGAGGACGCGGCGGCGGTCAGGATTCAGGCCACATTCAGAGGCTATCTGGTACGCGTTCTTGTTACCTTCAGAGGCTTGTCAAGATTACACGGTGCAGAATTTAGTCAGCGGATGCAGAAACGATGACGCATGGTGTGGCATGATGACGTGCAGGCGAGGACTGCTCTGTGCGCGCTGCGCGGCATCGTGAAGCTGCAAGCTCTGGTGCGAGGCCAGCTGGTGAGGAAGCAGGCGAACGCCACCCTCCGGTGCATGCAGGCGCTGCTCGCCGCGCAGTCCCAGCTGCGCATGCGCGTTCTCCAGGAACGCCACCACCACCACCAGCCTCCGCCGAGGCCGCGGCGGTCTCCGCAGCACCCGAGGCACCGCCGCTCCTACGTAAGTCCGATCGATCCATGACACTCCGAACAGACTGTAAAGTAAAACGGCTAATTTTGGCGTGTGCGTGATCGTTGAGCAGGAGATGGACAGGTCCTGCGAGGAGAACGCCAAGATCGTCGAGGTGGACATCGGCGAGCCCGCGCGGCGCGGCGCGGCGAAGGCGGACTGGCAGTCGTTCATGGAGCACCACGGCGGCCGGTGCTCGCCGGCGCCGTCGGCGGTGACGGAGCTCAGCCCGCGGGCGTACAGCGGTCACTTCGACGAGGTCTTCTCGGTGGCGACGGCGCAGAGCAGCCCGCAGCACGGGTCGGCGGCGTCGGAGCTGTGCCCGGCCCCGAGCTACATGGCGAACACGGAGTCGTCGCGCGCCAAGCAGGCCCGGTCGCAGAGCGCGCCGCGGCAGCGCACCACGGACGCGCTGGAGCGGCAGCCGAGCCGGCGGAAGGGGACGCCGCCGCGGACGACCAGCGCCAGGACGATGATGCAGCGGTCGGCGTCGCTCGTCGGCGCGGCGCCGCGCGGCGGGGGCCAGTCCCCGTGGTGGTCGGCGTCGTCGGGCGCGAGGCTGGACGCGTCCAACGCGAGCGACTGCGGGTCCACCAGCTCCGTGCTCACCGCGGCCACCGTTTACAGCCGGACGCGGTCGCTCGTCGGATTCGAGGTGAGAAATACCGAAAGTACTGCCTGCGTGGATCATTGCCATTTTCATAGTGACGAAAAGGCCTCATTTTTTCCCCCTGTTCCTGCTCCAGGTGCGCCGTGGCATGTACTGAGTTCTTGTCCCTGGCCATGGATGCGTGGCTTCAGTTCTTCAGAGGATCCCCGTGGAGAAGCTTCGAACGTGCTTCTCGTCAGTTCGCTACCAGTGTCGTCCATGTGTCTGTCCAGAGCAGATTTCAGAGTCGTACATACACGCGTTTCAGCTGTACATTTTGTAGGTATACTTCGTGATGGCTGTAATCGGTACTGGCAGTACAATACCATGGTCAAGCACATTGTAATAAAGCTCTGATTCTAAACCTTCGTGGAATACTGTATTGCTTTTAGCTGAGCAGGAGTTTACACCATCAGCAATGGGGCCCGTATGCAATGCAACGCATTACATACTGAGCATAAAAGATCGAACCGCGAACGTACATGCACTAGGAGGCTGTCCCGAACGTGCCAACCAGTAATCCCCAAACATGCAATGACGAATACGGTCGTTCGGCTCTTCGTTGCTGAAACATCGGTAGGTCAGTACAGGCTGCTCCAGTTCAGCCTTGTCTTTGGATTTTGGAACCTTCATTGGCCTCCCTTGGAATCAAACAAGGCACGCACGACACCAGCATGTGCAGGCACTATCTTCACGTACGCGCACGTACGAACATCACACGCGCACGACGTGAGCCGTTCTGCTGATTCCAGACCATAACACACACACAAACCGTTTGGACACAACATTGGCAAACCATCTGGGAACGACATAAGCAATCCATTTCTTTATTTCTTTTTGTCATCGATTTGGATACAAGGTACACACAACATAAGCAATCATGCGCTTTTTACAAAGTTATCCCTAACTTCCAAGTACCCAAAGATGGCCCTGATCAGAATTCAGAACTACAAAAATGTACAATGAAACAGTCAGCAGACAGTTCACCCAGTCAATTTCTAGAACTCTTTTTTCTTCCAAATCCACCGCACTATCTCCGTCAACCACAACATTTTAGAAGCCTGGCTACTCTACTGATCTCTGGTCAAAATCTTTTTTCTTGGACAATATGATGACTCACGAAACAGAGAACTGTGGCGTCTAACGGCTGCAGAAATTGAGCTGATATCTCCAAACCAGTCCAAAAACTGTAAATAACATGTCATTATGTCATTGCACAGATGAAAGTGAAATATGGAAAAAAAATCCATCTCAATGAAAGAATACATGAAGGCATTCAACTGAAACATCAACAAATGCTATTTAGTCGCACTCTGATGTCCTAATTTCTGATAACTTTAAGATGCACATAATGCTTACCCCCAAATGTAACATGGAAGCCTCCATTCTGTCAGACTCTGTTGGCGCCATTTCATCATTTAGATCACACAGAAGGAATTTCTGCACCAAAGCATCTAATTCCTGGAACACATCTTTGTTCCAAGAAACCATCAATGCCAGGTCGATCACCTTCCGCGATTAGGTTAAAAAAACAGCGGAGCATGAATCAAAATTAAATAAGACATCAACAAAAAAATTAAATAAGACGTGAAAACTTAAAAAATGGAAGAAAGTATATATTAACCTTGATGACGGGAAGAGTCAAGTTAAGTCCGTGAAGTTCACGTAAAACCATCTTACAAGTTAAGTCCTTGTATGGGTCTTCAAGAACCTGTATATTGAAAGACGGACAAAATCTTAAACTTCCACCATGAGGTATTTGGCGTCACAACAAAGAAACAAAGTAAGAAGTACGTACCACGAATGTAAATACTGCATACTGAACAAGCAGAGCAGGCAAAGTCAGGTTTTGCCCCTTTGTTTTTTCAGCCGCTATAGCATCTTCATACACTGAACGAGCCCTTTCATCGTCACCCTGAAAATGAAAAGGAGATTAAAAATTAAATACAGTTTGAATATTTGCAAAAAAATAGTCAGAAATAGCTCCCTTTCGCACATACCAATCTGTGCTCCATATTAGCAAGAGCTTCTAAGGCTTCAAGTAAGCCTGGACTTATTTTTGAGTAAATTTCATGTAAGTCTTGACGTGCTCCAGAAGTCTCACCAATACGCTCCTTGTATCTTGCGCTTAAGAAAAAGATCTCCGATTGAGCCTCCCTCTATTAAGGATAAAAGAAGATAAGAGATCGGATAGTCAAAGGAAATATAAGAGAAGGACCGGCTGTGCACTTTATCTCTTATCAAACTACATAGCAATCAATGCACTGGTAAGTGGTTTATGCTTGTATTAACTAATACCTCAACAGAACATAATCCACGAGAAAGTGTTGCACTTGCATCTTTGATCATTTTTGCGTCCAAAAAACAGCACAAGCAGCACAGTGGATCAGACATCGCTCATACAATCCAACAACCTGAAACCAAATTCTCTACAATCAGAACCGGGTAGCGAAGTGGGTGGCTGCGGGTGCAGCATATATAGGACGTACCTTTTCATGAGTCCCTTCCCTCTCGATAAAATCTAGAAGTGCCCACCATGAACCATAGTCCAATGGATCCTTTTCGACGGCCGCTAGCAGCTCGGATTTTCCCGGAGTCCCATAATTGTCATGGTCTCCTTCAACAGATGCTAGATTACTGTTCTCTTCCACTAGAGCCATTTCGGAGTCCCTAAAATTCTTTACCTGTTACCATAAATAGTTTGCACGATTATATCGTACAACGAAACCAAATGAGAGCATGAAAAGAAATCATTCAATAAAAAGGATTATCATTCCCTGTAACTGCATATATTGATTCAAGCAACTTGCTGCCATAAAAAGTTAATTGTGCTAGACTAACTACTCAATAATCCATGTGGTAACAGTTAGCATGCCGGATCTGAGGGAGGAGGACGTGGAACAGCTGCTCAAGGCAGCAACAGTCCATTCGAGGAAAATAAGCTATTGAAAAAACAAAGGATGCAGTCGGCTACACGAAACACATTGCATGTAAATGCAGCCATCACTGTTAAGGGTGTAGTACTGATATAGGACTCAGCTGAACTAGTTCTCAAACCACCCATCCTAATTTGTACGGCGCGTGAAAAGTAACTAAGGGCATGTACTGCTGTCTATTACACACGTCCACGTCATTATCAGACAGCAGAAAACATATACTATCTATGAGTGATTCTAATCTTTTTACCTTCTGCATGCAAATAAAAAATATGCTGATCAAATGTAATCTTAAATTATGTGTCTTGTCCTGTGTCTTTCTCTTCAATTACCGTGAAAAGTTTAAAAAATTGCTACATGTGGATGCTTTATTTACATGTTCAAGTACAGGGCCGGACTCAGCTTTTCTAGAAAGATAGGCGTCTTGTAGGCATGATTTCATTTGGAATCTTTTCTAATTAGCCAAAGGAAGGACAACAAACAAAATTTGTGAGCATCAGTCTGCTTCGCAGTATGCAAGTAAGGAGCTAAATTCAACATACAGTACCAATTGTGTGGATCGAGGCTGGAGATGCGGGTCTCGGTTGTCCTTTGCTTGAGAACCTTGCTTCTCCGCGGGGCTTGTATGTGCAAACGCAGCGGCTGCTGCGCTGCCCAGGTGTGCATCGCTCCACCAAACACTGGTGCTCTGCGCTCGCGGGAAGGAGCAGAACGCGGGAGAAGAAATCGTGCGCCCGCCATCCGAGGCGCAGCGGATCGGGATGCCGGAGAAAGCGGACCACGTTACAGACGGCACTCGCACAACGGACCAAAGCTCGTCGATACTACACGATTTTCTCGCCTCCAGACCGCCGATTGCATGCTCGACGATCATACTCTCTCTCCTCCCTCTCTCTCCTCCAACTCAGTTGAAATCCAACGTGGCTCTTTCTCCCAGACAGCTGACTCAGCCCATTGTACATGCCCTAAGCTAGGCTAATGTGCATGACGATGAGGCAGCTGGTATGCTCAAACTGCTATTGAACAATTATAACTGTAACAACTATCAACAATTCCTACCTAGTCATGGTCTAAATTTCTGAATCACCATAGAATAATCAAGCCTTCCAGAAAAAACCGGTTACTAAATGTAAAACCATAGCATATCCATGTGAGCAAGTAGTGAACCTATCCCAATCTATCCATAATGTTAGGGCTTCCAATATACAACTAAGAAATCAGGCTGAATATTTATTGGGGCGAAATTATGCTAAACATCCAGCGGAGGCTCAAAACAATAGAACGAAAAGAGAGCTTCAAAATCGTCTCAATTCACTACCGGCCTCCGATTTCAACTTGATAGCACGAGCAGTTGGAGACTGGGCGAGAAGGCAAGAGATCAAAGAATAACCTTGAAGGAGGTTAATGGCAGCTGGGGAGTGCCGCGGCCACCGGCCAAGGAGCGCTGCGGCTCCGTGCGTACCGCGGAGGGCGGAGGGCGCGCGAGTACCTGAGTCCTGCCGCGGCCTCTTGCTGCGCAGCACCAATGCCACCGCGTCCGCGTGCTTGCTCGGGAGGAAGAAGGGATGCACAGGCCCAGTGTTCAGGATATCGGTATTAAAAAAATTTCGGGACCAAGCGATAGGGACGAAATTCCCGAAATTCGCCGATTTTCCGAATTTTCGGGCCGAAATTTTTCAAACAAAATTTTGAATTCGGCCACAATTTGGCCGAAATTTGGTCCGAAATAATCCGAAATTTTGAACGAAATTCGCCGAATTTCAGTGAAATTTCGGTGATGAACAACAGGGGACAAACAGATTAAATACTTTAGTAGCCTTAACTCAAAATTACAAGTCCGAGCAACAAAAAGAATTATACTAAGTAAGTCTGAATCAGAGCAACAAAAATTACAGTAAATACATGCTGTTGTGTTACCCTGTACTCGCAAAAAGAACGAAAGAAAAAGAAATCCCTACCCTGTGACTACAGAGCAACTAACATTGTTATCAATCCCTATCAATTAAGCCCAATCAATCTCGCACAAGAAAAATCAGTGCATCAATCGGAAAAATCGAAAATCAGTGCATCTCCGTCGCAAATACATCAACCAGAACCTGCTCCAGCAGCACCATTGCATCCATTCCCGCCGCCGCCGTCACCCCCGATGCTGCTCCCATTCCCGCCGGCACCGGTCGCTCTCCCGCGGCAATCATGAAGGCCGTGTGTCCTACACCACCTGTGCCTCGCCCGTCGGGGTCGGGGAGCACGATTCATGGCCGAATCTATGTGAAGAGGTGAGGGATTTGAAGGCTGCGCAAGAGAATGGAAAGGAGGAGAGAGAAATGAATTTTGAGGCGGCTAGGGTTTTAGATGGACTTCTGTACACATGGGAATGGATGTATGGGCCAGTTGGGCCGTGTTGGGACAAAGAAAAATTCAAATCGGGCCGAAATATTTGGCCCGGTAAGGAATTCTACCGGCCACCAGCGATATAAACGAATTTCGCCGAATTTCGGCGAATTTCGGCCGAAATTTTTTCACTGCACAGGCCTGCACTGCGAACTGCGGCGTGGAGAATTCGGCCTGGGCTCGTTGCTCAAGTGGGCCTCTGGGAGCCTCGGCCCGTAGGCTTCGTAGGTCGAATGCCTCCTTTTCAAGTATTTTTGTGCGGAGCCCAGGAGGAGGATGGGGGGAAGAGAAGACGAGGCTCGAATCCGTTCGGCCCAGTAACAAGCGGATGAGAGAAGATTCGGCTCGTTTCAGAACTCAGAATTCAGAACCCCGTGACTGCAGCCTGCAGGGAATGAAACTTTTTTAAAAAAATATGAAGGGAATGACACTGACTGCGCTTCCGTTGTGTTTTCTTTTTGGCTTGATTTGGACATAACAACTCATGTAAAAATCGTCCATTCTGGTCAGGCCGTCGATGAGCATGGGCAGGGTGGACGACCGCACAGGGCCCCCCCAAAAATTGGGGCGTCCAATTTCATCTTCCATTCTTTCAGCACTCCTTCTGATTTTGCATTGCTAAGGAGAATTTCGAGTTTTAACTAAGTGGAATGACGGAGGATACGATAGTGCACTCCGTTTTGCTTGTTTATTATTGTTTCTGTCCTTCAATGGTGCTCTGATTCGTGCTCGTCTGGCCAGCCATGGTGGAAGAAAGAGGAAACGTCCTTTGGTCTGACGCTCAAGGTTGAAGAAGGTACTTTCTTGGGCTGACTTGGACAAAATGTAAGAAGATTGGGCTGTGATGGGGCCTCATTTTCTATTTCGCACGGGGCCCCCAAATTCTTGGCGACGGCCCTGTTCTGGTTCATCCTGGATAACATGGACGCATGTTCATCTCCACTAACACTACAAGGTTCTGCCCTGAAAATCAGAATAAGCAAGTCAACTCCCATCACTGTATGCGCTGACCCTAAGATTTTTCTTGCCAAGCCAACCGCATTACCTCCATTTTCCTGCAGCACGGGTCGCAATGCCACCCATTTTATGGATCTCCTCGAACAGTCGAACAGTTGACGTTTCAGTTTCACTTGACACCAAACAGAAAGGGGAAAAAACTTCGATAATTATGCCTTTTTGGCAATAATTCAGGCCCTAGTGGGATCAATGATCAGTCACAGACGGACCTGCCATTGGGAGACCCCAGAATCTGCACCTGGGCTAGTTTCAGGCTTTCAGAAGATTTTCTTCTGATACCTCGAGTGGCTAGTTTCTGACAGCCTAAGTCAAACACAGATGACACTGACAGCATATGCGTTTCCATGCAAAGCCAAGTCCACACAGTGCGTCCGGCGTACGAGGCTGATCCGGGCCTCTAGTTTTCAGGCGTCAGTACGTCTGTAATCTGTAGGGACGTGTGTGAGTCTTCGTCCTTGGAGCGTTGCGGTCCAAGGAACCTGCGTTCCCCTGGCTCCCATGGTTTGGAGTGTGTTTTTCGCGGTGCGATTCCAGGACCTGGCATTAGTGTGGCGGAGGATGCAGCGGCGGTGTGGTGCGTGCAAGCGCAAGGCTGTGAGCTGTGGATGCCCAAATCGAACGGACCTACCTGGAGGCAAAGGATCGAGGCCTTTCTGACAGCAACTCCAGTGCAAGTTCTTGGATGCAAGAGAATCTCTACTGATGCTTCTACGCTTCTACAGTGCAAAGAAACGATGTGATCACACGTATGCGATGGAGACTGTGGACTAATTAAATTGGAAGAGATTCTGAATTTGAAGAAGGCCAAGTTTTTGGCTGTATTTGCATCAACTATTTGTCAGCTAAAATCATCTTCAGATCAGGGTCAGTAACTGTCTTAGCAGCCCATCTTTCATGCAAAAGATTTCGTCCACGAAGTAACAGCAACACTTGTGTCTCGAAGCGAATCCAGAGGGTGGATGTTCTGGTGATGCAAATGTCAGTTCAACATACTTTCAGTTCACAGAAGAGAAGTTCCACTGCGATGCTTATATCTCGAAAATGACCCGTCATCTGTTCTCTGCGCACATGTCGCCAGTTTGTGGTATGGAGACGTTCCCATTTGCCGCATAGAGACGTGGCTGAAAGAATGATGGCCGTCCTGATGATGCACAGTGCACGCTGATCAGATTCTGTTGGTGAAGAAAAGAGGTGCATATCTCTGCGTGGTGCTACGCCAGGTCGCTCGATCAGATTAAGATGATCAGGGACATAGTTGCCGTCTGTTGACGCAAACTACAGGAGCCACCACTAAAACGTTTAATCCTTTCCTATCTCAATTATGCAGCCGACAAACACAACTGCGGACAAAGCAAAGCATGCAGGTATGGCTCTGCATATGTCTTCAGATTCTGTTTTGCAACTGCGTGATATGGTCTATTCTCCGGACAAAATTGGAGAACACTATAGCGGAACGTCATCTGCGCTAGGAGTCACTTTGATGATGGCATGACCCGCAGGCAACTGCAATAATGCAGCCAGAAAGGGAGATCCATGCATTGAGAGCTGCAGGATCGATTCAGTCTTGATTGTTGAGAGGATGGGGGCTCGCAAGACACACTGAGTGGAGTTTCAATGATGATGATATGTTTGTGCTCAGCATATCTGAAAACTTAAATCCTTCGCTTCCTGCATGTATATTTCAGATTGAAAAATATGGAAATTTGGAGGAAAAAAAAAACAACTAACATGTACGCAAGAAAGTACTGTTGTTGGATTCAGTTCTACTCCACGCTATGTACTTTTTCAGTAGCTAGTTTGCATCTTGTATATTTTTTAGGAGAATTATTTATACATATATTTGTGTGTAGCAATGTTGATTGGTGATAACACCGTTGACATGTTTTTTAGTTGTTGAATGGTACGATAGCATTTTTTTTTTTCATGATTCACTTTGACAGGCTAAAAACAGAAGCTGGGGCTGGGAAGGGGGGAGAGTCTTAAACATTTTGCCTCACTGCTAGTGTTCAGTTTCAATTAGTACTCTCTCCGGGCTTTGCATGCAAAAATAACCGAGCAGAGATGGCCAAGATCATCCGCGGCAGTTACGGGCGGGGCTCTCTGCTTGCAGGCTTGTCCTCCTCAATCGGACTCGATCGATTGTTAAGTTTTAGAGTCACAACTTAAGTTGGTGTACACAAGAGTGCATAAGCTTTCCATGAGTAGATCAATCAACTGTGTCCACCGAAACGTTGGGCCCGAAAACTCAATGTAATCGATCCATAATCATGATGGATGATGGCGTCGTCCCCGATCGACGAGGAGGAACTGCATGTGCATGGAGCTGCCCCGCGACGTCGGGTGCGAGATCTTGTGCATGCTCCCGCAACGCGACATCCTGGAGAGCGCCGGGCTCGTTTGCGCATCGTCTTACGGTTGACGAGCCCGTCATGCATGCTCCTGGTGGCATGGCGGCACATGCATTGACATATATAGCGTTCGATTGGGAGGAGTACTTTGGCAACGGCGTTGACGAATTCTTTAGAACCCAGCCCGGCGCGCGCGACCGCTGGCGATGGACAGCAGCGCAGGCCGCCGGTGCGAGTCTATCCGCGGCCCCGTCGATGGCCACTTCCTTCTACACCTCGCGATGCATGCGCAGCGCTCCATCGCTGCGCAGCCTCCACGTGAATAGTCCTCCTTCCGACAGCAAATTAAGGGGTTTGGTTGCTGGCGATGCTGGAGCGGCTCGTGGTCGATGGCGGGCGGGCTCGCCAGCCATGGGCACCACCCACCGTCTCGACCTACTGCAGTACTGCACGCAATTCATCTCATTCAGTTTCCGTCCTTACAGCAGTTACCGTCTCTAGCTACTCACCCTTCCCTACGCTGAAAATATCTCCTCCCTTCTCTTTATACTGCCTGATCGATCCCGCCGAGGCAGATCGAGCACCACAGCTACCCATTCGCTCATTCTCTACTACGTACGCCGACGAGCTCTGGCAGTGGAGCGGGACGGGAGGAGGGGTGCCCGGAGTACTCGCACGTACGTACGTCGGCGGGCCCTCGGCTTCGTCGTCGAGCGCGGGCGCATCTTCTTCCTCGTCGACGGCATCATCATCCGCCGGCGCCAGCGAGCTCGATCTACTCGACCACGTCTTCCTCATCCGCGGCGTCATCTGCAACCCTGGCTCGCCCTCGTCCTCGACTGCGTCGTCCCCGCTGACGGCGTCTTCGCCACCACGGCTCCCCCGCCTCTACTTCCCCGCCTACGCTCTTGGCCAAGCTCGCGCGCCGGCCGAGCGCCCAGTGGCCGAGCTTGCGCGGATCCAGCGCGTGGAGGGCGAGCTCACGGCAACGTACGCGCTGGTGGCGGCATCGACCCGCCCGGCGACGTATGGCGGTCGTTCCTCGTCGCACATATCCGGCATCGGCGAGTCACGTTTCAGGCTGCATTTCGAACGGCATTCCTTGTGTTCCTGTTCCGCGTGTCGGGACAAGGGACGGGCCGGCATTCGGCGTTTCCGGCTATATCGATGGGAATGGGAGGAATGCGGGGAAAAGTCAACACTGGGTTGTTGAGACGTATGCACCAATCAGTTCACTTAAAAGCCTAAGCTGATAGGGAAAGGTGAGCAATTCACTTATGGTTCAACATTTTCCATCAACTTGTACGATACCCAAATTAGTCTGCATTTGAAAAATGTTCTTTAGCCTTTGTTGAAAAATACACTAGCAGTTGTTGTGCTCCAAGAAGTTGTACAAGCTCGCTAAGAGCCTTTGTTTGGAGGGTTAATGTTGTGCAGTGATATGTTTGAGGAAGGTTATACCTAATCCAAATTTATGAGGACAAAAGAAAAAAAAACTCACGCAGAAGACTCGAACATAAATGATTAGAGTGTACACTAGAACTCTAAAAAAACTAGAGTGTACACTCACACCCTTAACCAACCGAGCTACCGTTTGCGTTACTGTTTCTCAATGACAGAACATAAGATGTGGTAGTAACTATAGAAAGCTATGAAACAGTTCTCATGAAAGGTTCAGAATAAGATGAGAAAAAAGTACAGAGAAAACCACGCAATTTAACATGGTGAAAATGAATTAGCCGAGATGTGATACTTCACCTGCTATTATTTATTTTCACGAATCACTTTGCCGCGTTATCAAAACTCAAATCTGACGTTAACAGTAGTTGACATTTAGAGAGAAGCAATTGGTGCGCGCTAAAGTAAATCTCTAAACTGAAAGTGCTTCCTCTCTTTTTTTCCCCTTGTTTAGTGTGACAAAACTAACGCAGCACTCTCCAACGACGATTCTCTCCGGCCGCGAAGTGACATCTCCCCGTAACACAGATGGGATATAATCAAAAGAATCTATGCACCACGCCTAAAGCGCGCGGCGAAAATATTGCTGAAGTTAACCTGACAGGCACAACACCAAGTTAAATAGATATGCTTAAATAATGTGTCACCTTTTCGCGCCATTTCTGTTCATCTGATCCAAGAGATGCATCCATTTTAGCTCAGAATGCTTCTTGTCATAAATCGTATGGATGAGAATATTTGGTGGGCCTTCTAGATAGGATCCGAAAATGATGGGTAAACCATGTACTATTATATTTCGTCTGGACGAAGAGATTGGATGGAAGATGGCATACTTTTGCTTGACGGGAGAAACTCTGTATTTTCTGAAACTAAAAGTGAAGATTCCGCACTACAGTTTTGGCGTGTTTGTGCACCACAGTTCGTCCAAATACTCCAACAAAATGTCTTTTCTTTGGAGGTCTTGTCAAACTGGACACTTGTCTGTGTGCCAAGGTGCATCAACAATTGAGGCTTGCAGATTTGGAGTCACTCGACGGGAACGGTCTGTTTGCAGATTTGGTCGGGATGTGAGCAGTGCCATTCTGCACTTCTATACCCCCGTTGCTTCTGGCACACTTGCTGTTCTGTTCCGCCGGCACTAGTAGCGCTGTTGTATTAACGTCATATCCTACCAAAACTGGTCTATGATCAGTATCACCGATCAAGATTCTGGAAGCCTCTGATCACAGTCGATGCCGGTCGTTGTACGAGCAGCTCGAGAACCTTCATGGAATTGTCGTGTGCACTAATCATGTATCAGAGATCCACTTACATTAGCGTAATGGAAGGTGGGAGATCTGAGGAGTAGGCAAGGCTGGCAACTAAACTGCCAAATGCGATCAAAGGACAAGCTTCTTTAGTAGGTCCTGTATGACCAGTCAGATACAAGGCTGTCGTTGTCTTATACCACTCTCTGGGTTGAGAGAACTAATGGTAGCTCAAAAAGAATCTTATGAACCTGAAATCATCTTTTGCCCAACAAACTCGTTTTCAGTAGACTTAAATCTCAGCTTTCGGTGTCTCCCAAAAGCATCAGCCTCACAGGTATCTCAGACTGATTAATCACGCACCTCTCATGATTTCAGGCCTCTCATTCTCAGTACTACTCAATGGGTACCTTTTTCTCCCAGAATGTGCCTTAGCAAGTTATTTCATAAAGAGGAAAGAGCTTTACAACGACTCATCATCCCCTCACTTGGTTTGTAATTTTCTCAGTTTTTTTTTTTTTTTTTTTTTTTTTTTTTTTGCGAGAAAGGGTGGGGTTTATATTAAACTTGGAGCACAGTACAACCACACCATTTACAGGGGCACCCCTGACTACATTTTACAGAAAAGTCCTCAAAGAAAAAGAAATTACAACGAAGTCCTCCTTCTTCAAGAACTCTCCCGATCCATATTCTCCTCACCGCCGGCCACCACCGAAAGCTTCGCCTGGCGTTCTCCTCGGGCCAGATCCGCGACCACAACACGTTGTTGAAGAAGTCGATTAGATACGAACGAAGAAGGCGCCATGCCGACCATCGCAAGGATCTAAACCGAGAGGAGACACACCGAGCAACCACCAACAGGGAGACCACAACGAGGAGCAAAAGTCCGAAGAAGTCAACGCCGCCGGACGACGCCGACCACCCGGAAGAACACTCCACCATCACCGACGCCGTCGGTGAGGGGAACAAAAGACCGGAGAAGCCAGCATCGAAGTTCAACACCGGCAACCCGGAAACCAGATCCACCATCGCCATCAACACCGGCGACGGGAACCAAAAGAACCTCCACCCTTTCGCAAAGGAACCGGAGGGAAAGCAGCTCCACAGAGACTCACCGAGCAAATAGCAGACGTCGACGACTCCGCCATCACCAGATCCGTCCAGGGAGCAACGAAGAACGGCCGCCATCACCAACGACGGCGCCGTAACCCTAACCCTACTAAAGGGAAAACCTAATCTACTACCTATACTAGTAGATAGAGGAGGACCGGACGGCAGCCCCACCGTTCTCCCGACCCTCCGGAGCCCCGCAGGCCGCCGGAAGGGAGGGAGAGCGGAGGGAGCCACCGCCGGGAGAGAATCGCCGCCGGGTCGCCCGCTCTTTACTGTAGAGTGGGGGAAACGGGGAAGGGAGAAACTCAATTTTTTTTTTCTCAGTTTTGTCCTTGTATCGAATTAAATTTTCTCAGTAGAATATTTAATTCGATTCAAGGACAAAACTGAGAAAAACTACAAACTGGTTATGCGTAAAAATTACAAACTGAGAAAAATTACGCATATTGGTTTGTAATATTTACGCAATATGTGGCCATGGCCCATGTCACTAACCGATGACAGGCTTTGCGAATGGTGATGCACGTCTGAAACTCAGGCAACATTGCTGTTTCAATTCGCATGTTTCCTGGTCTAAAAATAAAAATCGCATGTCTCCTGTATGTGGAACATGGCGCGTGTGCCATGGCCACCCACATTCTACTGTGAGCCTGTGATAAACGAGCAGTGTCCTCTCCTCTGTCCTCTCGGATGGCCAATACCTTAGTGCAATCTTGACTCGATCATATATTGATGTTTGATAAGCTGATACGCATCTAATTACACACACCTTGGTGGCGTGCACGCAGACTGGCTAGTTGCGATGAGTTCGCGTATCACAATCATTTGGTGCCTTCCAAAATAAGCTAATCTGGGTTGAGATAAATCAACGTGCAGCACAAAAACGTTATTTTCTTATTTCCATTTACTCCAAAATAACATCAAATATATTGCTTCATTTCTATACATAGTTAGAACTGCGACTATTTTGAAATAGTAGGAGGTCTGGTGGCCAGATACTGAACCGTAATTATTTCGAAATGAATGTTGTGTTATTTTTTCTTGTAAAACAAATGCCAAAAATATAATGTTGACTTCCGCAAGAAAAAACATATAATACGGAATGGAGTTTCTTCTTCTTCTTCTTCAGGATTGTACGTATTGCAGACAAATAAATTGGAATGTACGTACCCTCTATTATTAGTTTGGGTCCACTGCCTTCATACAGAACGGTCAATGATTTGATTAGGACGCGGCAGCGATTGCGTGGTCGCTGATAGTTCAGCTTAAAGTGCAGATACTGTAGCCACTAGCATCTCTACAGCAGGCTAGTGATGATCGGATCAGTCCTCGAGGGTAAGGAAAAAAGCGACGATAAAAATCATATCAACTCGATATCGACGGACCGGAGCAATGTTACGTTCGGGTTAGTGTGAATCGTGTTCCTGCCATTATCCTGAAAAATCGGTTGCACAAATGCTCTACTACTCCATCCAGTATCCAAAAAGTTGTCGTTTTGGACATCGACACAGTCTTCAAAACATAGCTTTAACTAATACTTTTTGCTATAAAAAATAATAAAATATATTAATAGTGTACCTTTATGAAAAAATATTTCAATATAAATCTACTCATGTCATTCTCACATTTCAAAACTTAATATATAAAAAAATATTTACAGTCAAAGTTTAAAAAGTTTGACTTAGGACAACCTCAAAACGACAACTATTTTGAAACTGGAGAGAGTACTTCGTAAAAGCAGGTCTTTGGGGGAGCAGCCACTCAATGGAATACCAGTTTCAGAATGGTGAACACGTGTTTATGCTAGAATCTACTATACGCATTAGAGTAGTTAATTATTAAGCGTTGCCAAAGCGATGCTGTGGCGTCGACGCGCATATCTTTGCAATCTTTATAGTAACTCCGCTATGTCTCGCGTGGAATGATTGTAACTGTCACGGGTATCTGGAATCGCTCCATCACTTCTTCATGGCATTCTAGCATGCATCTCTTAAGCGTGTGCTGCCCTGTTCCTAAAAGCCGACGTCATCAACCACGTAGCCCTACGTGATCAACGAACGACGACGCACGGCTTAGCTAGGCGGATGTCACATGCATGATGCACGGTACTAAAATCTTGGGGGCTGATCGAGCCATCAAGAGACTAACCGCAAACAACACGGCGGCGGCCGAAAGCTACGCGCGCGCGTTTATCCCGAGCCCGTTGCCTAATCCGGCAAGCGAAACACACAGTGATGTCCGCAACCGTGTCTGGAGCCCCGCCGCAAGCGATCGATGATGGAGCCGCCACCTCGCCTCGTGCCGACGACGACGAGCCGGCCGGCGTCGCGTCGCTAATCGACGGCATCCGCGCCAACCCGCACGAACGATCTGCCGTGTCCCGGCGCACAGCCGGCGGCTCCGCCGTGCTCCACGTGTGCGCCTCGCCCACGTGGCGGAACCCACCATGCCCGCTTGTGGCAATGACAGACGGGACCCGCGAAGATCCGAGCCTGCCACCAGTGCGCCTAACACGCTCGCGCCCGAAGTGACGCGGCAGGCGGCCGGGCCCACAGCTCCAAACCGCACCGGAATCACTCGCGCCTCGAGCATCGTCGTCATCGCCTAATCCAACCGCTTATATATAGGCTGCCGGAGCGCCTCTCTCCGGTGTACCTCCTCCAAACTGAGCAGCTGACAGACAGTTGGGAGCGAGCCGAAAGCAGCTTGACTCCTTACTTAGTGCAGTTGTGCTCTGCTCTTCTCCGTCGCAAACAAAAGAGCTTGGACGCCCACCTCCTGATCGACCGAGTTCACTGCCACCAGAGCACGTGCACGTGTGCCCGCAGCTAGCTAGCTAGGCTAAGGAAGCCATGGGCGGCGGCGGGGACGCGAACGGCGGCGGCTTAGGGGCTGCGCGTGTGCCGTTGCCTCCGTCGCGTCCGTTCCTGGACACGTTCCGCGGGAACCTGAAGGAGACCTTCTTCCCCGACGACCCGTTCCGCGCGGTGGTGCGGGAGCGCGGGGCCGGGCGGCGCGCCGTGGCAGCGCTCCGGTACTTCTTCCCCTTCATGGAGTGGGTGCCGGCGTACCGGCTCGGCACCTTCAAGTCCGACCTCATCGCCGGGATCACCATCGCCAGCCTCGCCATCCCGCAGGGCATCAGCTACGCCAAGCTCGCCAACCTGCCGCCCATCCTCGGACTCTGTAAGCTTAATTAGCATTCTTTCTTTCTTCTGTTACTCACTCACGCACGCGCCATTGCTCGTGTATCTGATGATCAGTTTGTTTGGCACATGTGCTGCTGCAACGCAGACTCCAGCTTCGTGCCGCCGCTGGTGTACGCGCTGATGGGGAGCTCCCGGGACCTGGCCGTGGGCACGGTGGCCGTCGCGTCGCTGCTCGTCGGCTCCATGCTCAGCAGCGAGGTGTCACCCACGGAGAACCCGGCGCTCTACCTCCACCTCGCCTTCACAGCAACCTTCTTCGCCGGCGTCTTCCAGGCATCGCTCGGCCTCCTCAGGTACTCATACTGTTCCTGCGTCCTTGTGCCTCAAGCCTCCATATATCCCGCTCGAGGAGGAGTAGGTGGTGAAAAGCACCAAGAAAAGAGTGTACCACCAAGCTAGTAGCGTGTAATAAAAAAAACTCAGGTTCTAGAGTAACTCTTATTTACTTGCACACTTTAGCGAGTAATTAAGCCGAAGAGCCTTCATCGATAATTTGAACCGTACTTTTTAGGTACAACAACCTGCTGAATTCTAGTACTAACGGCGTTAATTAATTTGCAGGCTGGGCTTCATCGTGGACTTCCTGTCGCACGCGACGATCGTGGGGTTCATGGGCGGCGCGGCCACGGTGGTGTGCCTGCAGCAGCTCAAGGGCATGCTCGGCCTCGACCGCTTCACCACCTCCACTGACATCGTCTCCGTCATGCGCTCCGTCTTCTCGCAGACGCACCAGGTACGACTGACACATCACCACCTCCATTATTTACCTTCCAAACAGTTCCTTCTGCTACGAGTAGTACATGCATGCATGGACCATACTAGTACTACCATCGTACCGCGTGATCGAGCTAGGCCATGTGCACGACACGTTCCTAGCCCTGCACGAGCCTCTGCTGCTTGCCCGCTGCGCAAGGTTACTGGCGTTTGCTCCTGGCGTGCATTTCCGGCAACAAGGAGGACGGCACAGGAGAGGACCTGTGCGGTGCAGTGTGGTGAAAGGGACACGAATCATGAATGACCGTGTGGCCGGTCACGGACGACACGAGCGAGATCGATTCCGCTGCAGTAGTCGATTTGTTTGGTTGCTAGTACTTGTATAATCAATTTTGATCTTCAGTGCTTCTGACGAGCTCGCTCGGTTTCATTTTGCAGTGGCGGTGGGAGAGCGTCCTGCTCGGCTCCGGCTTCCTCTTCTTCCTCCTCGTCAC
Source organism: Eragrostis nindensis (assembly GCA_012490785.1). NCBI lineage: Eukaryota > Viridiplantae > Streptophyta > Magnoliopsida > Poales > Poaceae > Eragrostis > Eragrostis nindensis. Next base: position 254,767 of record JAAXCT010000595.1, read on the forward strand.
GCGCTTCATTGTAAGTAATCAATCACTCTGGCCTGATTTCCATTTTTCTGTATTGCATGAAACCATACATTGCACACGATGTCAACTGGTAGCTAAGCTTCATTGTGGAAAAGGGTCCAATCATACTAATAAAAGGTGTAAACATGTGACCATACAGGGGGAGAATTGACCAATCATTAGGATTTTTTGCTCTTGTTCTTTTTTGTGTATAATTGACTATGACGTAATGCCGCAATTACACTAGCTTTCGTGACACTACTAGGGACGATGGTGACAAGACTACATTGTGCAAAACGTATGACAATCCAAACACATAAAACTGAAGCTGACTTACGAATTATAACATGCATGAAAACCATAAATGCATGATAACCAAAGGAAAACTTGTGACACAAATATCTCACCTGTAAAAAGTGATGAACAAGTAATCTTGTGGTTGGAGTGAATATCAAGAACGCAAGGTTGTCCCAAGCTGATAGTCCCCAGCCAAGTGAATCTACTGGCTACTGCCTGCTAGACCAGGCCGGGTCACAGGTCTGATAGGATATGCAACAACGAGAATTTGTCATGTTATGTCATGGCGCCATATGCGTATAAGGACGCAAGCTCGTGATCCCATTGGTCGGTGACAAAGAAATCGGTCCATCATGTGCTTTTGGATTGCGTACAGATGCATCGGATGGTCTAATCTGTCTGTCAACGCTGGTTCCCGTTGTCATCTTCTCAATCTGCATATCCTTTTTCTCTGAAACGATTGGCCTGAACATTCGTATTATATAGGAGTATATATGAAACTTTTTTTGCAGTCCAATTTGATCTCTTGATTGCTTTCCGATGCGTGTGAAAAAGAAAAACCCACTAGTATCTTTTTTCAGGCTTAGAAGTGTCCGTGGGGATAGAGTGGTTGCATCATATCACTTTTTGTTAGCAGAGCTTTGACTTCCTGTGCGTCAGCCTCATACTTTCTAAAGTGATCGAATCCAATCTCCTGGTTAATGATAATAATAAGCAATAATTGCAAAAGGCCAGGGTCCACCAGCCTCTGTATTATAGACCCTTGAGGGCAAAAGCTGGCTTGGAGAAAATAGGACGCCTTCTATATTGTAGCGTTTCTTGGCGTGATCAGGAAATATTTGGCTTGTGCGAAATTCACCCTCAGCGTTTAGTTGTGAATAAAAAATTCAGAAATGTTGCTCCTGCAGTTTACTCTGAATTTTTTAGGCTGCCAAGGAAGTGGCATCTTAAATTAACGAACAAATTATTGTATATTTCAACACATGACTATCTAGTTTTCAGGTTTTGATAATGGTTTATCTTACTTCTTCTGACAGAGCAAGAGGCGCCCAAAGTTATTCTGGATATCCGCAGCAGCGCCATTGACGTCAGTCATCCTTGGAAGCGTTCTTGTGTACCTCACTCATGCTGAAAACCATGGTATCCAAGTGGTAAGTACAACAACTGATAGAAGCATCATCAAGAAAGCATGAACGTTCAGTAAAACACGGACTAATAATTTCTGATTTTTTTCCCTGGCACATTCCAGATCGGTTACCTCAAGAAGGGTCTGAACCCACCATCTGTGACAAGTCTGCAATTCTCGCCACCTTACATGATGCTCGCACTGAAGACCGGGATCGTCACCGGCATCATTTCCCTCGCTGTAAGCCTACCATGATCCATCCCTCACTTGTTACATATATACAAGCATATATTTCGTTTGTGGTTGAACTGAATGTAGTACTTACATTGATTTGGTCCTACTGTCAAATGCAGGAAGGTATTGCCGTAGGAAGGAGCTTTGCCATGTTCAAGAACTACAACATCGACGGCAACAAGGAGATGGTCGCCATTGGAACCATGAACATTCTTGGATCATTCACCTCTTGCTACCTTACCACTGGTAAAAACCCATCTTCAGTCCTTGCCTCAGTCAGATTGATAAATGCAGGATTTCTTGTTGCTAAAACCATTTCCATTGTGTACATGGCAGGTCCCTTTTCGCGGTCTGCTGTGAACTACAACGCCGGGTGCAAGACGGCCATGTCGAACGTGATCATGTCGGCGGCGGTGATGATCACGCTGCTGTTCCTGACGCCGCTGTTCCACTACACCCCGCTGGTGGTGCTGTCGGCGATCATCATGTCGGCGATGCTGGGCCTGATCGACTACCCGGCGGCGATCCACCTGTGGCAGGTGGACAAGGTGGACTTCTGCGTCTGCATGGGCGCCTACCTCGGCGTCGTCTTTGGCAGCGTCGAGATCGGCCTGGTGGTCGCGGTCTCGATATCCATCCTGCGCGTCATGCTGTTCATCGCGCGGCCGAGGACGACGGTGCTCGGCAACATCCCCAACTCCATGATCTACCGGAGGATGGACCAGTACGCCGCGGCGCAGACGGTGCCTGGCGTGCTCGTGCTGCGCGTCGACGCGCCCATCTACTTCGCCAACGCTAGCTACCTGCGAGAGAGGATCTCGCGGTGGATCGATGACGAGGAGGAACGGACCAAGGGCAAGGGCGAGACGGGCGTGCAGTACGTTGTCCTCGACATGGGCGGTGAGTTCTTCTTGCCTTTTGATCACAGCTTCTCTGAAAACTGCTGCTCTCTGAAAAATTACAAGATACAAATACCTGAAGCATTGAGCTGTCAGAAAAGTGTGAGTTTGTTTCTTATCTGCCTATCTCTTTCTTACCACAGCCGTCGGCAGCATCGACACGAGCGGGACGAGCATGCTGGATGAGCTCAAGAAGAACCTGGAAAGGAGGGGACTTCAGGTAAGAGCACAGCAGTAACACACAATTTGTTCTGAAATCTGAACTTGCAGAGTTCAGAAACAGTCACGAACCTTTGCTTCATTCAGTCCTGCTACTGTCTTGTTTCAGATCGTTCTGGCTAACCCGGGGAGCGAGGTCATGAAGAAGCTGCACAGCTCCAAGGTGCTCGAGGCCATTGGCCACGAGTGGATCTTCCCGACGGTGGGCGAGGCGGCGGCGGCGTGCAACTACGTGCTGCACTCGCACAAGCCGGGCGCGGTCACGGATAGCGCAGCGGTCCATGAGAACATGGTCTGATTGATAGGATCGGAGGATGGTGCGTGTAATATGGTTGAGTGAGTTCTGACGTAAATTTGCAACAAGCGAACCGAGATGAAATATAACACATCTCGAGTATTGTACTTCTACATTGCCAATGAAATTAAGAGAAAGAAACCCACCCATTTTGGGGTGAAGTTCAGCCAGACCTGACCTGTGATGATTCAGACACGTAGTGCAGTTGCTATTTGCTAATCTGAAACATTGATGAGAGAGAACCCTCCCAAACAGTTATCTTCCATGATCTGCATCATCAGTTCATTTGCAAAACGTTCAGTGTTCAGAATTTCAGAGTTCATATATCATGAATCAATAAGCAGAAGAATAACTGTGAGCACTTTTAAAGACGCACATCATCAAAGGAGCAGGCACTGGGAATTTGAGATCGGAGAGGTGAGAGCAGTGCTGATAGGAACCGAGCAGACAGACAGTTGCAGAGATTTTCGCTGTTGCAATGGCCTCCACGCCGGTCCACGCGAGCTGCGTGCGTCGCCTCACCTCCCTCCCTTCACTTCTGGATTCGCCCTCTCCGTCGTGGACCCGATCCTGATGGCCGGCGTCCTAGACTCCGTCACCGCCTTCTCGCCGTCTGGCCGCCCCCTCTCAGGGCTGGTCGCCGCCGTGACGCCGCTCGGGCTCATCACCTGGTAGGCGGGGGATTCTTACGAAAAGACCCTAGTAATCGAAGCGTACGTTAAACAGCCCAAAATTGGATCGCGATTAATAATCGCGATCCAAATTGGAATCATTGTGTACCGTCGGTTTGGATCTAAGCGGCCTTGGTTGAAGCATAGAAAAATAGTAGCGTTAAATTTTGAACAAAGTCCTTAGTACTGTAGTATTCCGTTACAAATACACCCGAATCGTACTTGGAACTAATCGATTCAGTTGGGCGGGCCTAAGCGAGCCGTCAGATTTGATCTCCGCGGCCCAGATCGGATCCTCCGCCTCCCATTCCATTCCCGTTGCTGCGAGAAGTCCGTTGGAACTTGGAAAGGAGGTGACCCAATGGCCGCGGCGGCGGGCGGCGGCTATGACCGGCGGCGAGGGTTTGGCGTCACTGCTCCTGCGTTGCACTTGCTCTCTCGTCTCCACTTCCCTCGAATTTAGAAACGAAATCGTCATCTATTCCAGGCGCATCGCCTCCCTGGTCTCATCACTTATAGCAGCAGCAGGAGCGGCACGCCGGCATGCGTCGATTTAATCTTCTCAAGGTAGAAATCATGAACAATGTCTAGATACTTGTCCAAATAGTGGATGTTTGGTGGTTGATATGTCTGTTCCTGTACGCTAGGTAACTTCTGTTTTACAGTTTTACTGATCTCTCGCCATTCTCAAACTAATCACTGCAAGGTGTATGTCGAATTGCGTAAATAGGCTGTAGGTGTAGGATTGAATATTTGGTGTGATTCTTTCTCTATATACTTTTTGGGCATTTAATCGGCTATGAGTAGAGAAAAGTTGTGACTGCCATAAAAAGGTTGTTTCACCTTACTGAATTGGGTAGTGAATTAGTGAAATATCGCGAAAATTGTTATTGTTTAGCCCTACTGAATTTCGGAATGTTTCATAACTCTTCTTCTGGCATGTATGTTCTTCAACTTTATAGGGATTTATATCGATATTTGTTGAGCCAGGTAGGAAAATTCATAATGTAACAGTGCTTCTCAAATAGATATCTGCACCCACTGTTGAATGTTGACTTGAGTAAGAAAGATCATTGGAAGGTTCTTAAAATCATTTAGACGCATCGAATTCGAATGTAGCTATTTCTTGTGAGGCATTGTGGTGATGGAATCTATTTTTAGAATGTTTACACTGCATGGTCTATGAAGTATATACTCAGTTTTGTGCTCACTGGATTGCCGATGAACAACACAGGGGTCACAGTTGGTAAACCAGTGTCCTTCTTCATGGTTACTTGACAATGTCCAATGTGAGCATCAGCAACAGAACCAATGATCCTCCACAGGCGAGGCCATTTATTTCTTTATCAAGAACCCAGCAATTTCGTGTCAGCAGGACTGACCATGATCATTAACCTGATATTCTACATTTTACTGGGCAGGTTCTTATTAATCCTTGCATTATCTTTACAGCAAGTCAAGAATTGCTTTGGCATCTTTGGATTCATCATGTAAGAAGGTACAGTAAGATCTCTATAGACAACGAATTTGATCCAACTTTTTCCTTTCATTCTGAATGAGGTGTATACATGGGCATATATGCTGACACTCCCTTTCAAGTTTCAAAAAGCGTGTACCCATCATATATCAGTGAAATTTTAGATATCCAACACAATTCTTTTGAGGGGAGACATCTAACAATTCATCATGATAGGCAGAAGAATTTTTTTAGGAAGTACCTGATTCAAGTACAACTTCTTGGAATTTCTTTCTGATGTGTCATTCATATCCATAATATTCTTAGGACTTTCTGGTGTAACAGTTGCTTGACTTATCTCTGTCTTGGAAAACAAATTGCTGAAGTCTACTTCTGTTTCAGGAGGGACTACTTAACTACTTAAATCATTTTAACAGAAGTTTATACCTCCACTTCTGAGTATGTGGTATGGGCAATAGACAGGTATGTACAAATCCAGACTTCTGCTGCAGCGATGTGAAATTGTGAATAACAAGTGTTCATTATGATGGCCATTGTGGAGAGGATACATTTATAGCTGTCCTTATTGCACACATTTGGGAATCAAATCTTCCCACTCTTTTCACAAGGTTACTGCATTTCGGATTTCTGGTCAGTTGTCCATGCTATAACCGGTCAAGTTTGTTACAAAGTTACTATACATGTGGGCCTGGTTCCTTGTCATGCGCGACATATGTAACTAGTCCTTGTGTACATTGCTGGTTGCAGGTTTGGTTTTCTCTTTAAGCTGGAGCATGCCGCTGCAGAAGCTGGATGGACCACTCGAGACGGTTTTCTTTGGAACCTTCAGAGATGGCAAGAATCCAGCGTCGCGTGCCTGTACGTGTGCAGGAGCACTGTAGGTGAGGAATGCTGTCGCCTTGCCACTTAATACGTTTTCTACTTCGCTACTTTAGTTATTGGTATGCTATCTAAATCTCACGCTCGTTAACTGTTAGAATGGGGTGATGACTGATGAGGTTATAGTAAAGGTTTTCCATACGCACTATATTTTGGACTTTGATGGCCACGCTCATGTCGCCACGAACTGTGGGCCAGATTGCTAGGTTTTGTCAATGATGGTCACTTGATGCATTTATCAATATAGTGGGGTCAATTGCAGAGAGAGATCCTTTTACAACAACAGAAATGGTGAATGCAGGATGGTGCAGAGGTAGAAAGAGAAAGAGAGTTGTAGGGATCGGGACAAAAGGGTGGAATGACAGCAGAGTGTGTGTGCATGGGAAAAGGAAGAGAGAGACTGGGAAGAGGGACGGAGGGAGGGAGGGAGGGAGGGAGATGATGTTAATCACTTAAATTTATCTAGCTTAGGTCTTTTGCGCGAGATTAGCACAGAATCACAACACTACGTCAATCTTTTATGTTATGTTGCTTAATTTTATTTTTCCTGCTTCAAACATTAGTTTGCTGTCTTCCTCTATTATTACCGTTAGAGAAAGAGAGGGGTGGAGAGACGGGGGGCCTGAGGGGGTGCAAAGCTGAAAAAGCTAAAAACAGAGGAACACTTTGGCCAAAGCATGGGACGAGGATCCTGTTTTGACTGACTCCATTAGTTCACAGGGGATGTAGTAGCCCAGTGCATTCAAGTAGATATTTTCAGTCTTAATATATGTAGTAACTTACAAATTGTTAGCTCACCTAATGATAAATTTTATTTCTAAAATAATTTTAGGTGAACTGACGAGAGCAGAATTCTGACAGACAGAAGTAGTGTTATAGTGTAGTATTCTTTCTGAAGCATACCAATGTGGAAGCCTCAGCAATGAAAAGGGAAGATGTAGGGATTCCCATTTTTAGAGATTTGGGAAGAGCATGCGCACACAAGATGGCCTTTATAGCAGCTAGACCCTGGAACCTGCTTTGCACTGCCATTAGCCTGACAGTGTATTTTATGCAGCCAATCATTTCAAGCTTAATGCCTCTTGATCGCCTAGGTAGGCTAACCTAGTGCCCTGTTTTGCTGTTGCAAGTTTGAACACAGGGCTCTATGGGGTTCTATACCATTTACAACTCTGCTGGGTGGACCCACCAATCAGTCTCTCAGCTTGCAGGCTAGTCATTCCCATGTTCTTATTATTCTTGGTCAAATCTGCTCTCAACTCAAGAAGATTGGCCTTGTCTTTGGGAAGGGAGCAAATGTGCCCAACAACTAGACAGGAATGTACTTTTTGATTGATTAATCAACCTAGACACCAGTCTAATCACAGATTAATGAAAACATTTAAAATCTGAGCTTTTCTCACCCATTCGTGCAATATCCTATATGACAGTGGGTCCATGACTTCAGTACGCCTGGCTTGTAGGATCAGCATGTAGATGTAGCTTTGGTGTATACTACACTGCATATTAGATACTATACATTGCACATATGAATCTAATTTGTGAACACCAAAGCTGCTTGCTTGGCCATCATTTGGACAGTAACTATCTTATTGGTAGCATGTATTTAATTCATGGTGAGCTTGAACTTGGAACAGAGATCGATAACAAATCTGCTCCTAGTCAGGTCTACTTTCTCTAAGCTGCCATTCACCCGTGGGAACTCTGGGATAAACTACATCCAAATGATGGGGCTTTGCACGCCTTTTGATGGAGATAACCCTGGTCGTAATCTCTTGGTTCTAGGATTATGATGCTAATTGTTAATTATTGGGTGGTTCAGGGTTCAGACGGGTTGGCAACTTCTGGTAAGACTGTCCAGCCATCTGAGGAAGTGATCAATGGAAATGGATGATTGCCACTGAGATTTTGGTGTCCTCTTCTCAAGGTAATTCTTGTCGTTGTTTTGTTATTTAATTTTTGGTTGATCTCATATTCTCATGCTCAGTTTTGTCATTCTATCACCATGGTTATGCTCCGAATTATAAAGTCAATTGAAAGGATCATGCTCGTTTTGTCATTCTATCACCATGGTTATGCTTCAAACACGCATGAGAGCTGCGTATCTTTGTATTATAGGGAAAAGAGCGGTCCATACATAGCCCCTCAAGCTAGGACCGAAGCGAGAGGGGTGATTACATACAAACTTGATGTACTAAATAAAGAACACGCTAAAGGACTTGACTGAGCAACCCAGACGCTTAGCCTTGGCTGAGCAATCTTCCTAGACCTAGTTCTAATTGACTGTCCTGAATTACTGATTTCCTGAATTACTTTTCCTAGACCTAGTTCCACAAAAAGTAATTTGCTTCCTGAATTACTTTTTCTGGAAGGAAACCTCACCACGATGGTAATCGTTTTTAACCACGTTGAAATTGAAACTCTCTAGTAATGACATTTGAGAATTGTACGAAGTAAGAACACGTGTGGATAGAGTAGATAATTTTTGTTCAAGGTAACTCCCTGCCCGAACCTGGTCAGTCAAAATAGCTGCAGAAGAATCAACCGGTGACCGTTTTACTTTACTGCTGAAATCAGCTATTATTTCCATGTCTGTACTGGGATCCCCGGGTACGTCTGCATCCTTTGGTTAGTAGGTTGTAGATGACTTATTACCTGCTGGAAAGTGGGCCCAAATGTGATCTCCGTGCCAAGTACCACGGCCCTAAATAGTCTCACGAAATAAAAGGCTGCCACAATGTTACACTCCTAGTAGCCTAAGGCGCTAGCATTTTTGCAAAGAAATTTAAAAATCTCAAAAACGGTCAGCATGTAAGTGGCGGTTTTGCATCAAGACGGATGTACTTTATTCATATCCAACAGAAATGATACTTATCAAATCTATATTTTTTTCTTTGCCTAGAAGCATGTTTCTGGTTCTTTTTTTCCTCAAAAGACCATGCTGATTCTTGAACACATCAAAAGTAGAGTGAATCTCTTGGACTGAAGGTCATGACGAATCCAACATTCCCAGTGAAATCTAGGAAGTAGGGACTAATGTGCAATCACTTCCATTCAGATTCCGACGTCGCTCTCAAAACTCAAAAGGCACACATCCTCTAGTGGCCCAAGTACCAGGCAGAACAAGAATCCTTCTCCAACATCGCTGAGACTTGATGGCTTCGCTCCAGGCACATCCTGCTGTATTGGTGAAGACGAAGGACCAGGTATATGCTGTCTATTTGCATTGAGGTAACAAATTTATTTTATTTTTTTGAAGTAATCTAAGAACAGTACTCGAGTGCCAACTCACAGTCTCCTTGCCGTACAGGGACACAAAATTCAGCATGCCGAAGAAGCAAAGATTAGCAATCTCCTCGTGCCTCCAGTTACCCAGGGGAGCGTGTTCGGCAATTTAGGCCTAAAGGTCACATCAAAACTAATTTTACTATTTAAGCGTCTTAAATAAGTTTAATTACAAAACCTTTTTACAGATGTGGGCTAATTTGCGAGACGAATCTAATGAGCCTAATTAATCTATGTTTCGCTGCAGTGATGCTACAGTAACCATCGTCTAATCACGGCTTAATTACCCTTATTAGATTCGTCTCGCAAATTAGTACAAGGTTCTGCAGTTAGTTTTTTAATTAGACTTATTTAAAACGCTTAAATAACAAGATTAGTTTTGATGTGACCTTTAGGCCTAGAGAAACGAACACCCCCTAAATCATATCAAAAGAACGGGACACAGAAAAACAAACAAATTAGGAGCCGTGCGTATCATATCGGTGCTGCCACCCCAAAGCATGCATACACGCCGAAAAACACAAGGAAAAACGTCTTGGAAGGGAGAAAAGTTTGAAGTGTGAAACAGCCTCTCCTCTCCTGACTTTATCTTTTTGTTCTTCCCCAGCCGCCTTCCTACCTTTCTCTGCTGCCGCAGTGACCAATGGGAGGCAGGGCTCAAAGGTACACGCCAGCATTGCAGTCGTAGTACACTGCTGCACACAATATCTTTTGAGAGTTGAGCCTTCAGAACACGATAAAATGACACTTGAAACAACTAATAGGCTCATGAACTGTAAAATTTACCTTTTTGAGGGATATTTAAAGTCTCATGAGGAAATGCCAGCCCCTCTCAAAAGATTTTTAAATATGTACACTGCTTGGTGGTGTACTTAGGAGTCAAATAAATACAGTGCAACATGCCATTATCAAGGATGAGTAAGTGGTCCTTTCTTCCTCAAGGAAGTCTTCACATGCTAAATACTGCAGTACTTTTCTCCCGAAAGGGTACTGTGCTTGTATGTTTTGTTAACCTTCTATTACCCTCGGTTTTGCAAGACAGAAAAAGCAGAGACTGACCATCCTAAGATTCCTCTCCACTTTATTCTCTCCCAGCCTCACACGTATTTCACCTCAAGGACTGAGGTTTTTGAAGAAGACAGTTCTCCACTCTCCAGTCAAATCTCCCTCCTCTTCCTACTTTATCTTCTAGGTCTCCTTCCCTTAAGGCCTTGACACACGCACGCACGCACACAAACACACATACAAGCAAACCTGTGAAGCTAGGCTAGTGCTAGCATCGCATTTTGTGCTTGCTTCAGGAGCCAGTTAGAACATTGGTGTTACTAGGCTCTTTCCTCCAAAGAGTATCCATATTTTGTTCTCATCCCTATTCTCCCCTTTCTCTTTCTCTCGTTCCTCTCTCCTATCGAATCACAAGCTTTCTTTATAGAAAAACAAACAGGGGCCTCATTGTTTCTCTCTGAGCGGCTTCTACCTACATCAACTGTCCATTTTGCAGCAGGCAGCAGCACGTCTTCTTCGGCTGCATGAGTGTTCCCCTCAGGAAACAATGAGAGATGGCGGCAGCACCACCAAGAAGAGCAAGGTATCTTCCGTCCATTCCTGGGGTCTGTCCTCTACATTCCGAGAGATAGTTTTGTTGCTCCATGCTTAAATGCCGTGTTCCCTGATCTTGCTGTGGCTTGTAGCTGTCATGGTCCAAGAGCTTGGTGAGAAAGTGGTTCAACATCAGGAGCAAGGCCCATGACTTTCATGCTGATGATGTAGCTGCGATTGGAAGAAGAGGTGTGTGAGAGAGTGAGTGAGTTCGAGGTTGTATTTGTTAGCCTGATTGCGCCCCATCGCTCCTACAGCGAGCTCGCCATGTCTCTCTCTCTGTCTCTTGAAGAACAGTTTTGTTGTTTCTTCAACCTCTAGTCTCCCTTTGTCTTGTTTCTCTTTTTTGCCACTTGTGGAAAGCACAGAACTTTCCGTTTTTCCCAAGTTGTTTAGTACCAAATTATTGACGCGCTGCTATAATGGCTATGTCCTGCATCCTAATTGACGGTTTACTGCTCCGACTGCAGGAGGGGGTGAGGATGAGTGGAGAGGCGGCAGCTTCACCCGGAGGGAGCCTAGCACGGTCAAGAAGAGCAAGACTGGTGAGCAAACTTTGTCTTGGTAATCTGGAATGCAGCATTTCTAAATTTTCTTTTTTCAATACCATGCCATTATGATTCAGAGAGGTCATCGAGGAGGAGCCAGGACCATTCCAGGCGAGGCAAGATCGACCTCGATGCTGCTGAAGCCACTGTGACATTGGACTATAGGTATGTTTCTGCATTTCAAGTTTACGAAGTTAGGAGCCATACCCAATCCCAATTTTCATGTAGATAATTCTGGTTTTCCTTGAAGTAGGATATTCGTTGCTACATGGAATGTTGGTGGCCGTTCCCCGCCAACTAATATGAGCCTTGAGGACTGGCTCCATGCCGCACCTCCCGCCGACATCTACGTCCTTGGGTATTAGTTTCCTCTATGTATTCCCACCTATCTGAATTCTTCTCACAGTGCTTTGAAGCAGCAATCACTGATAGTGGTGATCATTGTGTTCAGGTTTCAAGAAATTGTCCCGTTAAATGCCGGGAATGTTCTTGGAACAGAAGACAATGGCCCTGCAAGGAGGTGGGTGTCACTGGTCAGGAGGACACTAAACAATTTGCCGGGTACTAGTGGCAGTGGAAGCTTTCAGACACCATCTCCGGTTCCTGACCCAATGGTGGAGATGGATGATGACTTTGAGGGGTTGTCGTCGAGGCAAAATAATGCGCCATTCTTCCACCGCCGGTCTTTCCAGGCCGGACTTAGCCGGAGTTTGAGGATGGAGGGTGATATTCTTGCTCCCCAGCCAAGGCTGGAACGGCGGTACAGCGTCTGTGATCGAGCAATATATGGCCGTAGGCCTAGTGACTATGAGAACAACTACCGGTGGGGTGGATCGTCAGATGATGAGAACAATACTGGAGAATCACCGAGTACAGTATATTCACCAATGTCATATGGATATGGTAACCTGTCGTCTCTGGAAGATAGTCATAGACGAACTGGTCGTACTAGGTAAGTTTAAAGTTAGGAGTACCGTACTTCCCTTCACATAGTGTTAATAATTTGGTTTTTGTGCCATTCTTATGTTCAGATACTGTCTGGTTGCAAGCAAGCAAATGGTAGGATTGTTTCTTATGATTTGGGCTCGGAAAGACATAAGGGACGACATAAGAAATCTGAAGGTTTCATGTGTTGGGAGAGGACTCATGGGATATCTTGGTAACAAGGTTAGTCATTGTGTTCTATTGCTTCTTAGCTACCCTTTCCCCCCCTAATATGACTTGATCACTACAAGAAATCTTATTAGCTTAGGTATTCAGTGGTGAAGGATTTGTTTTCCAGGGTTCAATTTCGATTAGCATGTCATTGCACCAAACAAGCTTCTGCTTCGTCTGCAGCCACCTGACTTCGGGACAGAAGGAAGGTGATGAGCTGCGGAGGAACTCCGATGTACTGGAAATCCTCAAAAAGACCAGGTTCCCAATGGTCTATGGACAATATGAGCGTTCACCCGAGACAATCTTAGAGCATGAGTAAGCAAATAACCTCATAATGGATCCCTGAACTCAATCTTAGAGCATGAGTAAGCAAATAACCTCATAATGGACCCTTTGTTCCTTGCAGTCGAATAATCTGGCTTGGGGACCTAAATTACCGGATCGCACTTTCCTACCGTTTAGTGAAGGCCCTCGTAGAGATGCGTAATTGGAAAGCGTTGCTTGAGAAAGATCAGGTGAGAGCTTGGTAATCCTTGGTGAGAACAAGTGTGCGTGTGTGTAGCGTTGAAGCTCTAGAAAGCAGTAAAATTCTTGTGCCACAGACAATTCAGTGCCTTTTGTCTTGTCGTTCTTTTGCTTTATCATGTTACTAGAATTCTGATAGCTTGGCAAAAGCAGCAAAGCTATTGTTGTCATTATAAAAATGATTTTGAAATATTGTGATGATCTCAAAGACCTGAAAACTTGGCATTATCAGCTAAGGATTGAGCAAAGAGGTGGACGAGTATTTGTCGGGTGGAACGAGGGGAATATATACTTCCCCCCAACTTACAAGTACTCGAACAATTCAGACAAGTATGCCGGTGATGACATGAACCAGAAAGAGAAGAAGAGAACTCCTGCATGGTATTTTGACTACAGAATATAGTGCAGACTTTTCCCAAATTTTATACAGTTCAAGTAAATTTGGTAACCTTGCGATGCAGGTGCGATCGTATTTTATGGTATGGAAGAGGGCTTGGTCAACTGTCATATGTACGAGGTGAATCTCGCTTTTCAGACCATAGGCCAGTCTACAGCGTCTTCAACGCAGAAGTGGAGTCAATTAATCATGGCAGAATCCAAAAAATGAGCAGTTCTAGTTCTCACCTAGACATTGAAGAGCTACTGCCTTACTCTTATGGATACACCGATATTAACCCATATGGATACACTGACCTAAATTTCTACTGAAGCGTTTCAAGACTTTCAGCATCCTTGAATGTTACAATCCTGTAACTAGTGATGAAAAAGTAGGTGTTGGAGAGTGATTTTGGTTCTTGCTCCAAAGTTCTATGTTGCATTAATACTGATTATGCCCAATGTTAGGCTCTGATGCTTAATGACGAGCCGAGGATGTTGGACCTGAGATTGAGCTTCGGATAAATTGGTAAGCACCATTCATATGTCATGATCAATGTTGTTGATATGGAAAGCGCTTAAGAGCTAATTGAATTTAGTATATTCAAGACTCGCACGTTGGACATATTCAGAAAATGTTCTGATGGTTTTGCGATATTTTACCTGGGACACCCTTCTCTGCGGGCGACGGTATGTATTTCATCAGTTTCATGTTACATGATCTACAGTACATTTCTGGCGCATGAGAGGTCTAATGTGCCACTTGATCCTTTCCCTCCCTCTTTTGTAGGTGAGGGCTATGGTCTCTGAACGAAGTCACCCACTGCAACTAGGTGGTTCAGAGAGAATAAGCATCCTAGATGGCCACTTACAGCAGACGGCCCCTTTCCTTGGCAGACTGTACGGTACTCAATCATAAGTCCAGAAGACATTGGTCACAGCAAAGATACTACTGACAGCAACGCGAGCGTGCCCCGGATTTTTGTAATTAGTACATTGTTTTTTTCAGTTTTCCCCCAACTCCTTTCTCCCCTGTTTTTTCAGTTCTGTACACATTTCAGTTCTCTGTGGCCTGTGGGTATTTTGAATCTGGAAAAGGGGCCATGAATGCCTGCATTGTTCAAATCATTTCCATGGGTGGAGAAAGGATGTATAGGCCATCATTGTCATGTAGTGGTACTGTTTTATGAGCGTTGTCTGAATCAGTTGAGCTGACAAAAAGGCTACCTGTCACATTTTCACCGGCCTTGATACTCTGCAGGAAAATGTGTTCTACTACTACCCTTCCTCCATTTGCCTCCTTTTCACTGTTCTTGGCAGGGGCTAAAAAATGGATACCGGAACTTGCAGTATGCTCTTTTGTTTGTGCTGCTATGCCTAGTGCATGCATGCGGACGCTCTGATGAAGTCTAGCATGGAATGATTTGCCACCTAGCTACCTGTTCTTGCGCACTGCATGATGATCAGATTGAGTGCAACCTGAACACATATCAGTGATACAGACGGTTTCCATTGGGCCTTGTTTATAGTGATTCTGTACTCCGTATTTCAAGCGCTGTGCTGTTGATCTGCAAAAGGCTCAAATTTCATGCACGCCTAGAGCTCTTTAGTTAGTGGTACTAGTACTGATTACTGATGAGCTCTTGCCATAAGGTGACGCGAATAAGTACAACTTTCTGTCCATTGAGCTTGTACTAACGACAAAAACAGAAAAATGGAGACGGTACGTCTCTCCTGAAGCAAATCTTTGCACACCAAAAATGGGAGAAAGAATGATACACCAGCAATCTAGCTGGTTGATCCCAACATACTGAACACAATGTTCCAACAGGGAAACAAATGCATTCCAGTCGAAGAACCTGGCATTCTTTCTTGGTTGGCGTTTAACACTTCACAGAAGATAGCCTAACCCTGACTGCCCTCAAAAGGAGTGGGTTGGGAGGAAACGACAGCCCTCTTTCACCTTTTGTGCCGTGGTGGGTCACGAAATAACTGTAAATTTTAATAAACCTCTGTATCTCTATGTATATCAAAGGTGTTGCAACTGTTAACCATCGAAGTTATCGATCCATATGATCTGTCACTGTCTTAGCTAGCACTTCATTGATTTGTGCGGGACAGGTGGTCTAGCTTTTTAATTTGCTGCTGCAGTACGTCCATCCTGCACCAGTTTAGTTGCATTTTGATTTGTGCGGGACAGGTGGTCTAGCTTTTTAATTTGCTCTGCGAGTCACGTCCATATATCTGTTCCTCGGCCGGGGTGGATAATAGTGCAACAATTTTGAGGGCACGTTTGGCGTGACTTATAAGTCCAACTTATAAGTCGAAAAGTGAAATAAGCAACTTAAAACACCAAACAGCTATGACTTATAAGTTACCAGTGACTTTAAGTTTTAAGCTACCTCAACCCAACTTAAAACTTATAAGTCAGTGGGACCCATCACTTTTTCATGGGCCCCACCCGCCTCTCCTCCACTTGATCCTCTCTCTCCTCCCCTCGTTTCTCGAACCCTGACTTATTTGCACCAAACATCTCTGACTTATAAGTCAGTATTTTTCAGTCAGGTGACTTATAAGTCGTCTGACTTATTTGCACCAAACATGCCCTGAGGTTTGGGGAATAAAGAATCTCAATCAGCATGGAGCAAAATGCATGGCACCCTATTGAAGTGATTGGTGGAAAAGCATGCATGAGAAGACACGACGGCTGGAGAGAGAGACAGAAGGAGATGCACATTGCCTTGGTTTATTTATTTATTTTATTTTGTCAGGTTATGCTATAAACTTTTGCATCCAGCCTCCTGGAAAGGAACCCTTGAAAGAAAATGAAAATTACATTGAAGGGCTTTGCAGGAACTCCAGGTACTCTCCTCTGTTACTGGTGATGGACAAAAACGCCAAGATTTTTTTTAATCGATTGCCTTGGTTCCTTGGTAGCGTTGTAGACCAGAAGCATTCATTGTGAACAGCAAATGGCGATTTTTTGCATGGGCCCAAAACAATCTTATGGATGATGCAGTCAAGGTTCATCATCCGGATTTCGCTTACTCGACCGGATTTTGCATGCAGCTTTGAGGTGATTGTGTCTTTGCTAATGATTGGAAGGCCGCTGGCACAATCCTGCATGTTGCTGCTCTTTTTGCAGCATGCAAATGTGCTCCTAGTATATCACACCGTTTTGACATTTCTCACTCTTTTTTTTTTCTCGCGCAGCTTTTATAGTATTTTCACTCTTTTTCTGAAAAAGGAGAATCGATCCCAGCTAGGCGTGGGGAGTGAGGGGCAAGATGGATGAGAAGTGAGGGCTCTTCTTCAACATCGTGGCAAGTACGTACTACGTGCAAGAACCATCAATTGCTAATGGCCACCGTTGGATGGATGGATCAAGCTTCTATCTCAAGGCACGGATGATGACGGCTGATGTCATTGCTCTCTCACCTCCCAGGGCCCAGAAAACCATGGCCATCACACCGACAACGTCCTCCTGTCCTCCACTGCATGCAGGCCAGGAGAGTATTCGTCACGCCACATTTCGCACCAGAATGAGCAAAGAACGCTATATAGCCATGATTCCGGTTATCAATGGAGCTAATGTTATTTAAACTCCATGATAAAAGCCATTCACGGTGTAGCACTCTTACAGCTAGCATATTGTTTACCCGCGTGAACGAGTAATGTGTTCTACCTTGCACCGACGATAACAGAGGATCAATGAGAGAAGAAATGAAGATGGATGGGATGAGGATAATAAAAGGGCACTGCAATCGATCTATGCATGCATGGGGAAAACAGGCACCTTCCTAAAGTCGAAAGCTCACAAGAATTACTCGACGAATTGATACTTGCACGAGAAGAAGAAGATGGAAGATTAAAGAGTGACGATGTCTTGTCATACTTGCCATTCAAGCAAAGGGTAGTGCTTACCGCAACGTGCAACAATCATGCAAAAGTTGTGGAAGATAATGCTACATATAAACACCACCAAGAAGGGAGAAGATAAAAGGAGAGCGAATATATATAGGGTTTCATGTGCACAATGTATGATACAGCTAGGTGAAATTCAGTCTTTAGATGGATGTACAGTAGAGGTGAAAAAAGAAGGGCCCGAGAACAGAACTAGTGTGTGTTTTGCGTCCCTCTTACGCAAGCATTTCGCATGAGCCTGTTTTTAAGACTTCTTCCATGAACATATCCTGATTCATAATTGAAGAGATCTTTTATCTAGAGCATAAATGAAGAGATCTTTACGTACTACTCTACTAGTACTTTTGTGCATCCAGTTGAGAGAGATAGAGGGAAAAAAAACTCAAGGGAAACTGAACAGCGGGCAGAGCGCAGACCCAGGAGAACATGTTGAGCAAGCTTGGTTCAATTTCAGCACAGCAACATTCAAAAAAAGTTCAGCGCAGCACATGAACCTTTCGCTTTGCGAGCAGTAGATATGGAAAAGACTTTTGGATTGGAAATGGGCTGCGGGCGAGAATCTCCTACGCTTTTGCCTTTGGAAACGCCATTTTTGCGTAGGCCAGAAGCTGTCAGAGGATAGACCATGCATGCATGCCCTCTAGTCCCTTCATTGCTTCCATGAATGCATTATCCATCTGACTCATTCGCAGACAACATATCCGTCCCGTGTACATATATACGTGCCGTGTGTGTAACATTAGTAGCACCGTGGGTCTAGACAAAGATGTACTCTACAGAAGTTACGACTTGTCTTGTTCTCTAGTCGCTGAACTCTTGCAACTATTGCAGCAACGGGCTTCTTTTCTACTGTCGATGACATGAGACTGATGTCTCCATCATCGCGTCGGTTTCACCCATCACGTATGCGTAGATGAGTCGCGTCCAGGACATGGCTGTGCCGGTCTCTTTTCCATACAGAGTGTGTGGTAGTGTAACTGGTAAGGTGGTAAAGGTAGCATGGGGAGAGAGCCTCTTTACCAGCAGCTAGCTTCCGGAGCGACGACACGCGCAGCAAGAAGATACTACGCTCAATCCATTGGGAATAGGAGGCATCAGGGAAAGCGCAGCTAAAATAGCAAGGGCAAGGGCTACTGTAAGTCAACAAAAGCGAAAACCGCTCGGTTTTCGCGAGTGCAAAAACCGGTCTGGTTTTGGACAAAACCAAACGAAAACTGTTTTTGCTACAGGATTGGTTTTTTAGCAAAAACTGAACATATGATGAAACCAGACCGGACTGGTAAGTCCGGTTTCGCGAAAACCAGGCCGGTTTGGTCGGTTTTGCGAACCCTTGGGCTATGTAAAAATGCAGACCTTTATTAGCAATGAAGTGTTATAGATGGTTTTTGCTAGACTTCTAATAAAATAGTTGCGCAACGTTTTATTCTTTATTGACTACTTTACCATCTCATTGTGGTTGCTCTAAACCAACCTATGTAATCTATCAGTTGTATTCTCTACTGCTTATTTAGCATCTGTACAACTTATTTAGGCAACCATTAATATAATACATCCGTGCACATTTCATTTATATTCGTTTTCACTTATCATGGTATTAGATGGTTCATCTGCATGAGACCTCCTCTCTTATATGTTGTCTCCCGCCCGTAGGCGTCACCCATCACGTTACATATGCCTAGGCGAGTCACGTCCGTAGTACATGGCTTGGCCAGTCTCTAGCTTTTTCAATCGGAGCATGTGTGTTAAACTAAAGAGGACTTCTATATATAACAGATCTCAATGGATACAAGCTATCTGTTTTCTTCATCTGATGATCAAGATTGACATAATGACACACATTTTCGACCCACTCTCGTATCATGGATATCATCTATAGGTATATATCCTATGAATAATAATGGAAAATGATGCAAGGCAAATTTATTAAAAGAAAATAGCAATCCATTTTCTTTCATTTCATTTAGGGTTAGAGAGGCGGCGATCAATCGAGATCAGGTCGGTGGTGCGCATTGCAGCATGCCACCACAGTGATTGTTGGCGGGCAATTTGTCGGTAAGGTTAGCCGGATTTGGGTGATAGTGGAGGGTCTGGCTGCCTGATTGGGATTTTATAAGATGGCCGTCCGTGTGCGCCACCGTGTCTGGCTCAAGCACGCACAAAGCGCTTCTTCCTCGTCGACTCGTGCTAAGTCCGTCATGCAACTACTGATTAAAACCAAGACCAACAACATTGTTTTCATGTCCATGGCCAATGTGTTACTAAGACTTCTCTCAATGAGGAGTGTCGTTTTGTTGTTTTCAAGACTCCCATTCCATGTCATAAAATGCAAATGAAACATTCCTCTCCAATGTATAATTTTTTTTTCAAGCTAACCATAGCATTTAATTGTTGCTGAAATGAAACGAAACATCTACCACCCTCAATGCAAGTTCGTTCATGTTTTGCAAACAGCGCATGGTATTGAAAACAGCGTGTGTGTGTACCCAGTTTCATCTTGATAAAAATGGTTTGCTCTCTCTCTTCATTATTAGCTTACCACGTCACTAGAAATTCTGACATAGTACGCCCTTTATTGAAAATAAAACTCCCATTGGGAGTAGCCTAAGTTTCGTCTTCACGACAAGGTTGGTACAAGACTGCAGGAGGACCAACACACCATCGCTGTTGTCGTGCAATCTGATTCGGATACGCTCCAAGAGGATTTGTGTGGAGCTTGTTGTCTGTTCGTGAGTTGACTGGTTGGATCGAATTGAGTGAGGCCAGTCTCAATGGAATTTCATAGAGAGAGTTTCATAAGCATTAAATTTTACGCCACGTTGGCAATTTTATGAGAGAGTTTCATCAGAATAGAGAGGAGTTTCATCCCCATAAAAGTATTAGCCAACAGGTTTGGTTACCAAAATCTGAAAATCAATGGTTGTTTCACAATTGCACTTCAAAAAGTGTTGTTGATATGCAATGCCCCCTTAAAATTTCGATGTACTGAATGATTGGTTGGTTATAATTAATACGTGATGAATAGGGTTGCAATTTTCATGTCTATAAGTGGTTCAACGCCGGTCATCAGATGCAATGATTTCTGTTCCCTCTCGTCGTTGAGACCTATGTTTCTTTCAAATATCTGAACGAACCTGCTGCAAGCCGGCCGTGAGGCCGTGATAGGGCGCTTGGGATCGTGGGTTCATGGCAGCGGTCGGGCGATGTACAGGCAGCGGTGGCTTCATATATCCTCCCTTCCTAGTACTGCTTCCAGACGGAGTTTGAAGTGAAATAGAGGGAGGCCAAGCATCAAAATATAGTGGATTATAACAAAATTTGCTAGTTTAAGCAGCTAATAAGACAAACTTCAATGAAAAATCATCAAGAGTAAAAGGGCCATAACCCACCTTAGTCTACATGAAGCTCCGTCACTGCTAGCTTCCAAGCATGTAGTCACATATATACGTACGCAGATAATTGAAATATCAGTCCCACACTCCCATGCACATACATATGTGCCGTGTGTGTAACATTCGTAGCACCGTAGTGTTAATTAAGTAGTGTTAAATTCGCAAAAAAAAAATTAAGTAGTGTTAATTAGACATCGATGTACATTCAGAAGTTACGACTTGTGTGAGCCCTCCGTCTTGTTCTCTAGTCGCTGAACTCTCGCGAGTTGCGACTACGTACTGTCGACGGCACGAGATGACTCGATTATGTCTGTGTTACCCATCACGTATATATGCGTAGATGAGTCGATTATGTCTGTGTTACCCATCACGTACTGTCGACGGCACGAGAACTCTCACGGAATGTTTACATAAGCTAAAGGTGCTTATACATATCAGCTTGCAAACAATATTATCGTTGTACATACCCTAAAGTTTCATACTTATACAATATAATTAATATGACGACATCACCAATTAGTACACAGTTAATGCTGCCAGTAAAGAGAAAACTGAAACGAGCTCCTTTATATGTTGCAGGTTCAAACCTTTTGTCATTATATCCTGCATACTCCCTCCGCCCAGAAATATAGTGTACATTGAGTCTTGTCTTAAGTCAAACTTTTTGAACTTTGACCAATAATATCTAGAAAACCATAAGATTGATAAACATGAAAATGCTTTTACTATATTCATCATGAAATGGACTTTCATAATATATAACTATCTTACTTTGAAATAATATATATTTTTAGATATTGTTGGTCAAAGTTAGAAAAGTTTGACTTAGGACAAAACTCAATGTACACTACATTTTTAGACAGAGGGAGTATAAAATAATACCCTACCTACCATTTGAGAATGGTGAAACTAAACGTTTTAGCTTGCGATGCATCCTGAAAAAGGAACTTGTGAATTTTGAAACTTACTTTTGGAAGTTGCTATCAGAACAAACTGTCTCTGTCCTCGCAAAAAAAATCAACATCATATCTCAACTATGTATCTCAACTTTCATTTGAGGTTTAGAAAAATAAAGGTCGCTTGCTAATTTATTTGAACCAACCATAAGGCCACAACAATAGAGAAGGGACCGAGCACGCCTTTTTTTTTTTTTTTTGAGATCAGAGCAAGCTAATTCTTGGCCCAAGATCGCACAGGCGGCGGGCTGCAGCGGGCTCGCAAGTCTCAATTCATGAGAAGGGACCGAGCACGCTTTTTTTTTTTTTTAGATCAGAGCAAGCTAATTCTTGGCCCAAGATCGCACAGGCGGCGGGCTGCAGCGGGCTCGCAAGTCTCAATTCATCAATCTTGGCCCAAGATCGAACTGTACGGCGCACGATTCGCTATGCCTGGGCTCCTCCTGGCTTGAGCAGCAGCTTCTGTGAGAAAGAACTCATCAATGCGGGTTCCATGATTTCTCTTGATTCCCTTCACCTCCGTCAGAAACATCACCTACTCCAGTACTCCGCCCCTCTTAAACCCTGCGGGCGTCTCCTTCCCACACCAACCTCGTGGGGGCTCCAATAATCCGGTGCGGCTCCTGCTTTTCTCATCGGCTCGCCGGCGCCCTGTTCTTGGACCGCAACATTCGCTTTTTTTCTGGAGAACGGTGATGCATTTTTATGCGCTTGTTAATGTGGCATTGCTTTTTCTTACCTTGATTGTTCCGGATTTGGTAGTTTCTACCGTGGGTGGCGTCGAGGTTTCGTTAAGATTTTGGTTGTTTAACAGTAGTTTACGAGTTCCTTGTCCTGATCGTGGTATGAAACCGCTTCTTTTTGCTTATGGGAGGGGAAAAAAGGGAGGGAGGGAAATAGTTAGGGTTCGTTCAGTTAGAAAGACATCCAAGGCGTCAAACATGTGGTGATTTGTTGATTGGTTAACTAGGGTTTAAGCTCTAGCCAACCAGTGAAAAATCTCGCCTTTTTTGTTTTTTCTTCTTCAGTGGAATAGTAATTGACCAATGGGGATAGATAGAGTGATCTATAAGCTGTGATTATGAAGTGCCGCTTAGTTTTTCATCATACGTGCAAAGATGGAAATTGAAATACTGCAGTGGCAAATTGCCTATGTGAATAGTTAGTCGGTTTAAAGGGGAAAGTTTTGTCCATGAATGCAATAACTTAACAAAACAAAAAGGTAGGAGTAACACTTAATCTGCATAGATCTGGATGCTGGCCAGATGGTGGGTTATAGCCAATCAGCCATTTTGGTGTATGCATATCATGTCTCTTTTCCATTGCTATGTACTCTAGTTATAGTGTGTTTGGCCTTTGGTTGTGATATCAGTTTGTATGTTCGTTGTCCTTACTGTAAACGGTGGAAAGGGTCTGCATAGATCTGGAATTGCTTTTCTATTTCAGACCTAGGAACAGGCGAATAGCCTGGTGGTGAGGTCTCTTGGTTTGATCTGACCCACTGGGGTTCGATCCCTAGGATGGCCGGGTGTCTCTAATTAAAATGGCAATCACTGTGCGAAACACTAGTCGACCTTGATGACCGCGGGTAAGGGCCCTAGGCTGCCAGTCCTCGTGCCATTGCTCGGTCGGAAGACAACGATCTTCTTCTTAGGATAATACCGTGGGCGCGGTCTTTCCCCTGTCTGGCCGTTTTTTTTTTCAGACTTGACTCAAAATGTCCTTTTTTGGAATCAATCGAACTGGTTTTAAATTTTTTATAGCTTTTTTGACATCTCAGGATTCAAGATGGGGACTTACCTCAGGAACCATTCGGATGACGAATTCTCAGTGGCCGGTGAGAAGCCAGATGTAGAGTTCATGGATTATCAAAATGATGACACTCTTCAGGGTTATGACCTTGAAGAGGGTCCGGTGGTTGTCACAATTCCTTTCCCTTTCAAGAATGGCAAACCAAAATCTGTCCTTGTTGGAGAAACCTCCGCTGACACCATTAGCATAGAGAACACCTCTCCTGAACCTGTAAATTTGTGGAGTGTTAGAATATTCTCCTCGAATCCAGAAGACAGCTATGTCTTATCAATGATGGAACCACCAAGAAATGATGCTGACGATGAGGCAAAGCAGGCTTTTCTTGGAATGACTTCTGTGGAAGATCGTACACTTCTGCCTGGACAAACCCTAACAGTTTGGCTTTCTTGTACACCAAAAGATATTGGTTTGCACACATCAATTGTGCATGTTGATATTGGAGATGAGAAGATTGAACGTGTGGCCTTTCTACTGGCAGATGATAATGTCTCCATGGCCTTACTTTCTGACAAACCTTATTCCAGGAGACAAAATCAAAAAGGGAAGAAATTCGAGTGTTCTTCGTTTGTTCCTGGTTGCCGACCAACTCGGCAACACACTCAAGGGTTCAAGTATAAGCTCCCTCAGTTTGCAATACCTGCAGAAATCCGTGAGATTATTGAAAATAAACAGAGACCTGATGTCCTATCTGAAGAGCTTAGCATGAGAAACTATGCAGAATTTTTTAGCACTCTTTTAGTAATGGAAGAACTCAACTTGGAGGTATTGCAGCACCTGTTATCTTGCCAAATATCATCATTTGTCCTGCTTTGCTAACTTTTAGATTTCACTTGCAGGAGGAGATGAGATCTTATGACATGGAGGGTGTTTCGATGAAAAGAAGAGGTAGAAGCTTGTCTCTCGAGGTTCCTGGTTTGGCAGAAAGAAGGCCTTCACTAGTCCAAGGAGACTTTATATTTGCCAGACATGCTGGGAGTGATGCTCGGCCTTATCAAGTTAGTTCCTTTTCCCCTATCATGGTCTCAAACGTCATTTATAGATTGATATGCTATCGACATTTATTGTTTCTTTAATCTAGTGAATACTAATTTGCTGCTTTATTCTTCAGGGCTTCATTCACAAAGTCGAAGCTGATGAAATATTTCTGCAATTTGATGAGATGTTCCACCGCAGTCACCATGACAGGAACCGGTATGATGTTAGCTTCACATATAATAGATTGAGCATGAGAAGACAATATAAGGCGATTCATGAGGTGGATTTACTGGGACCAGGCATTCTATTTCCCTGTCAGTCACCTTTTCGAAATCTGAAGAAGTGGTCATTTAAGCCTCTGAATCCACGCATAAACACTGAGCAAGCTGACGCAGTTGCGATGATACTTGGCTGCCGTGGAGTTCCACCGTATGTGATATATGGACCTCCAGGAACTGGCAAGACCATGACCATTGTGGAGGCCATTCTGCAGCTTTATACAGCCAAGAGGAGGACTAATATTCTTATATGTGCTGCTTCCAATAGTGCTGCAGACCATGTATTGGCGAAGCTCCTTGAAGCTAGCTATCTGATCCGCACAAGTGATATATTTAGACTAAATGCAGCAAGTCGTCAGTACGATGATGTCAATCCTGATTTTCTCCGGTTTTGCTTCTTTGAAGATATGGTGTTCAGGTGCCCTCCATTGGAAGCATTGATGCACTACAAGATAATTATATCAACATACATGAGCTCATCTCTGCTGCAATCTGAGGGCATTCGTCGAGGGCATTTCACACACATTTTCTTGGATGAAGCTGGTCAAGCCTCTGAACCAGAAGCGATGATTCCTTTGTCGGGGTTGTGCGGAAGAGACACTGTGATTGTGTTAGCAGGAGATCCAATGCAATTAGGTCCGGTTGTTCATTGTAGACAAGCAGAGCAGGATGGTTTGGGGAAATCATATCTGCAAAGGCTGCTCTTTGAATTTGATCAGTACGAATCAGGAAATCCTAACTATGTGACGAAGCTCGTGAAGAACTATAGGTGCCATCCAGCAATCCTACATCTACCATCAGAGCTTTTCTATGGGGGTGACCTCGTAGCCTGTAAAGAAGATAAAGTGTCATCGGTTTTCGACTGCATCGACCTTCCTAACAAGTCGTTCCCTGTTCTTTTCGTTGGAATTCAAGGATGTGATGAGAGGGAAGGTAACAATCCATCATGGTTCAATAGGATTGAAGTCAGCAAAGTAGTAAGTATCATCAGGAGCCTGACTAGAGGTGGTGATGTTCTTGAAGCTGATATAGGGGTCATTACTCCATATCGCCAGCAAGTTACCAAGATAAAGAAAGCTCTGGAGGCATTTGAAATGCCTGACTTGAAAGTCGGAAGCGTCGAACAATTCCAGGGTCAAGAGAGGGAAGTAATAATAATCTCTACAGTCAGATCCACTGTAAAGCACAACGAGTTTGACAAATTCTTTAACCTGGGATTCTTGAGCAACCAAAAGAGGTTCAATGTTGCAATCACTCGTGCGAAATCATTGCTCATCATCGTCGGGAATCCCCATATTATCACTAAGGTAGCATCGCTCTATTGTTATATCTCTCTAACATTATGCACCGTTCAGTTCTGTATTCTCACTGAAACTGCCACATTTGATTGCAGGATCGGCACTGGGATAGGCTTCTGAGGTACTGTGCTGACAATGGTTCTTACCAAGGATGCCCGCTTCCACCACCAGAGTCTTACTCTTATTCAGAAGAGTCCAGATCCTCCGGATACGGTGAAAACCATAGCGAACCTGGTGGCTGGGATTACAACCAACAAGAAGCTGCCAACTACAACTGCAATCAAGAACCATCCAACTTCAGTTCCACACGTGACAATGCCACTCCAGCTGCTGCCACCAATCGAGTCGAATGTTCCAAGGAGAAGCCTCATGACGAGTATGAGCCATTCAGCAGTGCGGAGGCAGGCCCTGAGGAGGAGATGCCAAAGCAGCACGTCGAGGAGAGGGAAGTGGCTGAACAGGGAGGTGTGGAGTCCGACCAGTACTCGACCAACAATGACCAGCTCGATGATGCATATGCTGCGAAGTACAACTTCCCTCTTGGCTGGGGTGATGTTTCGAATATCCCTGCTACAGGCTGGGAGTAATTAGCAAGCGCTGCAATCGTCTCCTAATGACTGTATTATGCTCGTTAGGTGCCCATTGGTAGAATAATTTTGGCCCTGTGAGGCTAGCTTCCAGGGCATCACGCATTCAGCTCGTCGCTGAACAATTGTTGTATTGACTTCCGTGACTGAATCTACGTATTATTTTAAGCCGTCGTCTACCTGTTGAGAACTCTGATACAACTTTGTCTGGATGTGCGCTGTCAATTTGCTTGTCATTCTGTGTCGGTATCCAAACGTTCGCTGGTGTGACCTTAGCAGTTTGATTGGTCTGATGCAGTAAGAAAGGGAGGCGGAGGAGAGGCGGGCATGCTTGTTTAAGCGGGCGCGATGCTGAGTGCTGGCTCGAAAGGGATGCCGCAGCGTCGGCGAGGAGCGGCCTTGCCGGCGCACTGCAGTCGTCTCTACTGCAACTCACCTGTGAAATTCTACTCAACCAATCACAACACGTCTCGGCATTCAGGTCCGCACACACAAATAAGGCAACACCAACATTGTGTCTTGTCAAACACGTAGTACGCAAAAGCTTGAACATCTTTTTCCACACCTCTTTCAAACACATGCATTGTGCAAAAAAGAAACATCAACATTAGTATTGTGACCATGAAAATAGCTGCAGGAATCAAATGCCAACCTTGTACAGCCATAGTGACCGGTGCAAGTCAAAATCTTTCTACTTGCATTACTCTGGATGTGATGTTGAACTCCAAAATAAGATTGAATTTTCTCATTAGAATGGATGCAACAAAACCTTTAGAAAAAAAAAATTCAACAGGATCTGACCTGCGCCAGGATAATTCAACATTATCGTGCAATAACCCTTTTAGGACCCAACAGATTGGCAGACACTGATTAATAGCATTACTGATACTATTAGTTGTAGCAAATATATGGGCCCCGTTCTGCATTGAGCTAAATCATATTGTGCAACATGTCACATTCTTACTGCTGTGAGCAACATCATACAAGCATTTGTTCATTCCACAATGCCATAGCACAAATTATAAGTCAGCTTGCAAAAGGCACTAGTACACAGAGAGTAGTTCTGATTTCTAAACAGACTTAAGTCTACTGCAAAAAGATTGCACTAATCGTCATCATTAATCCTCTTCAGTAGTCTAGCAGCCCATTGGCCTAGCCTTCTCCTGAGCTCACCGCGACACCAACTGAAACGCTTATGGCGCTGACCTTTGTACAAGTTAACAGAGAAACAACCTGGCTGCAATACATTATAAATTATTCCATTAGGACAACAGCAGCAACTTTTTGATTTCAGGCTTAAAAAACGTCAAAAGTTATTAATCTAAACAACATAGTAGTAGTGTTGCTTTCTTCGAGTAACCACATTTTGCAGGAAGACGAACAAAGGTGGATACCTTGTTGCAGTTATGCCATACACATTCCACTGAAGTGGTTAAGATTTTACATGAGTTTTGCCGCACCTACGACTATATATACAAAGCAAATAATCACATCACTCAACTATTCTTATCAAGCTCTTCATTTTTGCTCATAGAGGTAACTGTATAGGTAATATGAGCGCGTTATCTGTATACTTTGTTATATCCTTCTAGTATAGTGGATACGCCAGAGTGTGCATTAAGCTTTTTCCCTCGATTTGTTCTGGTTACTGAATGACGTTGACCAGTACAAACCAGGGATTACATTTAATAAAAATTAAAAAACAGGGAATGCTGCTACAAACTAGAACTAATTACTTTCATCTCGTTGCTCATACAAAATTTTCAAATAATATAAAATATTTGCACTTTGGTTATGTTGTCTGGTTGACTGAATAAAAATCGTGAACATAAAGGCTAGTTCCCACTGCATAAGTGAATCATAACTACTTATGAAATTTACTTGAAGTTAGCCTGCAGCATTGCATATTTTCATCTCACTACCAATCAATGCCTCCTTTTTTTTCTTCTTTTTTTAGCAAGTACTGAAAACTTTACGCCACAGCGGAGGCCAATCGAAACAAGGATGAATGGAGTGATCCCCCAACTTAAAGAGAATATGCAATTGAAAAAACAATCAAACCAACCTCCATTTGTATGACTAACATAGACTCAATTATGAAGGAGATGCTACCAAATTGGATTTGGATTGAAAGGCTCCAATCTGGTTTGACAGAAGAAGGATTTAACTACAACGATTTTATTTGGGGTTTTTTTCCCTTACTCATTCTCTTTTGAAAGAAAAACAAACTCATGCTTAGTGCCATAAAATAAATTCTGCAATGTACCACTGAATGAAAGCTCTGCCCTCTCACCAATGCCAGGTGTATTATCATCCAGAAGCTCATTGAATGATCACGAACTCTCCATTGGAAACGACAATCTTCCCACAGAACAATCTGAAAAGACGGCAAATACCCATACTACAGATCAGCATTCACAGATGGACAAACTAAATTAAAGCTTAGCTTGTTGTAGGCATGAGAATAATGGTACCTGGAGTGAGGAAGCTCGTGTAGTGAAAGAAGCTGCGGAGGAGTGAGGAACTCCTCCCATCCACATTCTCCCACACCTTCTTGGTCTTGCGTGACTCGACCTCGATTGCAAAGATGTCAAAATCCGTGCTCACGAAAAAGACATCGGAATCACGGTCCTTTGCTGATCCAATCAGATATGGTAAGCAAGTGGAAGCAGTGGAAGCAACAATCGGGGGCAGCGTATTCAGATGGACGACTGCCACCTGCGTCCATCCCGCAACACCGTCGGCATCGATCGCCTCAAGCGACCACAGAACGAGTCTGTCACTCCAACCCATTAAGCCAGCGCATCTCAGACCACCCTCCACCGCAGGTGTGAGGACAGCACCATAAATGTTCTCACTTGGCCCATTGATCATTGACAGGCCCCCCTCGCCACAAATGTCGTAGCGCAAGACCACAGCACCCCTCTCGCAGCTGAAGTAGAGCACGTCTCCGGCAAGGGCTGAGGGAAGCTCATCAATGTAGAACTGATCCTTGAACCCAGTGGAGGAACAGTCAAGTGCACTCCACTCACCGGTCTCCGACGAGTACACACACGCCTGGGAGAACCACACGCCGTCCTCGTCATCCTCATGGTTGGTGTTGACCAAGACGACAAAGAAGGGGCAGCCACGGCAGTCACCAAGGTCGCAATCAGCTATGGGATCCCAAACGACGAAGCCTGAGGACTCAAAGAGGGAGCAGAGGAGGACGCGGCCATGGCGGCAGTCGAGCATGGCGCACTTCTCGCGAGTGGAGTAGCGAGCGCGAAAGCAGTCATCGAGATGGGTGTCGCGAGGGCGAAATGACGGTGCGGGGAAGAATTCGACTTCGACGCCATCCCAGCGGCGGAAGAAGCCGAGCAAGGGAGGTGTCCGGTGGAAGGCGCGGTAGCGGAGGAGGACGGCGGGGTCCGTGAGGAGGCGGCGCCACGACTTGCAGACGAGGGAGGCGCGGACAAGGAGCGCGGGGTCTTCCGGGGGGATGCGGAGGAGAGTCTCTTCGACGAGATCCTACAACAGCTCGGGCGGTGGCGGCGGCGGCGGCATGTGGGGAGGGGAGGACGATGCGGCGACGGCCGTCGAGGGAGGAGAGGTCAGGCGGCGACGGCGGGAGGGGAGGAGCAACCGCGGATATGGAGGCCAGTACTTGGTGCCGGTCGGAGACGAGGGAGGCGGCGGCGGAGGTCGAGGATGAGGTCGGAGACGTGGGGGCGGTCTCGCAGGCGAGCAGAGGCGACGCGCGCGGCCACGCGGAGGCGGCGGAGATGGGGGTTCGTGGCGAGGGGGCTGAACTGAAACACACGGATGGGACGGGAGAGAAAGCAGAGAGGAAAGCTTCCCCTTCTGGTACGAAGCTACCCTGTTTGGGGGGCGCAGGTCGCGGCCGAGCGGAGCGGGGGCGGAGGCGGCGAGCGGCGGCGCGGGAGGGCGGGACGCGCAGCTGGTCGCGCTTGCGCGGGGAGGAGGAAGAAGAACCATAGATGTATGTTTGCGCACGCATCTCAAAGCTCAGTGTGCCCCATGAACGAACAATCGGCCCATAGAATGCTGGCTCGGTGCAGCAGCCCAACACTGTGTGCACCGGCAGGCCCATATAATGCAGGCTGGGTATGATTAAGCAGGCTGAGTTGTTCTTTGGCTAATTGGGCCGTTCGTGGGCCGAGTGTCCGTATGATATATAGCACCTGGGAGCCCCACCATATAGCCGCTGGTGAGTGCAAGAGGCAGGATCCGGTGACATTTTTGTTTTCTCCAATACACGAACCGGTGACTTCTGACCATTCACAAACGAGGTTGGAAATTCACAGGGAGCCGGACAAGTGCATGTGGTGATCATGTGGGAGGATTCGGAGGGCAATCAGTATCCGGTGGAACTTGGCCTCGCCACAGGCGGCTCTGATGGGCAACGGGCAACCAACACTCGCGAAGGAGATCATTGAGGTTGTTGATTCGCAGTCTCCAGACAGTTTCATAATGGTCAGAGAATATGTATGTCAACTTATCAAGCCTTGTCTTGTTATTAAGTAGTAGGGGCTCTAGAGCTCGGGAAGACATATATAACAAAAGGTGAGGTCTTCAGCAAATGGCAGTTGCGTATTTGCAGCAATTGGATACATGCAAATTGCAATCTGAAGCTTTTATTTCAGTTTCTTGCACATCCAGCGATTAACGGCATTCCAGTTTCGATCAGCTGAGGTCTCCCAAGCATGCTACTCGCACCAAACGTATATCATAGAAAATTCCCAGCTGTGTGACAATTAGCAAATGCAGCTCTGGAACTACATTTCAATCACGTTGAGCTTTGATGTCACAATCGACACCTACCCAACTACTATTCAACGTAACAAAAAATGTATTATGTGCGCTAGCTAAGGAGTATGTTTTATTGTTATCCGAAAAGCCAAAGGAAGAGACAAAAAAGTAAGAGAGCTAAAGCTATAGAGAAGAAAAGCTAATAGGCCTGGTTTGTGTGTTTCATTGTACTTCTTCATGGTACAGTTGCTTCTTGATCCTAGGACAATGAGAAATGGTGTTAAAGCATGTACAGCTGGTGCTTCCATTTCCCCCCGTCCATTACCAATCACCCCAGCTGTGAGAAGGGCTTTGAAGCATGAGAGAGACCACATCACCAACCTTTGCAGCTAATAAATCAGCAGTTCAGTACAGAGTCCAGGCATGCATTTTGTCATATACACTTGAAACTACTCGACGCAGGGGCATTTGTGCGGTTAGGTCACACTGTCCAAGCAGGCTCCCCAAAGCATGCAGCAGCACTTGGCACGGACGGTAGGGGTCCTACATTGGTGCTCAGCATGCAAAAATGCCTTGAGTTGGCCTGGCCTCTGCGTTGGATAGTAGTTCAGGCAGGTCCAAGACGAACTGATCTTGTCCCGGAACATTTGTAGCAGCTGAGCAGCATGTCTATGATAAATCACGGGGTTGTTGATGCGAATCGACCACGTAACAACCGATCCGACACGGCCAGTCGTGTCGTATTATGAACAGTGGCTGAGATCTAGCACAACGGACGAAGAGGAATCTGCCGGGTGGTCATAGGTTGATACTAGTTAACTGTTCGATAAGGTTCTGATTGGGAAAAAAAGTATGAAGCTTATGGAGAATAAGAATCAAAGATGTGATCTTTGGTGATTCTGTATTCCTACTTCACTGTTGCCAAAGCCCACAGTATCTTGTAGAACTTCAAAATATTTGTAGCTGGTAGCAAACTACCGTATACAATTAACTTCTATCAAGGTTCTTGTGTAAACAAAACAAACACAATCGCCTCGCTGTGTCTCTGCAACATGAACACATGCAGTGTCAAACTGTCATCGATTTGACAGAGCGCTCTGCCCTGCCTTATATAGACTGCCAATCTCTCTCACTCGCATGCTAAGCACACAGCTTCAGCTCCACTCGCTCCCGAGCTCGCTTCCCCGCCTGCCGTCCATGGAGGAAGTCGAGTGCGCCAAGTGCGAGTGCTGCGGCCTTGGGGAGGACTGCACCCGGGACTACATCGTCGGCGTGAGGGCGGCCTTCGGCGGGCGGTGGCTCTGCGGCCTCTGCTCGGAGGCCGTGCGGGACGAGGCGGCCAGGGGGAGGACGAAGCAGCGAGGAGGAGGAGGCGGTGCAGCCGGTATGGAGGAGGCGCTCAGGGACCACATGGCGTTCTGCGGCAAGTGCAGGATGAGCCCCGCGTTCCGGGTCGCCGACGGCATGCGGCAGATGTTGAGGCGGCGCTCCAAGTAATGTTGCCATGGCATGGCGCGCGCAGCTGCAGTTCATCGCCTTCTAGTAAGTCTTGAAAAAGACGTCATGAACAAGCAATTTCCTGCAGTAAGCAAAAATGGCACCATCGACAGTTTTGGCGTGTCAGTACGACCTCGGATAAGTCGGAGGTTTGTCAGTACTAGAACGCTGCTGTCATCAGTGTTGCATATGCCACTATCTAGCAGTTCGGACCGGCGTCTTACGCCTGCAAGGCTCGTACATTCTTCAAGCTGCAGCTGTCGTAAGAACAAATAACTGTACGACCTGCACGGTAGGAGAAAAACACAATAGATATTCAGAATTCAGCGTCTGCCGCGACGCACGTTTCTTTCTTCAGCAAAAGGACGTAACCGAATGTGGGATGAACGTCTGGCTCTCGAGTCTTCTTGACCCACGGGTCGCTCGTAATGCAGCCGCTGCCACTGCACCTGTTTTCTCCTTGTTCCGAGTCTTCTTTCCTCATGAATCACTCGTTTCGTAATGCAGATGCGACAGTCTTATGGCCGTGTTGGTTCACGTTCCCCTACGGCATGATACGCAAGTATACCAACCAGTACGTACGGCGGATCGAGCAGACATCCGGATCGTTAGTCTGGCATCATACGATGAATACTTCAGACGTGCTGTCACATGATTATGAATTATGACTAGCAGACATGGTATTGTTGTGTTACACAGTACTGGAACAGTTAAGACGCGATGCTCTAACAATGGAACGGTGTCGATGATCAGTTCAAATGCACGTTCAGCTACCTTTTACTCCAGTCAGTTTCGACAGCGCAACATCATCTCTCAATTCTCTCGTGATGGCTATCCGTGCGAACCATGGCCGTCGACGGATCACCAAACATGCAAAGCGACAACCGAAGGCATAATGAGCGCAATGAAGCACAAAACTGAAGGAACGAACACTCCAGGAGCCAAACATGTGGGCCAAAGTGGAAAAATGCAGAGCTGGCATTTCCACAAGTTACTTGCTACTAAAAAGACTGCATTCAGCCCTGCATTAGATGAATGGTTTGGGCAACATGCGAGGTTCCAATTCACCAAAAGAACTGACCCTTTAGACAATCACGAGTAAATCATCATAACAAGACTAAGTTCACAAAACTTCACGCTGCCGAGGGAGGAAATGCCAAATTCACAAGTGACATTTTTTTTAAAATTATGTGTCTACATAGTAACTGCCCACACAGTGCTCCACAGTAAAGCCTGATATCTCAACACCATAAAGTTTGTAACAAACAGAAGTCAATATAAGAACTAGGAACGCACACCAGAACATAGTGCAGCAAAATCAGTACATCAAAAACTGTATGGTGGCAAATTCACAACCATAATCACCACCACTGCACCATGTACAATCACCAAACACTCCCAATGCTGATATATCCTCAAAATGAGCCACAAGTACAATAACTGAGTTACAGGTACCAAAACAGAAAGACAGGATTGGCCTTCATACTGGTCTTATTGAAAATTACCTCGCCATAGCATAAGCCTTAAACAAGTCGCAGAAACAGGACTAAATTTGATAAGCAGGCACAACAGTAAAGTGGTTACATAGAAAGTGACATAATGCCACAGAATTCAAAGACAACATGAAACCTGGGTAACTGACACCATATAATAACATTGTCTAGAACCAGAATCAACTAAACAGAGGATGTTACATACGACCAACAGAGCTTGTAGTAGTATATATAGAAAACAGATGACCATGTGACAGAAACTTGGGTAACTTCTGGAACTCCAGGTATGGACACCATGAAGTGCATAGGATAAGCAAACCTACAGCACAGCAAGCATAAAGATCACATTAGCACCGGCGTGAGATATCAAATATATAATAGTGGACAAAGAGGCAAGAGACAAAACAGTTACCTTGTTCAGGTTTGCGCCCTTGAAAGTCTTTGGCATGTGAAAGTCCTTTATGAGAATACATGAAACAGAGGCATGCTCCACGAGCATGTACAGAGACCAAGAGGTAGACCTGCATATGCAGACCACCGCTAGATGGAACTCCAAGAACAATGATAGGGGATGAAGATCGGATGGAACAGAATGCAATTTGGCATGATAGATATGCAAAGAACGGGAGAAAACAGGAGGTATGCAGACAAAATTAGTAGAAACAGATGGGAAGGTTGAACGTTATCGGGACATCATAACAACTCCACTGAGCATCTTCTTTCCAAAAAACAGAAGTGCCAGTAAGGGGAGAACCTTGCGCACTTTGCTGAGCACAAGGGGATGTTATGAAGGGAGATGAAGTCTGAGGAGTGAGGATGCATGTTAGTGTCGACAAGGTGAGGCGGAATGCAAGTCTCAAGAGATGCAGCCTTCCTGCAGGTGGCTACACATATGGCAGGGTGTAGGCTAAAAGCTATCTAAACTTTGAACAGGACTAACAAACTACAACACCCTGCCTGACATGAACAAGAGCAGGGATTAAGTAGTCTATTGCTACTGGTTAATGATGGTGGGATTATGTAGATACGGTTAATGATGGGGACTGATGATGCAAATGTTTATCTAGTGCCTAAAGAACCAACAACTAAAAAGAACACTGGAGTCCTATAGGTGACTACAAGGTAGAAGCTACAAAGGTGACTTAGAAACTGCAGTGCTCTCATGCAACCCCATCAATTTCCACCACTACCACCAAATCCTTTCACTACAGTTTCATACTGCCTAACCTTCTCGCTATGCTTGCTAAACCACCTACAGTACTCCTGTTAATGCAGAACCACCTCCGGGTGAAAGGTAGTTATTTTCAGCTACCCTATACAGACTGCTAAGGTCAGTTGTAGTTAAACTATGTACATTGACTTCCATCCTCTATTCAGTTATCGGCGATTTCCAAGTTAAGGATCCTCCTCAGGTTCTCCGTTGCAATGGCGGTATCACTACCATTGAAGAAGCTAACACCTGAGCCTGCAGTGGGCGATGAAGGTGCTGACTTGGCATGCACAGACGCATCATCATCTTCTGATCGGTCAGCAGGTGGAAACTCAAGGGAGACACTGCGCTTTTGGTGGAGGGAGAACTTGGGTATTGGAAGGGAGCTAGGTGGCGGCGAGTTGGAGAATCCTGGGCCAGCCCAGAGCTCAGGCCGAGTGGGTGGAGATGTCGAAGGGCTTATAGAGATTGCTCTGCTGCGCTTTTTCCCTTGGTGCAGCTGCTGCTTCGGCGTCTTGGGCTCAGGCGAGTAGGTCCGCGGCACAGGCGGGGATGGCAGGATCCCAATGGTGATGCCAGAGTGGAAGGCGCGGCAGTTGCCAGCATGGAAGCCTCGCATGGGCTGCGGTGAAGAGAAATGGGACGATGCTGATGACGCCTTCTTCCGGCGACCAGTGGAGTGGTGGTGCTGGTGCCTGCGCTGCTCGGAGATGACCAGTGTCTCCATTGCCCGAGGTTCAGGTGGTGTGGTGGCGACAGCTTGCAGTGGCAGATCCCACGAGGCCCTAGAGCCACAAAAATCAAGCGCAAGAGCATATCAAAACACGGCATATTGAATGCAGAACTAGCAAATACTACCGTAAAATAGAGAAATATTGCAACTTAGATGACAAAAAATGGGCAGCACAGTGAATCATTGTGCAAAAATTGTAGCTTCCATCGTACAAAATGCCAAATCGCAGCATACGAAGCAGAGATCTACTGATAGATACCTTTCAGATCTACACCCGGCGAACAGATCGAACCCCAGACAGAGCACCGGTGGCTTTCCAACTTATCCGATCAGCTCGCTTCTACCCGCCGTCCGAAACCAGATCCACACGCAACGCGACTACGCGAGCACCCACTGCATTCCACGAATCAAACCAACACCAATCAATAAACCGTTCCCTACAACCAAAAGAGCCTCAAATCGGCGCAAGCTACAGATCCCAACTCACCGATCCGTGGCACCAACGCAACCCCCACGAGCAGAGCGAAATGCCGGAGGATTCCAGCGCGATGTGGCGGAAGAGGCCAGAGGATCGATGGCCAGCTCGATCGGGCGGAGCTGCCTGGCGCCGCGGAGGAGATCGCGCTGACGGAAGGATGGTTAGGTCAGGCGGTCGTTAGTGAGTTGTGTGGAAGGGAGGAGCTAGCCTAACGAAATGATCTGAGCTACACGACGACGGACTCGAAATGGGCTGCACAAAGCCAGGTTTAATAGGTCACGGGTCGCGTCCGAGCGCTTCGCACGGGCCGTGCGCCACCGCGATTCCTCTGTGGTGGCCCATGACGTTTCTTCAATGCGGAGTGTGGGTTTTGGACCGTTGGATGGCGGTGTCGGCGAGGATGGACGGCAGGCATGGTAGGAAGGTGCCTGTGCTTTGGATAAGGAAGGATTTGGATGCTGCCGTGGTTGGAACGGGAGAATGGGCTTTATGTGCTGCTGGGCTTCAATTACTGGCGGGCCCTGTTAGTTAGGAATCATTTTCGTTTTCTTTTCACGGTGACGGAGTTGATTTTGGAACTTCTGACTACCCCACGGTCACCATATTTAAGTTTCTGGATAGCAAAATGACCTTAAAGACCTTGTGAGCTAACATGGTAAGATCGGCTCACTACAATGGTTTCCATGACTAATTACATCTAAATGACGAATTCCAATGACCTTGCGTTTCAAATGTTCATCATTCAGAGATTACAAAGCTGCTAAATTTATCTCTGAACGGAGGTTTAAGATTAACTCATGGCAGAAGAAAATGCTCCAGCTAAACAAACAATAAAACAGGCGCAAGAGACAGGCACATTAG
This sequence comes from Eragrostis nindensis, assembly GCA_012490785.1. Classification (NCBI taxonomy): domain Eukaryota; kingdom Viridiplantae; phylum Streptophyta; class Magnoliopsida; order Poales; family Poaceae; genus Eragrostis; species Eragrostis nindensis. The sequence continues at coordinate 292,594 of JAAXCT010000595.1, forward strand.
CATATACTCTCTCCGGTTTTTAAATATATGACATCATGAACTTTTTTCGTTGCTTCAACAATTCGTCTTATTTATAAATGTTTGTGCAAACAGCTAAATGTATAAGTTAACTTTAAAGTTCTTTTGATGATAGATTCAATGATTCCACATTAGGCAACTAATTACTTGAATATATAATGTTGATCGAGGTACGAAGAAAAATTAACGGTATAATATATGTAAAACCGAAGGGAGCACATGGAAAAGCACATACCAATGAACAGCAAATGTGTTTCGTGCAGTCATGAGACCAATAAACAAGAATCATGAGAAGAGACACATATCTTCCCAAAGGATAATGAGTCTACTATGATCTCAATTGTACACAGTTACTGTACAACACTTCCAACTTTCAAATATTGCTGCTATTTGTGCAGCAAGCCAACAATCCACTTGAAAAACAATCAGGCGGTTAAACAGTGAGCTCTCACTGCTTTCCAGAGGGCTCGCACCGGGTTGGATGTACAAAGGAGACGGGTGACACAGGGATTTTTAAAAAAGCTATGCTAATGCTACATACTGAATTGAATTCCTTCCGGCTGCTGTTGGGATGACGATCTATACATAATACTCTGCCGCGGAAGCCTTGTCGCGGCAGCAAGATATCTACCACCTGGGGCGCTTAATCTACAAGCTGCGCTCACATTTGCAGACTTTTGGGCAAACACAAACGGAACAATAAACAACGACGCACAACTGAGAGTGGAAAGCGCTCCTCAAGGGGTGGAGTTCACTGATATTTCTTGAGGCACAGGGGGGCTCTGCGTCTCCTGGTGAGAAGGGATCACTAGCCTTTGAACAGTCTTCAGAGCACTTGTTAATTGTGCAAATGAAGGGCGCAAGTTTGGATCCCTGGGGATTAACAAAAAATATACGAGCAAACGTTTACTGAATTGTTAAAAAGAAAACTGAGCAGCAGGATCAAGACAGGATGACTTGAATTTCGTTCGCCATATAAAACATGCACATTTTTGAAAACTCACTTTTGCCAGCATTCAAATATGATCCTCGCAACCAGAGGATCAACTTCCTTGGGAATATCAAGGCGTCGATCCTGGAAGCCAACTGCCCCCACAACTTGCATCGGATTCATCCCGCCCCATGGCATTCTAAGTGTTGCTAGCTCCCATAAGATGACACCAAAGCTGTAAACATCGCACCTGCACAAATTTTAGGTAATACATGAGTTAAAAGAGATATGTACGACAAGTGTGGACTTTGGTTTAGTAGAGCATAGGTGATAGGAAGGTATTGAAAAAGGGCCTGTGAAAGTGTGAGACCTCTAATTCTTGAGGGAAGATAGATTAATTGATCTGCACAGTTCTAACTTCTACAGAATTTGGTGGCAAATTGTAAAAGCAGCCCAGGAACTGATTGCAAACCTAGTTATATATCAACATTTTCTCAATTTGTAAACTGCTCATTAATTTTGAGTTAATATTAAGCATACTCTTCATTGTACAATAGATGTCAATGAGGTATAAATCATCTGGCCCATAAAAATCTGACTCTATATTTAATGCAGATCCCATGACATAAAATTTATACGCAGAATATCACATCCAACTCTAAGGAATACGAAAATTCTGAGCACAAAACCGCAAGTGCAAACAATCCAACAGTAACATAAACAAGTCCATCAGATAATTCACACAGAGCATCTAGAATGAACACTATTATTACTAAAAATACTAATGGTTAAATGAAACCATAAAAAAATCACTCACTTTTCATTTGATTGTTCGTTCCGTAAAACCTCAGGTGCCATCCACTCAGGCTGATATCCAAAAATAAATTGTCATAAAAGACATAAAACCAGCATTTTTTTCAATAGGAAAATAGAAAGAAAGAAAGTACAAGAAAACATAATTTATAGTTCAGATATTAGCTACTCACTGTTCCAGCAGTGGATTTGGAAGACAAAAATGTACTGTGCTTCAATCTTGAAAGTCCAAAGTCACAAACCTGTTTTAATACATATAGTGATATGACTAACTGATAGCATCCAAGTTTTTTTTTTTTTTTGAGTTTTCTAGGAATACTACAGTTTTAAAAAAAATCTTTGGTTTTGTAAAACATGAAGGTGTTGAGATGCAAGAAACCTTGCAGTTTTAAGAACCAAAGTATTGCAAAAACTAAAGTCATTTTAGAGTTTAGTAAATTCGCTCCTTTTTCCTAAACAGTGGTATTACGTGGTTGTGGTTTTCAAAACCGCAGTTTCTTGATCTACAGAGATCCAAACAGGGTCCAGAAAGAACATATACCTTTACATTCCAATTATTGTCCACCAGCAAGTTTGGCGATTTCAGATCTCGATGAACGATAGTTGGTACACTAGTGTGCAGACAATTCATGCCTTTGGCCTTACAAAAAATTAGAAGGTTATCGTATTAGCAGGAACAAAGAAACAAACATATCAACAAAATGATTAATCCGTACCACATCAAGAGCCATCTTGATCCTCCGTTTTTCATCAATTTGGCAATTGGGACGGTGAAGTATCTTATACAAGCTTCCCCTAAGGAAACACACAATTATAAACCCACAGTGAATCATCAAAACACGAACCCCTTGAGATTTTTGTTCGAAAGTAAAAGGCAGGAGTATACACATATTATGCAATATTTTGCGCCTCCAATATTACAAGAAGTCACGTATCTGCCTGCATATACCAGTTTTAAATTTGGCTGCTAATTAAATTTACTATGTTGGTGTGCCAGCTACAATATCCATATTGTCTAGATCAGGATACTTCATTTGCACATACCACAAAATTATCAACTATTTGTGTAGTATGAACGAAAAAAACATTATACCTTGGAAGGTATTCAGACACTATAGATAAGTTTGGAGGGCGTGTAACAGCACCCATAAACAGAACAATATTTGGGTGGCGCAGCCGACGCATAATCCGCACCTTGTACAACAAAATACAACAGTATTATCAAACAAAGCGGATACAATGGACTGAGTATGTTTCACAATGGAATGATGTCTTTAGAAAAACACCATGAAATAAACAGATAAAGGTTCACCTACTTCACTCCTAAACTCATCCAGAGCATCACCATAGAAATCTTGATCCAAGAATTTCTTTACAGCTACTTCCTGCAAAGAAGAAAAACTTCACTGCATGACTATGATTTGATTCGTCATCTAAAAGTCTCTCTGACATCAGAACATCTTGGACGAAAGACTATTAAATCAAGATACAAAAGGGATGGAGGGACGAACGACTTACTGTTCCATTCCAATCAGCGCGGTAAACTTCTCCATATGAACCTATTGGAAGAAGGAAGAAATTCATTCAATTGTTTCTAGCAGAGTACACATAGATGCAAGTTCATGCAACAAACTCAGTCATTCATGGATGAAAAGCATAAAACCAAACCCAGGAACAAATTGACATACTCAATGCCAGCAGAGCCAGTCTAGCAACTTTGACATACTGTTTGACCAGTTTAAAATTTAGTTTACCAGAAATGCTCAACTAATTAGTTCAAAGCCAGTAGAGTGTATAAGCAAAGAAGTACCTAGGCCAATCCTTTCACCAATCACGAGATCTTCCCAAGGAATTTCACATTCAGACACATCATCAAACATTGTGTCAAGCCTCTGTGATCTGAGTGATGGTGAAACAGATTCCGTGTTTCTTGATGGCATTGATGTGTCCATGAATCTGTCAAGGGGAGACTTTTTAGGGTCAGGGAGTAATTTCTTATGATCTTGTTTAACATCAAGGAGTTCCATGGATTGTTTCGCTTGATTCTGAACTCTATTCATTGGAATTCTAGCATCTGCAGGATTATCCCAAGGATGTCTTTCTTGTGGTGGCTGAACAAGGCAAGGTTGATCCTCCAGTCTAGAATTTGTAGGACCTTTGTCCAAATCACCGCGGATAGCCCTTTCAGCAGCCTTCCCAGTCTCAGCTGTCGAAGATATCTTCATGGCAGAGGAACCAGCCATAATGCTATCATAATTATGAGGCGGTGCTGCATATGATGTATCATTACGCAATCCAACATTATTATTAGTATTCCTTGCAGCTGGCCGTCGCATCTGGGATGACGATGTGGCGTTATCACCAATATTTCTACGTCCGAATGAATCCTCAACATAATTGTACTGCTTGTTGTTGGAAACATCATTGTATGGAGACCAGTTTTTCATAACCAGTCGCTGCTGTGGTCTCCCAGCGTTAGGGACTACATTCTCTCTTCGTCTTTGCAACTCATTATTTCTATTATCTGTCCCTTTGAATGGTATTGATGTTCTCTTGGACTCGATACCGCCAAAGGGATTAAGGTCAGCAAAAAGGTTTCTTGACTCTGGATTTTCCTGCGAATCTAGAGGCTGATTTATATTTCGTGGATGTTCTCCACCTCGAAGGACAACTTTCTGCTGGGACGTACCAGCAGAAGTTGATGGTTCACCTGATTGCTCATGAGAAACCAACGTCCAAGAATCATCAAAAACGCCTCTAGCAGGAACAGATGATGCGACACCCGAAGATGTTTGCGAAGATCCTGCAGCTGCTGCTGTCTCATATCCAGATTGGCTATCTGATATCCAATCACCACTGCTAAACACAGGCAGTTGGCCACCTTTAGGTTCAAGTGGTAATGCAGTAGGATCCAGATTAGCATCAACGATACTTGATGTTCCAGCTGTCTGATTCAAACCGAGTTTCCTATTAGACTTTAATGAATTGCCCCTCCCACTTAAGACATCTGCCGGAATAAGAGTACCGGGAGCAGCCATCAGATCAACCAAAAACTCCCTACAGGAAAATTGCAAGAATAAAAGTACTTAGCAAAGATATAGAAGCAAATGAATTAAAATATAGTGGAAACAATTTCAAATATGAAGAGAACACTTAATAATTATCTTGTCTAAGAAGTAAACATAATATGAGGAGAGTGCAATGACAAAAAATATTATACCTTTCGTTGTCCATCTTAATTATGTTTATAGCATCGTCGTCATCACCACCAGTATAATTGCTCCCTTTGACAAGTTTGCATGGAATGCCAACACTATCGGCAAGAATCTGCACAGAGAGGTACATGCAGTATGTTATCCTTCATTACACTGGGGCACTTATTCTTGATAGTTCATCTCATTTGTATTCAGTTTTAGCCAGTTATGAGTTGAATGAAACTTGCATAGAGAACTAAGGAACAGTATCACATGTTTCACTACTCTCGGATAGGGAAATTAGGTAATATGATCATTATATCAATTAACACAATAAAACACTAATCGAAATATAATATGATGCTTCCAAGTAAGTCCGATGAGAAGGTAAGGTCATCTTTTGACAAGATGCGGCCTCACCCATAGTGCACAGCATGTCATGCTAAGTAAACATTTCGAAAAACAGAGAGTACTCAATAAACCAAGTAGGAAGGGAGGGGACCTTGAAAAGTAGGGCGCGGTGACGAGAAAGACCTATCTTGATGCAGCCAATAGGCAACAAACTTGTCTGTAGTGAGGTTCTCAGCTCAGTACTTTTCTCCAACCACCTTGTCAGCATTTCATTCGCATCTTTTACGGGTCCACCCATATTATCTGTAACAAGCTCAGCAATTCTTTGCACTAAGACTGCAAGATTGGCAACAGGGAAGTCTAACAGGATGCACTGTGCCACTTGCTCCATCTCCTGCAAGGTGCTATCAATGGCGCGGTTAATTACAATGACTTCAAATCCCAGGTCTCCTATGCCTGTCTGAAGATCTGCTAGTGATGGCATCTTTCCCTGCCTTGAGGATTCCATAGAGGAGCCAAAGATGTCATAGAAGCCATCAATAACTTTCTCATGATAATCAAGAAAGTTGTAGTCCTGAAAAAAGTTGAAAACCGAAGTCAGAATTTAACATAGCTGTCAAGTGTCAGAAAATCCTATTCTAAAAATTAAGTGTCAGAAACTGCAGCAGCAAAGATCTCAATGCATATTAAGTAGTGTTTAGATCATCAAATACATGAATGGAGAAACGCAACACAGAAACCCATAGCTTGATATATGATTAAGCAACCCTATAATTTTTTAAAACAAAACCATCTTAACCTGATCAATTCTTTCCTTGACTAAATGTATTATGCTCCATGCACAGTAGCATGCATGCATCTTTTTTTTTTATTTTTGTCCTAATGTATTTCACACTGAAGCTAAGGTGCCATCCATTTTTCATTCCATCCTTTGTTATTTTGGAACAAATGGTTCTCCTTCTCTTTTCTACTCTCTCTATGCAGTGTACCATAGGGAACAAATCCCTTTGTTTCTGAACTAGCGTTACACTGGGAACCAATCCTGAGCTAAATCCTGCCACCATCTCTTACCACTGGGAATATATCCATATCTATTGCATGCATGTAGTAGCCAAATAGTACTTTATGGTCTCCGTATTTCATTTCCAGCTCCTTGGCTGTGGTGACTCTTAACAGCAAACAGAGATAAGTTAATATCCCAATACAGGGACTTAACTGACAACATATACTACTTACTATAACAGCAATAAGTGGGGACACTTGGACCAATAATATCCTAGTTAGGAATGCGCAATGAGCCAACAAATAAGTATCTTCACAGTACCAATAACGTGTAAGGATTTATGTTATCAGGGGAAGCTATATATCAGTCTATAACTGCTTGCTTCCACAAGTGCTTTAACATGGACAATTCCTATCGCCTGCTAAATATCATCTACTTCCGCAGATGTGTACTCCCTCCGGTTCTGATTTGACGTAGTTACAGGGCTAGCTAACTGTTTTGTAGTTCATTTCTGTGGTCTGAAATGACAACAAATAACGAACGGAATTACAGAGCAGTATCCCTTCTTCACAATGGGTGATTTACGTGGACTGAAGGCTTGAGGAGAACAAACTAGAAATAAGTCACATAAGCCACCATCCCAAACCATCCACTGAAGCCGAATGTGATTGAGATGCAATGCCTAATCGGTGAAGATAAACTGTAATGCAATCCATGCTCTGCGTTAAATCAACTCGTCTACGAACTAGCGGAAGCGATTGTAAATGTTTGAAGAACTAGAGTCAATGCCTAACCCAGTATCTCCGGGAGAGCGACTCGGCAGTGTGGCCCTCGTCCCGGTGCGCGCCATGACGGTCGAGGCTCATGAGCTTGGCCTTCCTGATCTGCTCCCCGTCCAGGTCCCCCACGCAGTCACTGTTGGACGCCGAAAGTGCCATCGCCAGCTGCATCTGAAACTCTTCCTCCGACAACATGTAGTCCTCTCCACCTCCCCCTCCCGCCCCAGCTGCTGCTGTCGCCCCCGTGGGCGTCACCCCCGCGGAAGGGGACGAGGAGGAGCCCGTCGAGGTAGACAGCGCCGGCGCTGCCCCCGCCCCCGAGGGGGAGGTCGCGGGCGACGCGGACGCCGACGGCTGCTGCGCCTGCGGGTGCCCCGCCGGAGGCGCGGGCTCGTTGGACCGGTGCTGCCACCTGATCTTACTCTTGAACAGGTTCTTCATCTCCCGCTTCCCGTAAGAGTGTCTAGGGCTCGGGAGTGTCGACGCGGCGTGTCAGGCGGTGAGGTCGGCGGCGAGGAGACGAGTCGCGGTCGTGAGGAGCAAGCGAAGGAAGGAGACGAGCGGGCGGGTGGGTGTGGGGAACGGGAAGAAGCAACGCGGGTAAAGTCTCCCAGGGGGCAGACTGCAAAAGGTACGCGGGGCCGGTGGTTAATTAAGGGGTCTGGCATTTGGAGTTAATTACCTAAGGAACCACCGGTTTAGTTTATGCGGGGTGGCGGCTGCTTGGGCTGGGAGATCGGGGACGTGAGTGAAACCGGCCGCCGATCGTGGGCGGGCCCCCTGTCCTGATTGTCGTGGGGCTCCAGTTCTCATCCGACACCGGGCTTGGTCTGGTCTTCGACCAGATGAGGCCCACGGAAGCCCAGCCTGCCTTTTAAACGTTGCTACGTCAGTCAGTGTGCATGATTTGCGTTTATTTTAGCTCAAACCAGCTGAATATTGATAAATTAATGCTGACACCAGCTCGTATCAAAAGGGAAAAAAAATACTCTGCAAGCACAATCACTCTTTTACTATAATCATCAGTGATTACATTCGCCCATTATCAGAGATCGAAACAAGAAACTTGAGCCTTAATTTGATCAAACCTAGACAGTTTGGAAACCGCGTAGATATGATTATATGAAGGTTCTGACCCGAGAGGTAGTTCAGACGACGCTGTCATGGCGGAGTGGCCGGAAGCATCGTGCAGGACGGGACGGGACGGGACGGCGCGATGTAGCCGTGTGAAACACATCACAAGAGGCGAATTTCCAGTGCGATTCTCTCCCGTCTTCATGACCCGTTCGGTGATAACACGTAGAAATTACGAGATTTGATCGGAGAAAACCCCGTGTGACATGACGGGTTCAGTTAACTCTGCCGCGTCCGTGTCGACGGGCAGGCAGATCTTTTTTCCTCTTTTTCCCGAACGGAAGAAAACTACCTGGGAAAGGTATTTACATGTGAACAAAGTGAAAGAAGGGGTCCGCCAACAAATATATACTCGTTTAATTCTTTTTTTTTTCCTTCTCTCTTTCACTCCAGCAGCAGTCTTGAGTGACCGTGAAGCCTATTTGATTCTTATCTATAGATGAGTTTTGTTTCCATTGGGACAGTGCATCATGACATGAGACGATGATTAGGCGAAAAGGCAACGCAACTATTGTGAAATTACAAGCGATCTTTGCTCTTAAAAAAAATCACAAGCGATCTTATCATGCTCATTCTGCGCGCAGGGAATCCAGTAAAAACCCTTCAGTGATGTGAGCAACATTGCTTCCAGCAGAAGGCCGGACATGCGAGAACACGGTAAAGCAGTAGAGCACTAGTAGATTAGACCAGTAGCAGCAAAAAATCAGGCCATATGCGCGCCATCGACCCATGCTAACACAGTATCGTAATATTTTTTAAACACCATAGAACGACAAAAAAAAAACTTACTCTACATTATCACTTCACTCGTACGATCACGAATGCTTATCCAGATTATTAGATAACTAAAACAAGTCTAAGCTGACGCGACAGCAAACACTGTGGGCGCTTAAGATAAGCTCTCCACTGACCACTGAGGCATGACCAATCCGAAAAGCTGGAAGGAACATGGCCAGAGTCCCAATCCGCAGCAATTAGCAAAGCAACTCCAATAAGGACCAGCCATCAGTCGCTGTAATTTGCGGAAGAGAATAGCAAGGTCGTCCTGTAGATTTTTTATTTTTTTTCGAAGACCAAGCTCGTACTGTAGCTCAGTATGGCAGTACTACACAGTAGTACGGGAGCTTGCCCTCTCGCCATCGCTTCACCTCCATACGCAACGGCCAGGTAGGTAGGTGCCTTGCCTGACCTGCAACGGCGCCGCGCCGTGTCTGACGAGCCGAAGCCGAACAATACCTTTCGCGCATGGAGGACAAGCGTTACCTGCACCAGACGTCGCCTGCCCTGCAACCAAATGAGGATCCGATTCTGTCAATGGCGGGAAGCTAGTAATTTCCACATTTCCACGCAGCTTTCAGTTCCCAGCATATCCCTATATCCTGGCATCGCCTGAGCTGCTACTGTTACCAGTCATGAGCGAGTGGTTAACAAGAACCGCGATTAAAAACAGCAAAGCGAAGTCCAGAATCCCAGGCCGGAAAGGCAGTCAGGCACGGATGGCGAAACGGATTGGCCTCTGAAACCGTTGGAGCAGCCCCATGTTTTTGGCCAACGCCGCCCTTATCTTTGAGACGGCGCCCGAGCCCACGCCGTGACGTGCCCACCCGCATGTCGTCCGTCCTCCTGGCTGCACCGGCAGGTAGCGGACACGCGCACAACGCCGGTCTGGCCTCTTCCTATCCCCGTCTCTCATCGCCATCTTTACTGACGACTCATCTTGGGCTTATCTTCCCCACACGTCACGAACCTTGCGACACCGGCTTATCCCTCTTTATCACGCCCTATAAATCCCCTCCTCTCTTTGCCTTTCACTGGTTCATACCAGAGAGAAAGAGACGCCACGAAAACAGAGGGAAAACGAAAAAAGGCTTCACTTTTGGAGTAGTTTGGTTAGTTCGCGAGCACATGAGGATCCACCCAGCAGCAGCAGCGCCTGGTGGCGGCAAGAAGGACCTCCGGCGGCTGCCGCACGTGTACAGCAAAGTGCTGGAGCTGCCGCTCCCGGCGGACACCGACGTCACGGTGTTCGAAGGCCCCGACGCCTTCCACTTCGTCGCGGCCGGCGCGCGCGGCGGCTCCGGCGGCGTCGTGCGGGTGCGCACCGTGAGGATCCACCCCGGCGTCGTCAAGGTGGTGGTGCAGGCCGGCGAGGAGGGCGATGCCGGCGACATGGACATGGACCGGTGGCGATCCCGGCTGCCCGAGGCGAGTTGTCCGGCGATGGCGGTGGCCGGGTACGTCGACGGGCAGCTTGTCGTGTCCGTGCCGAAGGGGCGTGAAGGCAGGCAGGGCGGCGACAGCGGCGAAGGTGAGGTTAACTGGAGGTGCTGCAGCGGAGGGAAGAGCAGTGGAAGACTGGTGGTTGTACAGTAGAAGCACCGGTGCAATAGCGTTTGCGCACTAATTATTCGTCTAATCTATCTAGTAGTGATGTTTTGCCATCTTTGTTTTTGTTAAAGATGGGCTGTTCATATGCTCTTTTCCTTGGCTGGTTTTACTAAAACCGTTATAGCCACAGATGTTTTCCGACTGCTGGCTCTTAGCATATGGAAGCAAACTATTGTAACTTTTCTTTGGTTTCCTTGAAATCGAATGTAATTGTACATAAAACAGTGACAGTTATTTGTCTTGGTGTGTCCCTTGATGCAACTTGGATTAGATCATAGCTGGGGGCACTTAATGTGTAGTACCAGATTTGGCCAATCACCATTTTTGTCTCTCGAGACCAGGTGCAAATAGGACCACCACTTGATTGGTGCTGCAGGTCACATGGATTCATAAAAATCTATCCTATTTTGATGGCCCACTGTTTGGAGCTTGGTGTCTGTTAATCAGATAATTATTCTAGTACAATATTGTTGCTTGCGAAACCTGAGCTCTGATACTCTCTTTAGGCCCATAAAAATTGCAATGTCACTCCCTTTAGTGTGAGTGTGTGACCCACAGTTGTTTTACAAGACCGTCGGTTATTAATAATTGATGATACATTACATGCTCAGGGAGCGCATTTTTTTATGTGCTTCCAGAATATTGTATCAACAAATCCGTTCTCTTTTGTGCTACTTTTTCTTATGAATAACTAGCAAGTGAAGTCAATGATGACCTGATATTCCAGTCACTACTAGTACACTTGCCACTCGCTTTCATCCGTGACTTGCAGCGAATCACCATAGGTCAACAATGCCGCAATAATCTGGCTGAGTGACAACACAAGTATCTTACCACAAAATTTGAACTCTTTTTTCATTCTCTCAGGAAATAGAGCAAGATATTACTTCAATGTAAAACCTATATGCTTTAATATCAATCCAACTACTAGATTAATTTAGAAAGAGAGAAGCAGAATTACTTGGGTACAATTTGAAGTTGACAGAATTATCTAATACTTTGCTAAACATTGAATTCAATACTTGCCTACTTCCACCCATTATTATGTACGACATTGCTAGCTGATGAGTGTTGCACTATTGACTAGTCGAATCACCTGCCGAAGTCGAAGTTCCTCGATAAACCTTTCTTTCACTGGTGTGATTACTATATGTTTAAGCATCTTCACAAATCAGCAGATCCAGTTGGAGACAGAGACCAGCAGGTAATATAAAGAACGCCAAACAGCTGACGGAAAGGGGTGGAAAAGGCAAACTGATGATAAAATTTCTAAGGATCGTGCCTAACAAAGAGGAACCCACTTTGGCAAAGTATCTACAGCGTCATGGGCAAGAGTGGAGGAACCCTATCAAGATCAGATGGTCCACCCAAGTTGTTGCTTTTGGTCTATGCTTCATGTATCAACTAAAGCACCAAAACATTGCTTGTGATGAAGATCCTTCTCTCTAGAGGGATGGAATCCGTTGAACTGTGACTAATTTTGCGTGTATTGTCAACACAATGGGTGATGTCACATAGGGTTTCTGCTAATAGCAATTTAATAGAAATATATAGGGATCAGGTATGTACATAATCCAGTGTGCAGGAAGAGTAGATTAATAGGGGTAAGCAACATCCTAATTGTCAAGGCTAGACAGAGCGATGCCCAAATATTGGGTCTGAGGCACTACAACATCCGCTAGATAAGCTATGGAACGCATGATATCCAGTATGGTTTTCAGTTCACAGCAAACGGGGTACGGGGACCAGTTTTTTTATATATCAGGCCTTGAAAATTTATCAAGGTTCCTCTCTTTCGCTCATTGTATCAAAGCTCTTGTTAGCTTCCTATATCCATAGGGCCACTGGTCAACAGTTTGCAGAGATGAGTATGTGGACATCCTAAACAAGCATAAAGGTGTAGTAGTTGTCTAGTTTAAGTTGAGTGGTGTTTTATGTCTCGTATGACAGTTGGAGGTTGGAATTTGGACTTTTGCAATAGTTGAAGGGTTAAAAAAAAATTCCCACTTATAGACCAGGCCTTGGCAATTTATCAAGGTTCTTTTGTTTCCCCCATTGTATCAAGGTTCTGGTTAACGTCCTATATATATTGGGACACTGGTCAACTGTTCGAAGAAATAAGCATGTTGTGCCAGATAGGACATGAGACAGTCATATGGACTAACCACTGAATAAATACTGTAAGCCCATCAAAACTAAAGATGAATCTTCGTGTCCTCTCATGACACATTCAATCAATAAAGTACTACTTAGGGAAAAAGAATAGCCGAAAAGTAGATCAGCTTATTTGAGATAATCAGTAACACAGCCCATCAGGCCATCTTAACTTCCTAGTGTGCTGACCGCAGAAGAGAGTTTGAGTAGCAGAGTGTATTGTATCTTGTCAACTTTCGTAAAATTGGTACGGCTTAAGTGGATTTGTTGAGTATTGTACAGTACAGTTTCGAGAAGGATGCAAATTGTTCCATATTAAAAAACATGACTTCAGAAAACAGGTTATCTTAGCTACATCAGAGGTTAAATTCAGTATGAAAAGGTGAAACTTGTTAATACCCAGTGCAGCTAGATAGAACATACATACCTAAATGACATATCGGGTAGCTTTATACAACCCAGCCCAATTGATCTTCTTTTAAGTAACACCTTCTGCAACCACCACTCCTCTAAGATTTGTGTGAGTCTTGGCTAAATATATATTAGCACAATACCAAGTATAACATTAAGACTGCATGCTTCCCATATGCACGCGGCGTCAATAATCGGACATGATATTGTATCTGCATCTGAGATATTTCCCATGTCAAACGTACAACTGGTCAATGAACCTCAAATTGAACGGTGACAACATGCAACAAAAGACTTCATTTTGCCGGCTCGATGCCCTTAAGGCTTCTAGAAGTAGAATGACATTAATTAGACATCGTTCTTTGTGAGCTCATGCAAACCCAGATTTCGTCATATCATTTATAGTTGAATCAAGTCTTTCGTGTAAACCAAACTTCCGATATCCAGCAACCAGAATATCATAAGTAGACCTGGTGAGCTTCAACGAACTTTGGATGCGGTTTAAGAAGAAATCCAACCTATCAAAGTCCTTGTGACGGAAATAACAGCAGATTACGGCCTCAACATCCTCCGGGCACATCATAAATGTCAATCCATCAGCCAACATGCGGCAAATTGCATGCTCCATATCTGCCAATCGATCTGCCTTGGCATAGGATTTGATGATTGCACAGTGCAGTTGGGTTTCAGAACTCAAGTGTGCTCCCTTTTGTATTAGGGAAAGCAGTTGCTCCATTTCATCAACGTCACCTCCATTCAGCAATGTTCTTGTTAAGCTCTCGACTGTTGCACCATTCAACTCCCACTTGCCATCTCTCACACATTTAACAAAATCTCTTACCAGGTTGGCTGCATTCCTTTTACAAAGCATCTCAAGCCTGTCCTCAAAAATAGTATTGTTTGGCTTTATTTCAAAGGAAATCATTTCATTGAACACCATCTCTGCATCATCTAGCATGTTCAGTCTAACAAAACCTGTGATCAGAGATTCAAAAGCTTGGATACTTGGAGTAAACCCTGCATTCTTGGCAGCCAAATACCAGCTCATCATCGGATGGCCACTTCCGAGTAGCGAAAATGCAGATATGAATGCATCATATGTAGTGGAATCAGGCTTGCAGTTCTCCATGCCTTCCATAGTCTCATACAAGGTCATTGCAGAAAGGAGATCTCCAACCGATAAGAAAGCACCAATGAGAGCATTGAAAATTCCCGTGTTCAGCTGCATTCCCTTTGCCTCCATGCGTTCGATGGCTCTCATTGCAAGTGTTGCATTCCTTGTCTCTCTACAAAAACGGATTATTGTTGAATAGGGCTTGCAATCATGAATTCCTTCCTTAATAAGCTTTTCTAGCTTCCACTCCAGCACCTAACTCAATGCAGAAAGATCTTTTAAGAAATAGTGGTTTAGCAAAATTTCAGCACCCAAAAAAGAAAAATCTTGCAAGTTAGTACAGTATTTACAAACCCAGTGACTATAGCAGCATTTCAAATATAGCTCGTTACATGACATAACCTATAAATCATGAGGCCACAGGAAGAAAACAGTTGCTAATGCTATTACTAGAAATGCTGGTGATATGCAATTATGCATTCTCAGGGCGACGGAACTTTCCTTTGGCCGAGACTAAAAACGAAAACAGTTAAGATTGAATAGCATATTGACAGGCAGGACTTGAGACCAGAAGCTAAGGGCTCACAAGGTTCGCCTTGGCCGGGTAGGACGCGCGGAGGAGGGCGGCAGCGAGGGGCTCCCAGAAGGCGCCGTCGCGGTGAGGCGCTGAGCCGCTAACCTTCTCCATGGTTGCCTTCACTTGGCATTCTGGAATTGATACTAGTAGTGAGAGCAGAGTGACGTCCGTCCCCGAGACCCCCGCAGCGGCGGCGGTCCCCATCCCGCGCCACAGGCGCCGGCGAGTGGCGGTGGTCGCCATCGATTGGGGGAGCTTGTGCGGTGGTGGTAACTAACGGGCCTAGAGAGGGTGTGGTACCAATCAGGCCCACTAAAGAGGCATATGATATCTCACTTGAGCACGGGCTCTTTTGATATGGGCCTAACTTACTGGAAATTCTACCAAAAAAGCCCTGGACGGATAGATAATACTTTTTTTTTTTGAATTGACGGATCGATAACACTCAAAAAAATAAATTCTCCTCAAAAAAATAAAAAAATAATTGCGCCTAAAAAAATCAAAATCAAAATAATAAATCGAATTTCTTCACTCGAAAAAGTAAGTAATCGAATTTTCCCTCAGTCTTTTGCAGCACGTTACTGTAAAGTATCAAACACTTCAATGCATGACTAAAACATGAAAAACATCACAGACGAAATACGTAAAACAACTACCCTCGTTTACGAATCTGCATCCAAGCGCTTGAACAAGGAACAAGAACTGCACGCTGGACTGCTGTTGTTAGGTCCTTCCGCGTGAACCGGTGAGACGCCTTCCAGCGTCTTCTTTTTTTTTCGAAAGATCCGGAGCATTGCCGGCATATATATTCATAAGAAGAAATAGATTTTGTTACACGAAATGTGTAGCGACACAAACATACTTAGGAGCATGGGCTAAGTATGCGAAAACAAAAAACGGATTACTCGCTAATCGGAGGTTCAACTAAGGCGGAGAGATGCTTGGCTCCTGCCACACCCCAAAGCCTTGCTTCGTCTTTTATTTCAGATATCAGTCGATCAACCTGCTTCTCATTTCGCTTGAAAACACGGTCATTTCTCTCCCGCCAGATGTGCCAGATGACCAAGATGATTAGGGACCGCAAACCCTTGTCCTTGGCACTGCTCGAGCTGGGTGCTAGCGCTTCGAACCATGATCCAATGCTCATGTGCTGCAGCCATTGAGTCGGTTCGAGTTGATCACATCTCGCCCA
This sequence comes from Eragrostis nindensis, assembly GCA_012490785.1. Lineage (NCBI taxonomy): Eukaryota > Viridiplantae > Streptophyta > Magnoliopsida > Poales > Poaceae > Eragrostis > Eragrostis nindensis. The sequence goes on from JAAXCT010000595.1 coordinate 308,653, forward strand.
GGTCGCAACGGCCGTCCAAATCTGCCTTGTTATCGGGCACTCGCCGAACAGGTGCAGTGAGGTCTCTAAGTTTCTGAAACAGAACTGACAGAAGTACTCGTTCGGCCACTGACGTTGCTGCAAGCGATCAGCAGACCAAACTCGATTCTGGGCCAACAACCATAAGAAAAATTTGCACTTGGATGGAGCCCAGACCTTCCATACCTTGACCGGAAAAGATGAGAAGGTTCCACCTTCAAACTGCATCAGATAGGCAGATCTTGCTGTGTACTGTCCAGACGCTGTTAGTGTCCAGAGTATCTCATCCTCCATGGTTTCTTCATGGTTGAATTGTTGTTCATCAATCAGAGGCCACAACTGGAAGTATTGGTGATACAAACCAGCTGTCATGTTACGCACAATATCTTGTATCCAATTGTCATTAAGGAGTGCATCGGCCACGGTCCTGTTCTTCCTTTTACTGTGCCGGTAAAGTTCAGGGAAGAGAGCTCTCGGGCTTGCCCCGTTCAACCAACTGGATGTCCAGAATTTCGCCTTGCGCCCATTATGCACCGTAACGAGTGTGGCTGCTTCGAATTCCAGCGTCTTCTGCACCATATCAACCAAGATCACACGTAACTGATGCGCTAGCGTCCGCGGCAGCTTATCATCGGTGATCAGGTAAAGCGCGTTCGTATCATCCATGCTCAGGGTGGGGACGCACGTCAAGACATCCTTCAGGGTCAAGTTGCGGCCATCGCGGTGACCTAGCGCAACATGATCAGGTGGGTCGTTGACACGGAGGTCATCGACATGGAACAAGCAGTCCTTGTGCCAGCTGGTCGAAGATATGCTCCTTCTCCATGCGATCAACCGCCAACCAGTGTACTCGTAAGTTACCTCTTCCTCTTTTGGCTGTATTCCGATGTCCGCCATCACGTCCGCATCGTGGAGCACGTATACCTCCGAGACGTCATCAGGCAGTCTTGGGACCCGACGCGGCTTCTCACGAACTATGCGCTGATAACAGTGTTCCATTTCGACGCATTTGAGCACGCCGTCCTTGAACACAACATCGCGAAGTGACCGCGCGCTGCCCGATTTATCATGCGACTTGTTGCCGGGGGAGCAGCACGGGCAAAGGGATGAACCGGACCGTGGGCTCATCAGTGAGCACGGAGCAAGCCAGAATTCCCTTCCAGAGATTAACGAACCCAAGCTCGCCGCTTCCAAGGGCTAACACCTTCTCTGTATTATACATTTTCTGATGGCTTTCAAGCACCAACGCCTTGCAGGTCCATGTGCTCTGCTCGGACCGGAAGACATGGAGCTCGTCTTGGCTGGGAGCAAGAGAGAAAGTAAGAGCGACCAGCACGAAGGCGTCGCCGCGGGGGAGGAAGCCGATGGAGCTCACGACGACGTCCCGCTTCTTGAAGTAATCCCCAACGCCTTCGAGATGTTGGAGCGACGGGCGGCGCCCGTGTCGTCCTGCCTTGTAGAAGAGGTACTCTGTGTTATGGCTGCAAGCGAAGCCAAAGGAGACGCTGATGAGGGCGATGTTGTCCACCGAGTAGTGCATGCGCGGTGTCCTGGAATAGCCGAATCTCGTGTCAATGCCAGGACAGTGGACGCAGAAGTGCGAGAGGCGCGGCGGTTCGGCGACGACAAAGGTTACCTTCACCAATTCCCCATGGGAGAGGCGGCAGTGAGCTGTGGTGGCGTTGTTCTCGCAGTCTTCGATGCGGGCCACTTGGTCGAGGAGGCACGAGGAAGGGAGGACGATGGCTTCGAAAGGGGGAGGAGGAGGAGGTAGATGAGGGGGCATTGTGAAAGCGAATCCCGTATTTGCGTCGTAATACATTGTTTCTACAGTGTTTTTAACCGAAGCTTCAATCTGCGCCATGGGTCTCTCTTCATTATATAGGCGTCCCAGGGCTCCGTTGCGGGTAGCCTCTGCAAGGTGGTAGGAATAAACAGGCAACACCACGCAACAGAATCGGACCGAGCGGGCGGAGGCTTTTCCCCTTTCGCATCGGAATCGGTTTTTTTTTTTTTTTGATTCGTCGGAATCGGGGGTTGCAACGGGACTAATCAGACCTAGTAGTAGACCAGCTTCCATTTTGGAGAATTCTTTTGTTCATTTTGCCATGTGCTCTTTTATTTGGAACGGACTTGCTAATGGTTCCATCCGAGACTCCTAGAAGTTTTGCCACCACAACTAATTTCTTTCATGCGCATATAAGTATATGATAGCATTTTGATCCATGCGCTCGCTTGGCCTGAGTATGGATATACTGAGATTAGAAAATAGAAGAAGGGACGTGGGTATAAAATGATGTTCCGTACACTCATGTAACCACATCGCACACGCGTTCGAAAACACGAGGCACCGTCCCTTGAGCGACCACGCGCGGGCCATGCCTCCGTGCCGTCCAACCGACGATGCGTTCGTCCAGACCCTTCCTCGAGCGCCACGTCGGCTTGCAGTCGAGACGCGCCCCGCGCTGCTCGCCTTCCACGTCTCCCGCCTCACCAACACCTGTCGTTCCACGAGCTGCGCCCGCGCCGTATCTCACCGCAGCTATATATCCAGTTTCACCGCACGGGAAGTTGCAAGCACATTCAGAAAGCTAACGAGCAAATCAAACATCAGCCCACTTGAGTTTTCGTGATTTCGGCGCGTGATACAACGCTAGTTCGAGAAAATGAGCCAGGAGCAGCAACCGCGCAGGCCGTCCGACCAGCAGGAGCAAGGCGCCGTCCGCTACGGCGACGTCTTCCCCGTGAGCGGCGGGCTCGCGGAGCAGACCATCGCGCCGCAGGACGCGGCCACGATGCAGTCGGCGGAGAACCTCGTGTTCGGGCAGACGCTCAAGGGCGGCCCGGCCGCCACCATGCAGTCCGCGGCCACCACCAACGAGCGCATCGGCGTCGTCCGCCACGACCAGGCCACGGACGCCACCGCCGTGGAGGGCGTCACCGTCTCCGAGACGATGGTCCCGGGCGGCCGCCTCGTCACCGAGTTCGTCGCCGGCCAGGTAGAAACTACTAGTACTGACTACTGAGAACGCGTCTTTGATCCGTTCGTTCATGTACGTCCACAGACACGTACGTTAGTATATGTGCTCACGTACGGACACCCTGTATTGTACACAGGCTGTGGGACAGTATCTCGTGCCGGATGACGCGGCAGCCGGAGGTGCAGCAGGCGGCGGCGCGGCTGACGCTACGAAGGTAACGATTGGTGAGGCTCTGGAGGCGACGGCGCTTGCCGCGGGCGACGTGCCGTTGGAGCGCAGCGACGCGGCCGCCATCCAGGCGGCGGAGGCGAGAGCCACCGGGCTGAACGCCAACGTTCCCGGCGGCCTGGCCGCGGAGGCGCAGTCGGCCGCCGAGGCCAACAAGATGGTGGCGCGCGACGAGGACAAGACCACGCTCGGCGACGTCCTCACGGTACGATGCATCTGCTACGCATGTGTTGCGGTCTTGCTGGCATGGCATTTCTGTGATATGTCAATAATCTGTGCAGGACGCGGCGACGAAGCTGGTTGCGGACAAGCCGGTGGACAGCAGCGACGCGCTGAAGGTGGCGGGCGCCGAGAGCCGCAACAAGGGCGACGCGACGGCGAGGCCGGGCGGCGTGGCCGCGTCCATGGTTGCGGCCGCGCGCCTCAACCGCGACGAGGCGGTCTGGGATCAGTGAAGCGTCTGCGCGTGCAGCTGTCAGTGGAGCCGTGTTCCGGAGTGTCCGCAGTTTGGTGTGCGTAGCGAGTAATTTTCTTTTAGCATCCTTTGCTACTTCTGCGTCGTGTCGCATGGGAGTTTGTTTCGTTTTGTGCAGCATGCGTGCGTGCGTAGTTTGCTCTGTGGTCACCACGCGGCTGGTAGCGTGTCATCTGGAGAAGTGTGTACGTACTTGCGATATAATGTAAGATAATGCTCCAACGATCAGTCTTCATGTTCTGGGTTGTTAGCGTGTCATCTCCAGAAGCAGCGACGTTGGTGCGAGCTCGCGGATGTGCTGGTTGGCTCGCCGTGTGCTCCCGCCTGCCACGCACACGATCGGGATCCCTGTGTTCTGAGATTAATTCGTAATCACGATGAAAATAGCAGCTGCTCCTGCTCCGACGACAATCCTCTCCTGGCTGTACTGGCCGCAGCACCACGAACTTCCCTGCATGGCCATGGATCCTCGATAGAATGGCGTGCGCGGCTGGATCGCTTCTCTCCCCGCTACAGGCTTCGTGTGGAGTGGCCAGTGCCAGTCCGACAACCTCGCCAACAGCCAGGCCTCTCGCAACTGTGCGTTCACTTCCCTGGCCGGAAGAAGGCCAACTTCGTCGAGGATCCGCATGTCATATGCACACAGACAGACGCGGACGTCGTTGTCCTCTACCAGCACGTTTGGTTTGATGGCACAATCCGTCCGGCACGCGACTGCACAGGACGATCTCGTCTGCTGACTTTTCATCGGATCACAGGATCCGCTGCAAAGCCCAGCAAGATGACATCTCACTTCTTTTTTTTTTTTTTTTTTGAGCGGGATGACATCTCACTTAAGTGGTAAGATAGTGGCAAGTCTCTGAACTATTAGGCTACTTTTGTTTAATAAACTAAGCACATTTGGGAGACTATAAGATGAATTTTTACCATTGGATAGGGCGGCGATTCAATAAATGTGGCACATGGTTTATATTTTGCTGATAGAGTATATTTTGCTAATAGAGTATTCCAATTTCTAAAATAAGGCGGAGGTAATGTGATATATATGTGTTCGTGAAGACAAAAATAACACAAGTGTACAACACACGTGCAAGAAACCATATATTTCATTAAATCATTGGATTTACAAAATATACAGTTTACAGAGCTTTGTCTTCTCTTGTCTTCCAGCGTCGATGTTTAAGAAAGGTCTAACTTGAGAGATTGCGTAGTTCGCCGATTCCCGGGGATTTGCATACTTGCCCGGTTAATTACATCTACAGAGCAAGTCTGTAGAACACCTCCGATTAAGCTGCGCCGTAATGGTCGTATCTTCATGTAGAGTGTTGCTCGTCCATGAACAATGTAGTGTGGATGGGATGTGTGTAATGCGGGTGGCTTTTATATTGCCTAAACCTATTCATAACAGCACCATCGCCACGTCGGATATAAACGGGAAAGATGTCAATGAAGAGGATGACTTTCGCCTCGTCGGTGCCCAATCATCCATACGCCGGTCTTCATCAACTCGAACGGAAGTGTTGCCTTTGCCTTGTCGGTACCCAGCAACAATGTATGTTCGATCCCGTCGTATAGGACGTGTCGGTGGAGTATTGACTTAGCTTCGCCATTACTCGGCCGAGATTCCGTCTAGCCTCGTCGGCATCTAGACGAGATGGAATGATTTGATTATAGGAGTGCTGCAAATAGCAGCGTGTTCATACTTGTATGGACGATGCTTTTCAATAAAGCTTGATCGACTATTTTACTTGGATGGACCGACGCACAGCAATTGCCAGCAGTTCAGTCATCCGGAGTTTTCATTTGAACATGCTGTCGAGAGCAAGGTAGCACAGCAGCTTGACAACAGCTTGCTAGTAACATAGTGAAGCTCACGCCGTAATAGCTACGTAGCTTGATTATAGAGCCAACATAGTAATCTCTCGTTGACCTTATTACGTACGGTCAGAATGTAAATGTAAATATGAGTAATAATAACATTTGCACCAGCACAGCTCTTGCATTGGACGATACTTGTCTCTTCAATATTTCAATCACGCTTGTATACAAACACATGAACGGATTGACGCACTGCACATGTTGGCAATCATCAAAGCATCTCATATATAAAGCTTTGCTTCGCACAGCAACTAGCTTGTAATTGAAGCGTCCGGTCGTAGTGATCTTGGTGTAGCTTGATATTATTTCAATGGAGAATGGACAGATGAACTGCACATGACAGCAGTCTCTAGTCGTGAAGGTTTGCTTGAGTAGTGTACTGCTCGGAGCAAAAGCACGCACAGCTTGATAGCTGCTAGCTGGCGATGAATATATTGCAGCTCTCATCGAAGAAGCATGTTTTCTTGTATTTAAGCAGCACTTTGCTTCCCCGGGAGGATCAAAGAATAAATTATCGAACCTTCCGGCGTCTTGTAAACACCTCTCAATATTATGATATGTAACTTCTTCATTGTATCTCTTGATCGGGCTTGGATCCAACAGGCAGACCGTCGGCTCTTCTCTATTGGAAGGATACCCGTCTTACTCTGTTATGGGAAGTAGACTGATCGGCCTTCCCAAATGGGATGGTTCCCGCCTTACTTCTCTGATCGTAAAATCAACAGGCATACTGTCGGCTCCCTCCAATGTGAGATTGCCTGTCTTACTCCGTCGTGTGAAGTGAGAAGTAGACTGTTGTTGACACCTCCTTAATGGGAGGATGCCCGCATTACTTCTTTGATAATGAAATCGAGAAGTAGACTGTTCAACCCTCTCAACTGGGAGAGAGCCCGCCTTACTTCTCTGATGATTGATTAGCAGAGGGACGCTTCGCCTTGATGGACGAGCAGACCATGCATCATAGCCGCCAGGGAGATAATATGACGATAGGCTTGACGAAGCTCATCGTGATGGTAAGCATGGAGTAGACTTGGACGGCAAGTTGCAGCGCATCCATGGCCGCGACTCCCGTGTTGAGGCGTGGATACTTCTGCCGTTCCGGCGAAGACGTTGGCCGTGTCGTCGTGCGGCGTCTTCTCCACGTGGTGGCGCAACAGCGTCTCTTGGCGGCGGCGCGTATGCGTGTTGTTGCGATGAGGGCGTGTATGCTGCGTCGCGCCGTAGCGACGCCTCCTGGCGGCGCGCGTCCTCCCGAGCGAGGCACTTGTGTTTGTTTATATAGCCCGTAGGAAATCAGGTCAAGGTCGGTTGAGGGAAATTGTTGAAACCGATTGAGATTCTATCTCTAATCGATGCGCATAATCTTATCTCCAACAACCTGCCAGCACGAGCAAAATTATCCCGTCGCCAGCTGCCTGTTTCACGTATTACGTGAGCTAGCCAAGCTTATGTCAGGTGGGCCAGCAAGCACATATTTAACTTGATCAGGATGCAACTCGAAGGAGATCATCCCGTGTATAATCTCAGCTGCAATCACGCACGTCTGAACAAACGCGCGTAGGCAGGTAAATCTGTTTGGATCATGTTCAGAGCTCTATCTCCTGCAAACGTGCGCGTTAAGTTGGTCCTTTAGCCGGACTACAAACAAACCGGCCGGCGTACATACGCATACGTATTCAACGCAAGCATTAGGAGGAAAATAAAGACATGCTGGCCGGCTCATGAAGAAACTGGGCCTGAATCTGCTTGCGGAGGCTCACGCACTTCATTTTGACCATTTGAAAATATTCAGGTGTATAAGCCTGTACATACTCAAATGAGTTTCATGCATCCATCGTACAATTTCATAACCTTGCACCATTTTCCATTTTTTATAAGAATTTGTGTATAAAAATCCATCAAACAATATGTCTTTAGTAGGTTAAACTGGCTTACAAGAATCATTTGGCATGCTAAAGTGTTCCAATTCCGTATATTACTTTGAGAATAAATGATTTATTTGTTTATATGTTGTTTGTAGATTAACGCATACAAGAACCACATGCCATCTTTTATCCACATACAATGGCTGAGACAGCTAAGCGCTCGCCACTCTCTGTTATCAAAATTCAATAAGTTATCAGTTGAACAAGACCATGCCATTTCTCCGTAGTTCTTAACAAATAAAAAATAGTGGTACAACTATCTTGATCTTCCACTATTTTTTTATTTGTTGAGAACTACATTCTAAGGAAAATTATTTTCTTTAACTAATTGCCCACTACATCGAATCTTCTCCAACATTGCACACAACTATTGGTTCAGAATTTTATGTGGACATTCACTTCACATACGTTGGATCGGTTAGTTTCATATTCAAAATATAACATGATTAAATATATTTCAAAATTTTTAAAATTATTATGTTGCAGGACCACATTCGCGTATTTTCACGCATGTGCCCATTGAAGGTTATGGATGGGAAATGCATATACTTAAGAAATAACATTAAAAGCTATAATGATTTACATATCGTCTCAAGAATAAAATGAGATAGCAAAATTTGTTTCTACCCCATTTTTGCCGGGTAGACCGTGAAATGTTGCAACATGTGAGAGATGTCCTATCCTATATTATTATTTATGATGGTGAGAAGGGTTGAAAGAGTGCGACTGAACACCGTGATAAACATCAACATGTTCCCTTCAGTAATTCATTAATCCCTAAAAGTCTGAACGGCTCTTTTTTTTTAACTTCCTAGTGTCATATGATAGTAACTTATTAGTTGATGCAGCGACCAGAAGTCTTCTACAGGTAACATGGAAGTGTGTTAACCATGATGCTCATACTATACTACCACTATTTTCCACTATTTGTTTATTTGTTGAGAACTACACTCTAAGGAAAATTATATTAGAAAACAAATATGCCAAATAGAGTTCGTGTTATTTTCTTTAACTAATTGCCCACTGCATCGGATCTTCTCCAACATCGCACACAACTATTGGTTCAGAATTTTATGTGGACATTGCACACACACATTTATTTTGTTCTTTGGGCACATTAGGTCTTGTGCAAAAGGCTGATATGAGGAGAATTAAAAATCTGTTATGCAATATGAGGAACTAGCGAGCAGAAAACTTACAGCCCCGCTTAAACATTATTGATATATAATGGTGTCAAAAGGTTTTTTTCCCTGAAAATATCTTTCATATAGAAACATCTTTAAAATTATGTAGCATGGGATCATTTTCATTTTTAATGAAGTATTAGCCTTTATAGAAGAAAAGAAGACAAATTTATACATATTTTATACGAATAAAATGATAGAATTTTCTAATGATATAAGGACTTTAGAAGTAGTAGTAATATTGATCTAACAATAACTTACAAAATAGGGGAAATAACCATCTACAGATTTTGTATCAAATGTTTGAGAAAGTAGAACATGTTGATGTGTTGTTTAGTTACTTCATTATAAATGAGCATGCTTTAGACGAAATGTTCATAATTGTATATTTTTATAACAAATAGGGATAGTAAAATAGGGTTTTAAATAAATCGCAAAAAGGGGTTTTAAATAGTATATATGTTTGCATATGTGGAACATTTATACTCTGGAGGACTGTTGAGATGAGATAAAAATCCTCGTGATTTCAAGGCACAAGTAAAGTTTGCATTCGGAAACCTACTATCTCTCTCTCTCTCTTTTTTTTTTTGACAAGGAAACCCACTTGATAAGGTTCTCTAACCCAATCCGCTCTCATTGAGAGGAGTGCTTTCCACCATGGCAATCGGAGAAAACTTTTATTCTCACGTCGCCTTGTCTTGAGAGCGACTTGTCTTATGTGATCTCACACATGCGAGTCCCATATAAATGTTTTTTGAAAGTTAAAAAAGGCAAAGGATTTAGAAACTTGTTTCACTGTGAACGGAAGAAGCAAAGAAAAAAAAAATTAATTTTTGAAGCATAGCGTTTAGTGTTCAAATTTATTTGGACAAGTCCGTTATGACGATCGTTTGTGTCACGTTCAATGTTCCAATTTTTTGCGAGTCTGTCCATGGTTTGGACCTAGCCCCACATATGCAAACTGTTACTACTACTGAAGGTTTCATCTCATTTTGGACTCAAATGCACACTGCGTAATGGTATGGGCTCCTTTTTGTTTTACTGACTTTCGATTTGTTTGATGTTTGACTTACTGTTCCTTACTCTGATTTCGTCCGGTTAATGGTTGACTTCATACAACTCTCTCTCCCTCTCTCTTGAGGAACTCCACACAACTTCACTCCACATAGACGACGGCACCTTACTCAAGAAATTGTACCCAGCTCGGCCTCGGACCCCCGGAGTAATACCGTAACAAATTATGTGTAAAAATGATCGGTACGAGTATTTTTGTCTTGTCGTAACCCATATTTTCAGATATTCCCGAAGACTTAGTTTGGTATTTTCCAAAGACTTGTATCGCACGAAAGGGAACTTGTAGATAGACTCCGAATCTGTTACTGCAGATCGAAAGTCTTGTAGAACAAGGCAAGGACTCTTAGAGGCGGTAACAAGGACTATAAATATACATGTAACCCTCTGATGAGAGGACATTGCATTGTAGATCATACACACCACCATATTCAACACGACAAACACTGGACATAGGGTTATTATCCTCCGGGAGGCTCGAACCAGTATAAAAACTCTCTGTGTGCCCTAGATCGATTCCTCGATTGATCGTTGTTCCCCGAACCAAATATTTGCCGTTCTCTCGATTATTCGAGCGACGACAGATGCGCGCCACGAAGGGGCGCAGCGCTGAGGATCCATCTGGAGCATCAGATGGCATTGGTGAACAAGAAGAAGTTCCCGGCGGGCGTCGAATTCAAGTTCGGATTTTTCACGTTCGTCGCGGACAAGGAAGAGAATCTCCAGGAAAAGACGTCGTCGGTGGCGTAGGAGGCGTCCCCGGCGGCCATGAAGGCCCCGCCCTCGGACGGATCTGCTGATAAGAGTTCGCCGGCGGCACCATGCGCGTCGCCGGCGGCTGCATGTGCAATGTTCGGACTGCGGAATTCTGCGGCCGAGTTCCAGATCGCCTCGCGGGTATCGGGCTCTCCGTTTGGAACCCGCCTAGAAGACGGATCCGCCTCGGATCCGCCACCTAGCTCTGCCCTAGAAGCGAAGATGCAAAAGATCGCTCTCGACATTACCGAGGGGCGGTACTTCCCTGGATTCGGGCTCGGTTATCCTGATTACGAGTCCGACTTCAGTGATGATGACTGCCTAGAGATCGGGGGAGATCTGGACCAAGGTCACAACCCGGCCAGAGAAGTCTTCATGGCGGGGCGTGGCGATGAGGCATCCAGCAATTTGCGCACCATCGACTCGATCAGATCTCGATCGGTTGCGCCATCCAGTGTGACGCCAAGAAATCTCAACACCGACTTCGACGCCGTCCGGTTCCAGACCGCGCTAGACTCCCTTGCGCGTATGGCCCCTGACGGAACACCGTTAGCTCCAATGGTACAGCAGGTCGTGGAACTCGCCGGCCGTGTGATCCCTCAACAAGAGCAAGACGTGGCGGTTCCGGCTAGAACTCCGGTACACAGACGCCTAGGGGCCACCAACGATCAGAGGGCCGATTCGTCTTCGCACGGATCGTCTTCTGATCACCCCAATCGACGACGGCGAAACCTAGAACCATCAGATGCAAGACATCAGCTGAACCAGCGGAGGAACCAAACTGGCAATCCCCCAAGGGGGGAACCAGAGCGACAAACTCCAGGCGCTCCAGCTCATAGAGGAACGCGCCCAGAGACGGCTCCTAAGCCGCCCCCGTATAGGGCTCTGGGCAGTTATCTTCGAACTGTTGAGTGTCCAGCCAAGTTCAAAATGGGGTCTATCGGCAAGTACGACGGCACCATCAATCCAGAGGAGTTCTTCTCGATCTATTTCACGACGATAGATGCTGCAGGAGGAGATGAAAGGATCAAGTGCGCCTATCTACCCACCGCCCTGACCGGAGCAGCGCGGTCGTGGTTGCTGAACCTCCTGGCATACCACTTCGACTCCTGGGCAGAACTGTGAGAAGTCTTCAAGGGAAATTTCCTTGGATCGTACAATCGCAACGCGACCCCAGAGCAGCTTCGAGGTGTTAAATAGAAGGCTGATGAGAATCTTCGGGACTACATCAAGCGCTTCTGTCTAATGAAGAACACAATTCCAGATATCTCCGATCTGGAAGTGATCCTCGCCTTCCAAGAAGGGTGTCTGGATGTGAAGATGGTGGAGACCATAGCGGAGAACGAGCCCAAAACTACCGCAGAGCTGTTCCGATTGGCGGAGATCTGCGCTAAGGCGGTGTTGGTGGTTTCTAAGTACCTCTTTTATATGCCCAAAACCACCAACATCGTACCATATTCCTCCATATTCTCATCATAATTATATGTTTTACCTCTAACCTTGATGAATTCCACATGTAGTGTCGTTTTAGTGCTATATTGCAGAAACAGGTGAAAAGATGACAAAATGGCTCTTATATGAGAAGTATCGAAATGAAGCCCGACTCGCCATGCAAGGAGGGCTTCCCACTAGCCCATGGCACCTACAAGACACCTCTGGACGTCCATAAAACTCAACATGCAAGCCCAAGGTCGTGGCCCAATGCCTAAGGATTTCTAGAAGGTTTATCCGGAAGGAAAGATCAATTCGCGCAGTCCAGAAACAGCATTGTATTGTCACGCAGATTTCAAGTTCAAGACGTGCTCTAATGGGAATCCAATGTAAAGAAAAGTTGTAGATCTCGTCGAGAGCTTTCCGGAACACATATGGATTGTCCCGTTTGGATTCTGGAGCTAGGAGATATGGGCCCCGTAAGGAAACCTATGCAGAGGAGACAGATATTTTGGCATCGCATATTTGGGAACCAAGACGGCTGAATCTGGAGATCCAATGAGTACCAAAGTTGTAGATCTTTTCGAGAGCTACGAGATAGAGTCCAAGTTTGCCTCATTTGGACTCCGGACGTAGAAGTTATGGTTTATGAAAGGCGGAGCTGCGAAAAGGAAAATCAAGTCCGAATTGGAAACGACTCGTGCCGATCGGCACGACTTGGGTGCCGACCGGCACCGACCTAGAATTGCTTCCTTTCGCCTCCAAACGCCTCCCCACTGTATATATAACCCATGGGACGCCCTAGGGTTAGAGATCGGCCGCCAGAGGGACAACACAGCTAGTAAGTTTAGAGCCACCGGGGCTTTGCCCCGTTCTTCATGTTCTCTAGTTGTTGATCAAGAACCATTGGTGCTAAAGAGGTGATCCATCAAGGTAGGCCTACTAGATGGTGATGTATCTTGCACTATGTATCATTGAAGTATGGTTGAATATGTGGATGAATGGTTTTGATTATTGATTGCCTGGATTTTATGGTCTTTACATGCGCTTGTTCCTACGCTTAGTGACGACTAAGTATTAGATGTTATCTTAATTGTGGTGGCAATAAGAGATGAGAGATTCAATCTCTCACTATCTCCATTGTGGTTAAGGTAGCATTGGGATCTTGTAATGCGCCATATTTGCACGTTGCCTCCGTACCTCAACAGCCGCTAATGCATACGCGATGATCCTTGAGGTGATGTGTAGAGTGGGAAGAGGTCACCGATTACGGCGAATTGGTCGTGACAGGGCATTCCGGAAAGGGGCTTCGACCTACCGATCTTCGGTTATCAATAATTGAGTAATCCCGTTTATGATGCTATTTGATTAAGCTTTTTGGTTACGATCTCAACTAGCAGACTTGGCTAACTTACCCCGTGATCTAATCAAGTTCCTTAGGCTGTTCAGGCAACACCCGAACAATTTAGCTCCCGTGCCGATCGGCACACCCCTTGTGCCGACCGGCACATCCCCCGGCTTTCACCTTTTTCATGCTCTCGTATATGCAATAAGTGCTTCATGCTAGGATTGATTTGTTAGACGACGTAGAAGACCTTACGGTTCTCTTGCTGATCCTTGTGGATTCGATATAAACCTTGGAATACTCTGAGGAAAAAAGCTACAATGTACACCGTCCACTTGCGGTATATAAATGGGTGCGTATAAACGACCAACAAGGCTTTTTCTGGCGCCGTTGCCGGGGATCGGCAACTCGAACCTAGGGCGATCTATCTAGTTTATCGAACTAATCCTATATCTTTTTATTGCATATGCCCTGTTTTTCTTTGTTTGTGTGTCTATTGAAAACAGGTACAAGGCTAGGCACACAACCTCCATAGCAGTAGGTGCTAACTTTGTTAGTGGCCCATCATCTGCTATGGAGCCCCTCTCCATGAAAGACTCGCTAGTGCCAATCGGTGCAACGCCCATGCCAATCGGCACCACACTGCTCGAGAGGAGGTACGCTCTTGTGTGTCAATAATTTTTTTTAACTAATGCTCTGCGAAGATTTGGCTTGTTTATAGCAATAGGTAATGGGAGAGAAGATTGAGGGCTATTTACCATGAAGATCGAGGATTTCAATTGATAACATTGAAGGCATGGTGGATAAATTCTTGATCATGAGTTGTTATTCTGTTTGCTGACTTTCCGGAGGTGTGCACGTCAGTACAAACGATTGCAAGGCCTAAAAATTTGACATTCTGAAAGAGCATCAAGTCTAGTTTCCAACGGTTCAAGTCTCGCATTATTTGGAGCTTCCTACAAGGATTTATGGCCAAAATGCTGCGCAGGCTGTTTGGATATTTAGCGAGAGATGCAAACGATTGGAAGTTTGAGTCAAATATGGAATTAAAGTCCAATATCCACGTGATCTCTGGGTTTCCAACATTTAGAAGATTTCCTTTTGATGATTGACACGGATTCAAGTCGTTCCAAACACGGAGTTTGAATATTTGGAAGGTTTGAATTCAATTCGGATTCATCGCGAGACAGCCTGACATACCTTCAGAAAAACGGCCATATCTCCCTCATACGGAGTCCGATGAGGACGCACGAGTACTCGTTGGAAAGATAATTTGATGCCCGACGCAATGGCACAGGTTTGAGCCTCTAATTCCTCCTGGTCGCAGCAGAAAAGCACAAATAATTCGTCGGCTGGAACAGGACATGGCAGATTTCTTCGGAATTTTTCTCCTGTCAACTTGGTGGATCAATGGGCAAGTTTTGAGAAGTTGCATCGACTCTACATCATCATACTTTGCTGGTGCAACATTGATCAAGATTCACAAGTCATAGGACAAGCCGACACATGCTCCGATGCTTGAAAAGATGAAGTCGTCAAGATTCTCCGGAAGACGAAGCAAGAAGCTGAAATCATTGGTAATTCTGTAAGTTCTCCGAGCTGATCAATATATGAAACTTTTATATCTGGATAGAGCTTCAAGTTTTCTTTCCAACGCATCAAACGGTGCTGGATTTAGATGTTTCTACAAAGATTTATGAGCTAATCATTGGACGCTGCGCGGGCTGTCAGATTTTCAAAACAGGACGCAGCCTTGGAGTAAAAAACTCATAAGTCCTTCATACGGAATCCGTTTGAGGTGTATGAGCACTCGTTGGAAAGATATTTTTGCTACCTATGTTATGGTACAGGTTTTAGAACCTGTTTCATTCTGTTGGTGACACAAAATTCAGAAGGAACAGGAGCTGCAGATTATCAATGGCAAGATTAAGGAAGGAGACGAAGATGACAACAATGAAAATAGCTTGAGCAATTCTCCCGTGAGCAAATGATCAGAAGTTGAACAAGATTGAAGACTCAAGAGCATTATATCACTTACACACATTGAGCAATATGCAACACAACAAAGACGGGCTATGAGTCAACCACGACGAAGTTTGCATAATACAAGCTGCATGGATATCATTGGGATCTTACACCAAGAACCATGGCTTCGCGACAATCAGGTATGTAAGAAGTCTAGCTATTCGACTATAACTAAAGCGCTTTTCGGGAGGCAACCCGTGTTTTCGAGTCTTTTGTGTGGATTGTTTTGTGCTGCTAGGAGGGCAACCTAGAGTTTTTGCTTTGATGTGAGCTTTACCCAACTCATTTGGTTCACTTGTGTCTAATTTGTTCTAGTTTAACTTTTTTTTAGACCACCATCATTATGTGTTTGTTTGCAAAATCATTCACTGGATGCATAATTTGTGAGCACATGCTTTGTTTTTGTATTTGCATAATTTTTCCGCTTGCATGCATTTAACCATCTGATTTCAGCCTACCTAAGCCTTCTACCACTCATTTTTCATCACATATCAGAGCCAAGACCCCTTGTGCCGATCGGCACGACTCCATTGCCGATCGGCACAAGTGCCCAAATGCTTTTCTAAGCATTCCATCGATGCCGTCTAACATGTTTTTATTTATTTCACACTAGCCTCTGACTTTGCATCATTTTCGCTTCGTCACTCATAATAGCTTGGTTGATTAATTTCTAATGGGTGCTTAAATGATTGAGTTTCATGAACTCTTTTAGCAAATTTAGGTGTAAACGTGGTGTTTATGCTTGTTTGTTGAACAACATTGGATAGTTAATATGCCTTGCTATGTCCTGCATCATTTGCATTGGTTAGTTGCTACTCTTTTTCAATGCGCTATCTTTCTAGTCCAGCGGAGTTTTGCAATGGCTAAGTCATGAACATGGTGTTTAGACTTTGGTTGTTAAAGAATTTCGTTTAGATTGCTAGCAATCTAGTTGTAAGCATGGTGCTTAGAGCTAGGTGTAAACATTGCCCTTGTGTTGCTTCTACGCCACTAATGTTCGTTGCTAATATCATAAAACATTTTCTTCACTTTGATAGCATTGTTTCAAGACTAAATAATGAGTACCTTCTGTTTCTAGATTGTGTTCATCGATGCACGATCTTTCAGCAATTTTGTGTGAACGTGGTGTTTAGACTGAATTGTGGAATAACATTATGGTCTTGCTTGCTTGCTAACATTGTGTTTTAACTTCATGCATCCACACTTGTGCATACACGTACACCCATTAGGATTTTGTTTTCTTTTCTCTACTAGAATCAAATTGACACAAGTGGAACTTTGAAGTTGTTGTTAGCTGGTAGGTATTCCTCTACTCCCGATCATCACCTCGGGGGTAGTATGTGTGCTTCAATTGTTTTGCAGGAATGAAAGAATCGATCTCACAAGAAGGGAGTTGAAGGAATTGAGGAGAAACAGCCGCATGAACAAGAGGGAGCAATGGGACAGCAGCTACAAGGCGATGATCGAGTTGAAAATCCAAAAACGATGCCGAGGATGGAGTGTGCCGACCGGCACGGCTCTTGTGCCGATCGGCACCACTCCCTGTGCCGACCGGCACCACTTGTGCCGATCGGCACTCCGTTGCTCCCCCTTACAGTCAAACTTCTCTCATGCAATTCAGCAACATTCTAAGCATGGGGGAGGCACGCTCTGAACTTCAATTCACTAAAAGGACGGTAACATCTCTTAGTTCCTTTTCTTCTCTACTCCTATTCTCTTCTCATTCGCTGCTCTTGCCTTTTGCTATCAACTTGGGTTTTGCTTTCTTTTATGGTGTGGTGCCCTTCTCGTTTTGTTCATGCGAGAGGTTGTTTGTAATTTGCCACTTAGAATATAGAATGGACAATGACATATCCCTAATAGCTACCTTAGGGTGACCAAATGTCATTACTCTATCTAGGGGAGCTGGCTTGTATCATCACCACCTATGTGCTTGTGCTTTCACTCTAAATAATGCATGATTATGATGAGGAACTTTGCTAGAGATATGATGAAAGTTGCTATTGTTGTTGGAACTTGCATGTATGACTCGTTGCATATAATTGTCCCCCGCCGAATTTTAATGAACTTGAACTAAGCACCAATTCTATGAACTCTATTTGCTTTAGTGGTGGTGTTTGTTGACAGATGATTTGATAGAGACCCCATATGATTGAATTGTTCTTCATAACAATATGCTTTGCTCTCTAAAAAGAAAACTCCAACATAGCTTGAGTCCTTACTAATTTTTGGAAAACTATAACGTCTTATGTCTCTAATCCTTGCAAATATTGCTCTCTTGCATCGATCATACCTACCAAAGCCAAATATGCTACACCTATATGATAAACCTGTAGATTGCAACATGTAATTTGGTGAGTTGGGTCAAGTTTGTGTTCTTTTGGTATGAGACTGAGAAGCTGGCCATTCCGTTTGCGTAACTATCACTTGTTTTCTAGCCTTATTCATATTCAGCATTGCCTATTCTACTCTGAAATGTGTGCATATTTCGCTGAATATTCCCACCTGTAAACCCATATTTCTTTTGGTGTTGTCCAAATCCTTGTCCACAACCTATGATATGAGTTTCTCGTCGAGCCGTTGCACTATTTTTATGGTTTTATGCACAAATTATCAAGATATCTTGCTCAAGACGAAGATTTTCATCACCAAACACCTCTGAAGACTTTCTGAAGCGCAAAGGATCAATTTGAGGCGAAAACGGAGAAAAGTTGGGTTTGTGCCGACCGGCATAAATTCGTGCCGACCGGCACAAAGTACAAAATCAGCGAAAAGCCCCCTGTTATCTCCAGAAATCAAGTATATGTGTTTCAAACAGTCAAGGAGAAGAAATAAAAGGATTAACTAGTGCTTTTTCTTTTTCCACTTCCTATATGCTCGGGACGAGCATCGTTTAAGCATGAGGGAGTGGATCGTCATCTACATTCCGAAGCACTAGTTAATGGACTTCAAAGATTGTTGATGGAAGACCAAGATTGTTTATAGTGTTAAGTTGCAAGAGTGGACTTCATAAAAGATTAAAACCATCATATTCAAGTAAGTGCATTCAATGGGCTGAAACTCTATCCTTCCAACCATGTGCAATCCGATTTTGAGAACTTCATTTGTGTCTTGAGATCATTCTTTGCCATTTGCACATGTCCACCTTTCTAAAGCGTGTGTTTTCCTCTCTTTCATCATGTTATTCCAATGGCCTTTTTGACAAGTCTCTGTAAAACTAAGTAGAACTTTCTCTTGATTTGACAATATTCTAAGTTACATTGTTTTGCTAGTTGTTTTCCTACCAAGCTACACATAAAGCCTTTCACTAAATAATTGTAGATAGGATCACTTCTAGTTGTTTGGCTTGTGAGATTTGTGAGATGAGTGTTGTTTTGATTCTTTGCAAGAGAGTGTTTTGTTTGGACGAATGAGACTGAATTTTTGGAAAAACTTTATTATCTTAAGGTCTAGTTTGAGGAGTAATCTGCTTTGAGAGTTGAAGCTACTTTATTTGATCATTGTGGTCGGTTCTAAGTCATAATCTGTTCCCCACTAGTATCTTTGAGTGGTAGAATTGGTGCAATATAAAACTTTTGTGCTATACTCTTAAAGCGGGTTGGATATGCATGTGTTTTGATGAATGCAAGTGAAGATGACATGACTGCAACGCTGATCTCTCCTTGAGAGGGTAAAGTGATTTATTTACTCGAGGACGAGCAAAGGTTTAAGCATGGGGGAGCTGTTGGTGGTTTCTAAGTACCTCTTTTATATGCCCAAAACCACCAACATCGTACCATATTCCTCCATATTCTCATCATAATTATGTGTTTTACCTCTAACCTTGATGAATTCCACATGTAGTGTCGTTTTAGTGATATATTGCAGAAACAGGTGAAAAGACGACAAAATGGCTCTTATATGAGAAGTATCGAAATGAAGCCCGACTCGCCATGCAAGGAGGGCTTCCCACTAGCCCATGGCACCTACAAGACACCTCTGGACGTCCATGAAACTCAACATGCAAGCCCAAGGTCGTGGCCCAATGCCTAAGGATTTCTAGAAGGTTTATCCGGAAGGAAAGATCAATTCGCGCAGTCCAGAAACAGCACTGTATTGTCACACAGATTTCGAGTTCAAGACGTGCTCTAATGGGAATCCAATATAAAGGAAAGTTGTAGATCTCGTCGAGAGCTTTTCGGAACACATATGGATTGTCCCGTTTGGATTCTGAAGCTAGGAGATATGGGCCCCGTAAGGAAACCTGTGCTGAGGAGACAGATATTTTGGCATCGCATATTTGGGAACCAAGACGGCTGAATCTGGAGATCCAATGAATACCAAAGTTGTAGATCTTTTCGAGGGCTACGAGATAGAGTCCAAGTTTATCTCATTTGGACACCGGACGTAGAAGTTATAGTTCGTGAAAGGCGGAGCTGCGAAAAGAAAAATCAAGTCCGAATTGGAAACGACTCGTGCCGATCGGCACGACTTGGGTGCCGACCGGCACCGACCTAGAATTGCTTCCTTTCGCCTCCAAACGCCTCCCCACTGTATATATAACCCATGGAACGCCCTAGGGTTAGAGATCGGCCGCCAGAGGGACAACACAGCTAGTAAGTTTAGAGCCACCGGGGCTTTGCCCCGTTCTTCATGTTCTCTAGTTGTTGATCAAGAACCATTGGTGCTAAAGAGGTGATCCATCAAGGTAGGCCTACTAGATGGTGATGTATCTTGCACTATGTATCATTGAAGTATGGTTGAATATGTGGATGAATGGTTTTGATTATTGATTGCCTGGATTTTATGGTCTTTACATGCGCTTGTTCCTACGCTTAGTGACGACTAAGTGTTAGATGTTATCTTAATTGTGGTGGCAATAAGAGGTGAGAGATTCAATCTCTCACTATCTCCATTGTGGTTAAGGTAGCATTGGGATCTTGTAATGCGCCATATTTGCACGTTGCCTCCGTACCTCAACAGCCGCTAATGCATACGCGATGATCCTTGAGGTGATGTGTAGAGTGGGAAGAGGTCACCGATTACGGCGAATTGGTCGTGACAGGGCATTCCGGAAAGGGGCTTCGACCTACCGATCTTCGGTTATCAATAATTGAGTAATCCCGTTTATGATGCTATTTGATTAAGCTTTTTGGTTACGATCTCAACTAGCAGACTTGGCTAACTTACCCCGTGATCTAATCAGGTTCCTTAGGCTGTTCAGGCAACACCCGAACAATTTAGCTCCCGTGCCGATCGGCACACCCCTTGTGCCGACCGGCACATCCCCCGACTTTCACATGCTCTCGTATATGCAATAAGTGCTTCATGCTAGGATTGATTTGTTAGACGACGTAGAAGACCTTACGGTTCTCTTGCTGATCCTTGTGGATTCGATATAAACCTTGGAATACTCTGAGGGAAAAAGCTACAATGTACACCGTCCACTTGCGGTATATAAATGGGTGCGTATAAACGACCAACAGGCGGCCGATGCCCGTGCTCGCCTCTCCGACGGCCGGGGCAAGGCTCCGAAGAAGAAGTCAGAAGACAGGGAGGTGAACGCGGTTGATCGGTCGGGATCGGATCGCAATCACTTCCGCAAGAAGCGAGGTCGACCCGAAGGCGTGGCCAAGTGGTGTCCGATACACCGCTCCCCCAACCATGAACTCGAAGAGTGCTTCGATTACCTCAAGCTCGAAAAGAAGCGTCTGGAAGAAGGCAAAATCTTGCGGACAGCTAGAGAAGAGGATCGGAGCCGAGACAACCAAGATCGAGAGCACCGAGATCGGGAACACCGAGATCGGGAGCATCAAGACCGCGGGCGCCGAGATCGAGAGTCCAGAGAGCGCGATGACCGGGATGAACGCCCACGCTACAGAAGTCGCAGAGATCATGACGATGACGAGGAGGAGAGGTACCCGGAGATCAACATGATCTTCGGAGGGAGCTCCGCTCTGTCGTCGAAGAGTCAGTACAAGAAGCTGCAGAGGGAGATGGCTATGGCGGAACCTTGTTCTAGAAGACTAGAGTGGTCGGATACCCTGATCGCGTTCAATGCCGATGACCACCCGAAGACTCTGCTGAGCAACCCAGAGTTGCCTTTCGTCGCCAAGGTCATTATCCACAGAAACAAGGTTGCGAAGACGTTGATCGACAACGGAAGTGGCCTCAACTTGTTGATGAAGAAGACATACGACCAGATGGGCCTACCGCTCACCGCTCTCCGACCAGTTGAGGAATCATTCCATGGCATCTTGCCTGGGGTGTCTTCGCGTCCTCTTGCGAAGATAGAGTTAGCAGTGACAGTGGGCCGAGAGAGAATAGAAGAACTGAAGTCCTGACGTTCGAGGTGGCTGACTTCGAATCTGCCTACAACTGCATCCTGGGAAGGCCGTTCCTGTTCAGGTTCATGGCGGTTGCGCACTTCGCCTACGCCATGCTCAAGATCACAGGACCTGCGGGTGTTATCACACTTTGCGCTGATCAAGACCAGGCTGTGAGATGCGACGTCAACGCGCTAATCATAGATGGCCACTTCGATTCGAAGGATCGTGACTCGCAGCGCCAGACAAAAACCCCTCGAGAAGATCAAAGGCAGATAGCAGCAGTCGCCGACACGAAGGCTTCAGATGCGGCATCTCCGTCGACAGCGACCGCCCAAGCGCCAGCAAAGACTGTCAACGAGCCAAGCACGAAGGAAGATGAACCTGCTAAAAAGGGCAGCAAGCAGATCAGCCTCAGCTTCGTCGACCCCGGCAAGAAGACCAACGTCGGGGACGATCTCAACCCCAAATAGGAAGACGCGCTCGTAGCCTTCCTCCGGGAGAATATCGATGTGTTTGCATGGAAGCCATCTGATATGCCCGGGATCCCCAGGGAGGTGATCGAGCACAAATTGGGGATCGACCCGGCCTCCAAGCCGATCAAGCAAAAGCAGCGAAGGTATACGCCGGACAAACGCGACGCCATACATGAGGAGGTCACTAGGCTTCTCAAAGCCGGGTTCATTAGAACGGTAGACTATCCTGAATGGCTAGCAAACCCTGTACTAGTTCCGAAGCCAGATAAATCCTGGCGCATGTGCGTCGATTACACTAGTTTGAATAAAGCTTGTCCTAAAGATGAGTACCCTCTTCCGAGGATAGATCAGATTGTAGACTCTACATCCACTAGTGAGTTATTAAGTTTTCTTGATGCTTATTCTGGATATCACCAAATTAGTCTCAACATCGATGATCAAGAAAGGACGGCCTTCGTCACGCCGTTCGGAATATTCTGCTACATCACGTTGTTTTGATGACATCTAGAAAGCCCGATGGTGCCCAGACGCGTTACCCGATGGTGCAGAAGCTCTTGTACGCAGTTTTGATGACATCTAGAAAGCTGAAGCATTACTTTTTAGCTCATCCAATCAAGGTGGTCTCGGATTGTCACACCTCAAAATTTCAAATTTTGGAATGTGACTTAAATTTCACTTAAATTTAAAACTTTTTAGAATAGCTTAAAATTCTGCTTTATTATTTGAGGGTTATCACATTTGTTTAGGCAAATAAAATTATTTTCTAAATTATATAAATTAATATAAGATATAGTAATGTGTTTGTTGCATTCATGCTGGCATAAATTGCAGTAGGTATGTATTTTATTTGAGTGAAAAATGTATTTTAAAGTTCGATTAGAAATCGTTTTATATCGAGGATAATAATCCTATTCCTATTCTAGGCCTAATCTCGCCAAGTTGTCATCTTTTCCTTTTCCTCTCTTTTCTTCATTAGACAAAAGTATGCAATCGAAACATCTCTGTATGCCTTTTGTTTTACCTCCTTTGTCCCCTTTCTTTTCTCTCGTCTGCCATTGCTAATTTCTTTTCTTTCTATCATGGCCTGCTACCTAGCATTCTCCAAAGTTATGTCATCTGGTTGCTGCTCCTACCACCCTACTTTATCTTTGTTTCTTTGTCTCATATTCTCTCTTGTTGTTCTATATTTCTTTCTCTCACTTGGCGTGCATTTACTTAAACTTCAACACCAGGTTGCAGCCTGTGCTTACCAAGCTGTTGAGTTCAACCAAAACTTCTTTGTATCTGCCCTACCATTTGTTCTTGCTCATATCTCTTATTTGGTTTGCAAGCAAAAGCTACCTGCGTGCAACATGATCTCATTTTCAAACCTTATTTCTATGTCTCTTCATCGTCTTGCCTCTGAATCTTTATTCCTTCGGTTATTCTTCTTCCTACATGTAAGCTACACATCTAGCTATATCTGAACCCAATGTTGCAGCTTGTGTCGCCAGGAGTTGCCCAAACCTTGCCATGATCTTTTTACCTTCTCTCTTGACCCTCTCTAATCCTGCTAGCTAGCTGAATGTGCGACCTGTGCAGCCCTCCCTATCGCGGCACAACGTATGCAATTGGTCTAACGCCTAGCCCAGCGTGCCAACCCAACGTAGCACGCATAGCAGGCAGCCCTGCACCCTGCTCAGCCCAGCCCAGCACCCTCTCTCAACTCCCCCATTGTTTTTCTTGCTGTTTGGACTGAGGCCCACGTTTCCTCGCCCCTCTCTTATGGGCCGAGCCCAAAACCTCTCCCGAACCCTAGACCACCCCCTATATATATATTGGAGCCCTCCCCACGTCCTCCCTGCCCTCCAAACCCCTCCCACGCCGCCAGGTTGCCGCCACGCCTCGCCGCCCTTGCGTCCAGCAGCACTGTCACAGATTGGCATTCGCGTTCCCGATGATCCAGCCATCCAAATGTCGCCAAATTTTGCCAGGAGGTGCGCCATGAAGTCCTCTACAACATATCCAAAATTCAGCCCAAGATCTGACCTGGATCGACGGGGATCTGATTCGCAATGACTACTGCTCCTGTTCTGAATTTGTCCAGCGCGTCTGATGGTAATTGTTTTCCGTGTTCCACTCAATACCTCTACTTTTCTGACCTAAATGCAACACCATATTGTGTTCCAGAATGTCTACTAAGCGTCCCCCAAAGGGTTCATCGATATCTTTTAGGAATCGACCAGGAACGCAATGCCACCGTTAACTGTTCCAGGACAACCCTATCTTGATCTCTTTTTCAGGTAAACCAGTGCCCCAATCACCTTGTGTCCAACATGTTCCACAACAATACGCATATTCTTGTAGAAATCGTGTCGAAGAATATGCATCCAATCAACGGGAACACGCACATTTGATTTCATAACTGTTTCTGTTTTCCCAGATTTAGTGCTTAGTCTTTCAAACATCATAACTTTTTGCTCCTAACTCCGTTTTAAGCGATTCTTGCGCTCACGCGATCGTAGCGACGAGTACTATTTTATAGTACAGTTTTCATAGTCATTTGCTACAGTTTGGTGTACTGTTTTCTTATTGTTTATGTTATGTGTGCTTTGCATGTTACCGTTAAATAGAGTGTGCGCAATTCGAGAACTTCAAGACCAAGATCAAGATATTGAAGACTCTGAGCAGCAACACTGGGATTGAGGCAAGTGTCCTTCACCATTTTGAACCTATGTCTTTCTCCCTCTAGTTTAATTTGCATGCATAGCGTTTAATATGAATCCTATATGTCATTTATCCTGTTCCATACTGTTTCCTTGTCGCCTGGTTGTGGTAGATGATCGTATGAGGATGGGTAGGTCTTGCTTAGCTTGCTGAACTGGGTTGGATGATAATTTGACTAATAATCTTGACTAATGGTTCACTTGAACATAATGATCATGGACCGGTTAATCTTTTTAGCAACCTGGAACTTAGGTGTGCTGTAACTTGAGCAAGTGGTATGTTTGATGATGGTGCGGTTAGCACGAGACTTTGGTTTGTGTTGGTCTTGCTCAAGTTAGCTAAGGACCGGTTCGTGGAGCGGCAACCCAGGACAACAGCGCAAAGCACAGGGTTGATTATGGTAGACTTGGTCAAGTATTATGCTGTCTTCCCAGTTTTGCTGGTGTTCAAGGAAAGAGGGAGGAAGGGTTACTTCTGAACTCAGGTGATGGAGGGGTACTCCTAGCCACGGCGCCAGAGGGGGCTACTGTTGCAGGGTTACTGGCAGTAGTGCAACCCTAGCGAGGATGTTGGCAGGCTGGGAAGCGCTTTGAAAGACCATGTGGTGTTCTCTTGGCCTCACACCTTGGTAGTGTGGTTATGGCAACATGGAGACTTTAGTCACTGAATAGTGACGGAATCACCACCCTGTGGGTAAAGTTGCGCACCTCTGCAGAGAAGTAAAACTGTCATGACAGCCGTGCTCACGGTCAGGAGCGGCCTGGATCCTCACATGATTAGTGGCTTGGGTGGTTTGGTTTTGGATGGTCTCCGGGTAGGAGCCATGGATGGATGGTTGGTTCTGGTGGGTAACCAGTTTGATGCTGCAAGAGGGTATCTTGTAGTATGGTTTTGGGTGGGTAACCCGTTTAGCTACAAGTGGGTAACTTGTAGTGTCCCCTTATGTTAACAACCTTTTGGGAGGGTTTACACTCTTAATAAATAGGTGCTCTAATTAATTGATATAATGATAGTTGCTTTCTGCTATGAACCATATGTTAGCCTTCCTTTCATATAAGCTTGCATGTCATCTTTTCCTACACTTGCGGAGTACGATATGTACTCACACTTGCTATTTCCCCTACAATTATCAAATGCTGCTCAGAGATTGAAGATTGCCAACTTTGGAGATGATGGTGAAGACTAAGCTTATGGAGCCCCCGGTCGATTGCCTGTGGTGTTATGGAGTCTTCCGCTAGCGTTTGTATTCTTATAGTCCTTTGAGACATTTATTATAGTTATATTCGATGTAATTATGACATTGGTTACTCTGTTTTACTATACTTTGTCCTATATGTGTGAAACTTGATCCTGGGCACACATATAGATGAGCATTCGGTTTTGCTCTTAAAACCGGGTGTGACACGGATAGACCGCTCCAGACTGTTTTGCATTGCAAGGACGCCATCGGCAGAATTGCTCAATGGTCTGTAGAGCTTGGTCAATACCAGATCGAATATGGCCCTCGAACAGCCATCAAAGGACAAGCTCTGGCGGATTTCATAGCAGAGTGGACCGATGATGGTGATGACGACAAGAAAGATCCAGATCACTGGGTCATGTATTTCGACGGCTCTTTTACATTGAAAGGTGCCGGCTCTGGAGTTGTTTTCATATCTCCAGCAGGAAAAGTATTGAAGTACGCCATCCAGTTGCTCTTCCAAGCTACGAACAATGTTGCAGGATATGAGGGCCTCGTGACAGGTCTCCGCATTGCCAAATCTCTCGGTATCAGTCGACTGCTCGTGAAAGGGGATTCACAGTTAGTCGCCCGGTAGGTACAGAAAGAGTATCAATGCTCTGATCCGAAGATGGCCGATTACCTTGAAGAAGTTCGGAAGCTGGAGAAAGGGTTTGATGGTCTCGAAGTGCGGTACGTACCACGGCTGGACAATCGTGACGCTGATCATTTAGCTTGCATTGCTTCATCACGATCTCCAGTCCCAGATGATGTGTTCTTAGAAAAGCTCCACAAGCCATCGGCGGCAAGCACGCATGACGAAGTGGAGTTGATGGTTATCGACACGGGAGAAGGCTCTGTCGAAGACTGGCGTGTACCAATTCGCCTGTTTGTCGAAAACAGTCCTATCCCAGATGATGATGCGGCCACGGAGCGGCTGGCACGCAAGTCCAAGCAGTACGTGTTGATCGACGATGTGCTCTACAGGAGAGGTCTCAATGGGATTCTGCTGAGGTGTGTCTCGACGGAAGATGGTATTCGACTACTGCATGATATACATGATGGGATCTGCGGGGCACATGCGGCTTATCGCACTCTCATCGGCAAGGCATTCAGGCACGGATTCTACTGGCCCATAGCGAAGCAAGACGCCATCCACCTAGTGCAGACATGTAAGTCCTGTCAATTCTTCAGTAGGCAAAGTACAAGGCATGCTCAAGAGTTGCATACAATTCCTATCACATGGCCTTTTGCTGTCTGGGGGGTGTTGGCGGTCGTTAAACCATGATTTGACCGCCACCCTACCGGTAAATAAATGCATAACACCAAGATTTTGTGCATAGTAGTTAGGAATAATGCTACTCCACAGGCTTTGATGAATATTTGGATGCAGGAGTGAATAATGGAGAAAAGTGGGCCCAGCCAGGGAAAATCCCTAGCCGGCCGGCCCCACCATAGGCCGGCCGGCCCCACCTGGTGGCCGCAGGCCCCAGACTTCCTCCAGTGGGCTGGAAACTAATCTTCAACGCATAATTCAAGCCCAGCCTGGCAGAATTCCACCGCCATTCTAGAAGGTGGGCCATTTGGGCCTTTACTTGGCCCTCACTTCAATTCTGCCGACCCCACGAAGTAGCCGACCTTCGGACCGCCATCAGGAGATGATCTGGAGCGTTCAGGCAAAAGACGGTGGCCAACCGACAGAAGGGACGGCCGGCCGGCCGACTTTGTCGCCACCGCCTCTCCAGTTTCGGCCAGGGTGCTCCCACCGCCTTCACAAGCTATAAATTGGACCCCTCGGCCTCCGAAGCAACTCGCACCATCACACTTCATCCAAGTGTTCATTAGTTTAGTAGTAGCTTTGGGAGTTAGAGTAGAGTAGAGTAGAGTGAGAGCTCTCTCGGGCTTCCGGTGTCTTCTCGGAGTTCGGTATAGTTCTTGTATCGTTACTCTTTTGAGATATTATTTTATTCAATATATAATTAGTTTTATCTTATTTATTTCTTTTAGTAATTCTTTTCTATTTAGTTTATTTATTCTGTTAAGTAAGTGCTCGTAGAAGTCTTGTTGTGGGATTCGTGATTGTTGGAATAGCAAGTACGAGAGAGTGCCGTCGTCGGAGATGACGTCGTGTGAAATCTGTGCTTGTTCATTCTTAGATAGGACTGCTCCGTTGATCAAGAGTAGTTCCTCTAGGCGGGTTGTAAGCATGGCGCTTAGATCTTGGCCTATGCACGTTTGGCACCCAGCCCCACGGAGGATGGTAGCCGCGAGTGTATGTGACAGCTGCACCGGTCTCTGTAATCCGCCACGTCCGGGTTGGACTCAGCAGGGTCTTAATTATAGCATACGGTTCCCTAGGTTTGAACTAGCATCATCGGTTGACCTAGCACGTGTGTGCCCCGAAACGACATGACTTGTATATGCGTGATCTTAACTAGAGTAGATAACCTTTGTAGATTAGACTACTAGAAAGAGTAAATACTAGGTAAACATACAGGTAGCCTTAGCTCTATCTCGTTGCTCTCCCAAATATATACTACGATTTATTTATTTATTACCTTGGATTTGAGGATGTGTGTGCCACCCATATATATCATGCCTATCTTACCCCCGTCTTAAGTATAGTTGATACATTATTTCTTTCTCCAAATTATCCAGTGCATTGCTACTGTTCGGCTCCCTTTTGCTCTACTTCCCTGCGGAAATATAAATACGATAACCCTGGAATACTCCAAGGTGAAATGCTACAATGGTGATCCGTGCGCTTGCGGAATTAATGAATTTAATTTTATCGCATAAGAACCGCCAACAAGCATTTCTGGCGCCGTTGCCGGGGAAGTAGCAGCTAGGAACTGAATAAATGCATTGAAGTTTGTGAGAAGAATAATTATCACTTATTTTTGCGGGCTTACCCTTGTCCTGTCTTTCTTTGTTGTGAAAATTGAAACAGGACTGTGCATGACTGGTTTCGACCTACCAGAAAACTTCCACTCAGATCCAGAGCAGTTCTTGAGGAAAGTTCGAACAAAACTCACCAAACAGATCCGCAAGAACGCTCTGGCTCTCGAATCGTCTCCTCCACCGGTTGTCAGGGCCTCCTCAACGAACAACACCATGGCCGACCCCGTTGTTGAGAAGACGATCAATGATTTCTCCGCGCCAACTACGGAGAACATCCGCGTGGGTCCCAACCCGCGCATCACCAACAAGGACTACGAGCTCAAGCCAGCCTTGATCAACATGATCTTGGCCAGTCCTTTCTGTGGGAAGCCGTCGGAGGATGCAAATGCTCACCTCCAAAGGTTCCTGATGACATGCAACACCTTCGTCATAAAGGATGCACCTCAGGACGCCATCCGACTACAGCTTTTCCCATTCTCTCTGTTGGGGAAGGCTCTCCAATGGTTCTACGCGAACCAAGAGTCCCTCGATACGTGGACGGCATGCTCCAATGCCTTCCTCGCCAAGTTCTTCCCGCCGGGCAAGACGACTGCCCTGCGGAACAAGATATCGGGCTTCCAACAGCTCGCAGATGAGTCGACCGCGGAAGCCTGGGACAGGATGCAGGAGTACGTTCTCTCATGCCCACACCATGGCATGGAGGAATGGCTCCTCATACAGAGTTTCTACCACGGTTTGAGGCCGTCCGCTCGAGAGCACCTCGACGCCGCAGCAGGCGGCTCTTTCTTCTCTCTTAGCGTGAAGAACGCTAAGAAGTTGATTGAGAAGGTGGCGGCCAACCAGACTCATGGTGAACGCCAAGCGGCGAGCACCAAGACCCGTGGGGTACACCAAGTGGAGACGATGGACATGCTCGCCATCAAGCTCGATCAGCTACTCCGCAAGGTGGAATCTCCACAGGACCTGCAAGCTGCGGACTCCCGCATGACTTGTGAAGAGTGCGGCAACGCAGGGCATATGGGCAGCAATTGCCCGAATGCGAGAGAGGAATGCAATTTCCTCAACAATGGCAATGGGTACCGCTCCCAGAACAACTACGCTGGGATTCCAGGCCCGACCTCTCCTTCAACAAAAATCAGGGAGGTAACAATGGTAATCTTTCCCGCTTTGAGCCCTCTATCAAGGATCTAGTTCTCGGCCAGGTCAAGATAAATGATAGCATTAGTAAGAAGTTTCTTACTACCGACAAGGCTTTAGAGAGCATAGATGCCAAGCTAGAGTCGTTCAGCACTGCCCTGAAGAATCAGCTAAGCCATAACAAAATGCTAGAAACGCAAATCGCGCAAATAGCTTCAGCTGTGCAGTCTCCTCGTGCGGGTAAACTTCCTGGGCAACCAGAAGTTAATCCCAAGGAGAGTGTAAATGCAATAACCATCAGGTGTGAAGAGAGCGACTTGGAAACCGCGCTTCCCAAGGATGTGATCCGAAAAGACCCTGGATGGCCAACCATTCCGTGTTTGGTCAATGACCGGTGTTTTGCTCGGGCACTATGTGACTTAGGGGCGAGCGTGAGCATCATGCCGAAGGCGATGTACGATGGGTTAAACCACCCATTGTCCCCTACGATCATGAAGCTCCAGCTTGCAGACGGGTCACTACGCCTGCCCTTGGGTGTTGTCGAAGAAGTCCCCGTACAGATCAGAAATCTCTTCGTCCCCGTCGATTTCGTTGTGCTCGACATGGAAGTAGATGTCAAGACCCCTCTCATCCTTGGGAGACCGTTCTTGAGCACTACCAACGCCAACATCGACGTGGGGGCAGGAGAGATCCACTTAGACTTCAACGGCAGGGAAGAGACGTTCAGCTTCAAGCCTAAGGATGAACAATGCAAGCAAGTGAGGGTCATATATGGAAAGGACCCAAGGAGAGTGGAGAAGATTGAGATTACTCCACCCATGCCACAGCCAGACAAGCTTATTGCATATATGAGAGACTATCTGGAAAGAGAGAATGCAAGAAGGCTAGCAAAATATTAGAGGACTCCAAGGAGGATGCCTCAGCCGCCAAACACACCTCAAGCCCCTCTTACTCCTCCCCCGCAAGAAGGAGTAGGCGAGTCACAATCGCCTAAGAAGAGGAGAGCGAGGCGCTCAAGAAAGAAGAAGGCAGCTACGGTATCGACCGATGAGAGTACAACAAAGGCGCCTATTAAAGAAAAGGTCGCCGCCACAAGTACAAAGAAGACAACTAAAGTGTGGCGGAAGAAAGAAGGAACCTCTACCTCGCCAGATTCTCCAGCGAGCGAGGTCCAAATAAGTTGAAGACATGGAGAACGTCTAGCTCAAAGACGTAAAAATGAGAGCCCTCCGATTGGGGAGGCCATCCCAATCGTTATCCTAGCTAGGCCTAGCACTTGTTTTCTTTTCAAAAATCATAAAAACAAAATAAAAATATGAAAAATTAAAAACAACAAAAATAATAGGATTCCCGACGATGCTCATTAGGAGCTAGCCACTTGTATCATCCTCACTCTTTTTTGCAGGTCAAGAAGGAGGAGGAAGAGCCTGAATCAAGCTTAAGTCTTGCAAAGACTCAAGCTTGGGGAGGGCCCCCAGGTGAGACGGAGTTCAACACTAGCTCGAGTCTTGCAAAGACTCAAGCTTGGGGAGGACCCCCAGGTAAGTATTTCTAACTTTCTAAATAAATAAATAAACTCCCTGTTTCGAATAAATGCTAGAATCTTGGTGTTATGCTACGCTTAAGGGAAATGATGATCGAGTTACAAATTAGCTTCCCATGTGCCGCATAGATGCAACTTCTACTCCTGACATATGTGTTATTTTTATTTGAGCATGATCACATCATGAGTATTGCTTATTTCCGTGGGTTGCACTTGTCACACCAAGTCTGAGCATTGTGGATTGTGATATGGCATGATTAGGACTTGTGGCAATCTCTTAGTATGGTTTCATCCAGAGATGTTTTTCTTGAATTGCTGCAAGTACCTAAAACCCTTCTGTTTTGGCACACTTCTCTTAGTGTGAGGATCTATTTACCTACCAAAGCCATATCATAATATTCGAAATAGCCCCACTCATGGCCATTTGCTTATGTATTGAGTTTTGTTAAGGTTTGATGTACTCTTGAAACTAGGCACTCCTAATTTTGGTCATAATTCCTTCGCGTGTGTTTTCGAAAATTTCCTTCCACCAAATAAAAAGGGGAATGTTTGGATAAATCAACCAAACATTTTTCAAGTTTGCAAAACTTTTGGTCCATCCAAAAAAAGCTCAAGAATATTTCAAAATGTTTCCTTTGAACCATGCAAAAATTATGGCCCTTTGCACCATGGAGTAGTTAAAAAAAAAAACTCCATGGTTGCATGAGTCAATGGCTATATGGTTCTTATCATAAACATCTTGAGCAAAATAAAGGACCAATATTTTCAAAACCCCCTTCCACAAGTGTGAGTCCATTTTCTCCCCCTCCATCACATCATCTCTTATGACCAAAATAAATAGAGTTGCTATGTTGATTGAGACTCATTCTTTAGCTTTACAATATATGCATGGCACTTGTGCGTTCCATACCAAGCTCCACATACAAAGCCTCATTTGGTAGAAGGTAGGATGAGTGAAGCTTGTAGGAATAAAACTCACATCGGAGTGGTAAGAGAAGTGCCACCCAAAACGAAGGAGAATTTTTACACCTTACCTTGCAGCACATAAAAACTCTGGATGCATACCTGCTAGAATTGTTTACTTGTCCAAAATGTCGTTCTAGTCTTCAATGCTGCATGACAAGGTGTGACATATAAGCCCCACAATTTTTGCAACACTCATGAATATTTCGTGCTCTCGTAAACTTACCACTGTTTAGGGAGCATGTTGTTGCATCTTTATTACCCATGGGGCGCTTCTTTGTAACTCCTGATCCCCAGTACCCTGAGTTGAGTTTGCTCGGGACGAGCAAAGTTTAAGCTTGGGGAGGTTGTTGGCGGTCGTTAAACCATGATTTGACCGCCACCCTACCGGTAAATAAATGCATAACACCAAGATTTTGTGCATAGTAGTTAGGAATAATGCTACTCCACAGGTTTTGGTGAATATTTGGATGCAGGAGTGAATAATGGAGAAAAGTGGGCCCAGCCAGGGAAAATCCCTGGCCGGCCGGCCCCACCATAGGCCGGCCGGCCCCACCTGGTGGCCGCAGGCCCCAGACTTCCTCCAGTGGGCTGGAAACTAATCTTCAACGCATAATTCAAGCCCAGCCCGGCAGAATTCCACCGCCATTCTAGAAGGTGGGCCATTTGGGCCTTTACTTGGCCCTCACTTCAATTCTGCCGACCCCACGAAGTAGCCGACCTTCGGACCGCCATCAGGAGATGATCTGGAGCGTTCAGGCAAAAGACGGTGGCCAACCGACAGAAGGGACGGCCGGCCGGCCACCCCCCTAGGCCGGCCGGCCGACTTTGTCGCCACCGCCTCTCCAGCTTCCGCCAGGGTGCTCCCACCGCCTTCATAAGCTATAAATTGGACCCCTCGGCCCGAAGCAACTCGCACCATCACACTTCATCCAAGTGTTCATTAGTTTAGTAGTAGCTTTGGGAGTTAGAGTAGAGTAGAGTAGAGTGAGAGCTCTCTCGGGCTTCCGGAGTCTTCTCGGAGTTCGGTATAGTTCTTGTATCGTTACTCTTTTGAGATATTATTTTATTCAATATATAATTAGTTTTATCTTTATTTATTTCTTTTAGTAATTCTTTTCTATTTAGTTTATTTATTCTGTTAAGTAAGTGCTCGTAGAAGTCTTGTTGTGGGATTCGTGATTGTTGGAATAGCAAGTACGAGAGAGTGCCATCGTCGGAGATGACGTCGTGTGAAATATGTGCTTGTTCATTCTTAGATAGGACTGCTCCGTTGATCAAGAGTAGTTCCTCTAGGCGGGTTGTAAGCATGGCGCTTAGATCTTGGCCTATGCACGTTTGGCACCCAGCCTCACGGAGGATGGTAGCCGCGAGTGTATGTGACAGCTGCACCGGTCTCTGTAATCCACCACGTCCGGGTTGGACTCAGCAGGCTCTTAATTATAGCATACGGTTCCCTAGGTTTGAACTAGCATCATCGGTTGACCTAGCACGTGTGTGCCCCGAAACGACATGACTTGTATGTGCGTGATCTTAACTAGAGTAGATAACCTTTGTAGATTAGACTACTAGAAAGAGTAAATACTAGGTAAACATACAGGTAGCCTTAGCTCTATCTCGTTGCTCTCCCAAATGTATACTACGATTTATTTATTTATTACCTTGGATTTGAGGATGTGTGTGCCACCCATATATATCATGCCTATCTCACCCCCGTCTTAAGTATAGTTGATACATTATATCTTTCTCCAAATTATCCAGTGCATTGCTACTGTTCAGCTCCCTTTTGCTCTACTTCCCTGCGGAAATATAAATACGATAACCCTGGAATACTCCAAGGTGAAATGCTACAATGGTGATCCGTGCGCTTGCGGAATTAATGAATTTAATTTTATCGCATAAGAACCGCCAACAGGGGGTTGATATATTGGGACCGTTTCCAAAAGCCAAAGGAGGATACAAGTTTCTATACGTCGCCATCGACACTTTCACCAAGTGGATCGAGACAGAGGCGGTGGTGAACATCACTCAGGTCGCTTCTGTCAAGTTCATGAGGAGTATAGTCACAAGGTTTGGAGTCCCTAAGAAGCTGATATCAGACAATGGTCGACAGTTCGTTGGTAGTCAGTTCGAGAGATTCTGTGCCGATCACGGTATCATTCATCCAACATCTTCGGTGGCCCATGCTCAAACCAATGGTGCTGTTGAGCGAGCCAACTGGATCCTTATGAAAGGGATGCGTGCGCGAGTGTATGAGAAGCTAGCAGCTAAAGGCAAGAATTGGATCGAAGAGTTACCGACCGTTCTGTGGTCAGCACGAACGTCTACCAGTCGAGCTACAAAGGAAACTCCATTCTTCCTAGTCTACGGCCTGATGCCGTACTGCCACCCGAGATTCACTCGGGGGCTCATCGGATCACCAATTTCTATGAAGACGACCAGCCGATCTCTAGAGAGGTTGATCTACTGCTTCTCGAAGAAGAACGCAACACGGCACTCCATAATGTGGAACATTATCAGGAGGTTCTGAAGAAGCAGTACAGCAAAGTGGTCGGTCGACATCTAGACGTGGGAGATCTGGTGATCAAGAAAGATATCACTACCAAAGATAAGCACAAGTTGTCTTCTCCATGGGAAGGACCCTACATAGTAGTTGAAGATGCTGGCAAGGGGGCTTATATCTTAGCCTATATTGATGGCGATATATTGCCTGGAACATGGAACACTGATCAGCTTAGAAAGTTTTATGTGTAATCCATTGATTGATGAATAAAGCGTGTTCAGTTTCTTCATCTACTGTGCAAGATTCCAAAGGCTGACCCAGGTCGGTCTACTAGTTTGGCTGATGTCTTAACCACATGAGGGTTATAAGGCATCGGTACGAACAGCCTCTTCAGGCAAGATTCGTCATAAGGCTTAGCCACACTGTGGTTCATAAGTTAATTGACCCCCATGATGTTCTAGCGAGGGACCCTTAGCCCATGAGGTTAATAAGCGGCTCTCCCTAGGCCGGTTGCACGATCAACCACCTAACAGACTGCAAGTCTTATGTCATCTGGTGCTACACGATAGCTGCCAATGGTTCATAAGTTTCGTAAGTCTCCCCGAGTGTCTGAAGTAAGAGCCTTAGCCATCGAGTTATAAGTGACAACTTCCAGACCACGTTGCAAGATCAACACCCCC
Organism: Eragrostis nindensis; assembly: GCA_012490785.1. Classification (NCBI taxonomy): domain Eukaryota; kingdom Viridiplantae; phylum Streptophyta; class Magnoliopsida; order Poales; family Poaceae; genus Eragrostis; species Eragrostis nindensis. The sequence goes on from JAAXCT010000595.1 coordinate 344,403, forward strand.
CTTATTTAGCTTGAAACATAACTTGCCATGTGCAAAGTCAAATGTTATACAGCTATTATGAGTTCCAAATATAGAACAACTTCAGAAAATTAGTTCAAACGTAGCTTGTCACAGGCAAAGTTAAGCGTCAATGAATTAATACGCCTTCTTCTAAGTTATTTAGATAGTGTATATTAGTGATAATGCTTTTCTGCATACAGTTAAAACTGTACCCAAAAAAGCAGGGGGCTGGGCTACTATGCATATCTAAATCAAATTAACAGGAGGTTGAGCTCTAATCTTGCATCAAAATATTGTCAGATTACAGGGCTTTACAAGCAATTCAAGGCCTCTCCTCATCAGAAGGAGGTACTTCTAAGTTCAAATCCATGATGAACTTGTCGGCTGACTCCATCAGATCGTCAACAAGCGCATCACGATCAGCTACATTACAAGTAAAGCCTTGTTCTACAATCTTCACATCCAATTCAGGATGACGGTTCTTCAAAGCAGCCAAAGCAAAGGCACAGCCATTGACTAAACTATCAGCAACCTTGTCAGCAAGTTTGGCCTTCTCTGCGGACAGGATCTTGTTGGCATCCTTCAGCTTCTTCACCTCCGCCTGCAGAGTTTGGATCACTTGGGTCTTGGCTACGTTCTCAGTGCTCAGGGCTTCATTTTTGGAGCTCAAATCTACAACAGAAGATATTAGATTACTTCAGGGATATGCAGAAGGCAAAAAGTAAACAGTATATGACAGGAAGAATTACCCTGCGCTGTTTTCGATAAAGCCTCTCTTTCCACATGCAGATCCTTGAGGTACTCCTTATGTTCAGCTTTCAGATCTGTGATCTCTCTGGCATGAGCTGCCTTTGCTTCGTCATGAGTTTTGTTCAAAGCAATAAGAGCCGCTTCGAGCTCTCGAATTTTATCATCTTTCCCAGATGAAGCATAGGCAGCCTCAGTGTCAGAATTTCTTCCGAAGAGCAACAAGTTCTCCATCCTTCTGCTTAATTTTGTCAGTAAGGCGCTTGCAAGTTTGCAGATGCCACTTCCTGGCAGCAACGACCTCCTGGCTCAGCTTGTCGAACACGTTCTCCCCAATTGTCCCGGATGCAGAAGCAGAAACAGCTAGGGCTTGTTCGGTCACTGGTTGTACGTTCGAGGCCGGAGGGTTGACAGCAGGAGCAAGTTCAGCAGAAGAAGATAGAACACTATAGCATGATCACACATCAGAAGATCGGATAAAAATATTTCAAGCAGCAAGGGAATTTGGTAAGAACACCCACGAAGTATACCTCTTCGTGCGGAAGCGTCTTCTCTTGGCAGCAGGGCTAGAAGCAGATGTCGCCTGGGAAGACAAGACTTGAGAGATTTTGGAAAACCCTTTAAAGAGACTGCCGAAAACTATTTCGATGGGTACCTGATCGCCGGTACGAGGATTGGCGACGCGAGTCGGAGGAAGTTCAGGGACATCGGGAGCAACAATTGCTGGAGCTGATGGAGCTGCTGGAGTTGCAGGAGTAGCCGCTCGGAAGCGCTTGCGAGTCGTTGTCTTTGTCTTCGCCCCAGCTGGGGGCTTCGAAGACTCGACGGCAGGTGGAGGAGGACTAGTGGCTTCGGCACCTACCGGAGTATTACCGGACGTGGGATCGGTAGCTGGTCCAGCCTTCTCGGTTTCTCCTGGTGCCTCAGATTGCTTAACAACAGCAACAGCAGCCACCTTTCGCTCAAGAGAGCTGGTAGCATCATCGGCAATGGCTGCATCATTCTCCCGATCACCGTTGTCTTCTTCGTCAGTGTCCCCGATGACTATATCAACATCAGGTTGGACGTCGTCGGGGCCAGGTTCGTAAAGGTTCTGCAGAACACAAGATTAATATGGCGGAAAATATATCCTCAAGCAAAGCGAGGAGATTTACGATCAACATACCTCGGGAGGTGGATTTTCCGCACTATAGGGAAGAGGTACTGTCGGAGGCTTATCTTTTGGTCTAGTACCCATGATATCGTATACTCTCTTGAAGACATCGTCTTCGGAAAGTTCGACAGCTGCAAAGGAGAGAAAAAGATGACATGCTTATCAAACAAAAATCAGATATCAAGTATATACTGATACGTTGATGAGTGATGGACATCTACCTCCAACTGGTAACCAATTAGGTTCACCAGGACCTGTATAGTGCATAGCCAGTGGATCACGCTTCTGAAGAGGGAAGATGCGTCTTCGAACGAATTCTTCCACAACATGTTCTCCTCTCAAGCCCAACTTGATCAACTCATTGACCTGGCTATCATCTTGGTTAATCGAGGAACATAGGTCGGAAGACCCTTGTCCCACTTCTCATGGTTCGGCATTAAGCCGTCAAGCTTGATTATGGTATTCTTCTTCCCCATGTCCAAGATCAGATATTTGGTGTCATATCCGCTCCAGGAAGACTTGTACTGATACGGGATGAACTCAGATTTGTTCCTAAGTACGAAGCCTACTGAAAACACCATCATCTGACCCTTGTAGTACCGGGGCTGGTGATAATGGCGCCACAGATTCAAGCAGGGGGCTACGCCCAACCAACATTCACACAAGATGGCAAACATGCTAAGCATCATCACAGCATTGGGTTTGAGTTGAACAAGCTCGATACGGTAAAATCTATAGATCTGTTCAAGAAACTTAGAAGGCGGAAGGTTGAAACTACACATGAGATGAGCCTCAAATACCGGGAGTTCTGTGGTGTTGCAATGACGGTACTCCTCTTCGCCGTTGTTTCGTCGAGTCAGGAAAGCCGAGATCATCCCCTTTCTCTCTAGTTCATCCAAGTATTCCAAGGTGAGGCTGGATTTCTTCCAGTACTCTTGCAGATTTGGGATTTCTCCCTTCTTCATCTTCTGCTGCGCCTGGGTAAGAGAGATGTTGGAGTCGTGGGAGTCGGAGGATTGATTCTCGTTAGGATTGCCGGAGATCGTGGCGGATGAGGATGCGGCGGCCATGTGAAATGTTTAGGGTTTGAGGAAATGGAAAAGAGTGCGGATTAAAGGACGGAGGAAAAAGAATACGGCGTGAAGGGTTTAAGTAAAACTCGGCGTGACGGTTCGCTCCTCGTAAATGCGGGATTTCTCCTCCTTGGGTTACGCGCGGAATATACTGAGGTGATGCTCTTTCTGTTATTAAAATAATACGTTTGGATTTGCGCTCGGTTTTTGGAAGGATAATTACCTGGATGAGAGGTAAGAAGTTGGAATATTTTTTAGGATCAGTTGCCCTGAATAATTAAAAATGTTTGACTAATGACCCGGATCGGAAAGAGCCTTCGATGCGCTAAAAACGTGTTGCGTAATACTCCCGAAGAGTTCTCGACCAAGTGATCTGCTAGTTGCTACGAAGACTCGTTTCATCGAGGCACATCGGAGAAGCTAAGCCCAGTTATCTCGAAGACTCATGCAAGATACATTGTCAAGAGAAAAAGAGAAGCCAACATCACAGGTGCAATATCATTCAGAAATTCTAATCTTGGATTGAAGGCAGCCCTTGATGTGCCCAAGGATGCGTCCCAAGACGACCTCAAGAAGGCCTACCGCAAGGTAGCCAAAACATCTTACAAGCAAGACATGCAGAAAACTATCTAGGTTCTACTCTCCGTCCTGCTTGACAGAAGAATAAAACAGGAGAAGAAGAAAAAATAAGAAAACCTAGACTACTGCAAAGAGAATGGCATGATAGCCATCCCCTTATCTCTAGTTCCGCTGATCATCAGCGTCCTCAGGGGCTGCAACAGCAGCATCAGCATCAACCTCGTCCTCCTCATATGTGATGAGGGGAGAGGAGGCTTCGGCAGCAGCAGCGGCAGGTCCTGCACCTACGCCGCCCTCACCGTGAGTGATGGACGGGAGGGGCACTCCGGTGGTGGAGAGGGTAGAACCCTCGTTCAATGCCATGCCCGGGTTGATGACCCCGGTAGGAAAGAGAGGATCTTCTGCGACGATGGGAATGGAGCCACCTGCCTGATTGGATCCGGCTTGAGCGCTCGTCCAGGGATCCCAGCCAGGATTGTACAGGATCATGGCTTTCTTCTTGGCCGGCTCGTCATCGTCGCTGTTGTCGTCGTTGTCGTCGTCGTCGTCGTCGTCGTCGGAGGCGTCGAGGAGGATGGGTTTGGCGTCCGACGGAATCCCGCGTGGCCCCTTGTTCAGGGCGACGTGGAGGCGACGCGCGAACTCTTCATCTCCCGCCGTGTCCGCCTCTAGGTCTACGACCTGAGATGGATCTGGAGGGGGACTCGGAGGAGGGAGTCCGTAATCCTCCGCGGAAAGCGGAGGAGGAGCAGCAGCTACTAGCGGTGGAGCGCCAGCGGGATGCGTGGAGGAGGATCCTGACCCGCTGGCGAGCTCGTCGTCGAACCACTTCATGAACTGTGAGGTGGTAGGTTTTTTCTTACCCATGGTGGATGGTGGATGCGAAAGTGGTACTTAGGGGCTCCGCCGTCCTCATCATTTATAGCCGAAAGGTGGCCTTTTGGAAACCGAAAGGTCAAGTGCAAAGGTTTCTTTCTGGGAAACCGTGCGGCGACGCGGTGAATCCAGAGGATACTTTGATGGGCCTGGGTTGGAGAATAAGGACAAGAATCGAAGGGTCGCGTCAAAGTCTTTTCAACTCTGAAGCGGAATCAATGCCATGGCTGGACCGAGAGAAAGAGATAAGGATGGGAGTTGATTAATATTTCCTCCAAGCTCTCTGGATTGACGGCCCTCTAAAAGACCTGGTGATTATAAGGTTACTTGGTTATTCCGATTACTCAATGCGGTTGCTGTTGTTCAGATGATTTCGTTCATTCAGTTATTCCGAAGATCCGATCTGTTCAGTTCTCCCGAAGGCTCAGTTCGTTCAGTTGTTCCGAAGACCTGTGTGACCGGTTGTTCCGAAGGCTCAGTTCGGTAAACTGTTCCGATGACTCAAGGATTGAAGATGAGGATATCTGAAGTATGTGTGCTCAGTGAAGAACATATCCCTTGTCCGAAGTTCGCATGAAGATGAAGACCTCTTCGTTTGAAAGACGAATCAGCCAAGTGACATGTTCGGGGGCTTATGTCGTAACCCATATTTTCAGATATTCCCGATGACTTAGTTTGGTATTTTCCGAAGACTTGTATCGCACGAAAGGGAACTTGTAGATAGACTCCGAATCTGTTACTGCAGATCGGAAGTCTTGTAGAACAAGGCAAGGACTCTTAGAGGCGGTAACAAAGACTATAAATATACATGTAACCCTCCGATGAGAGGACATTGCATTGTAGATCATACACACCACCATATTCAACACGACAAACACTGGACGTAGGGTTATTATCCTCCGGGAGGTCCGAACCAGTATAAAAACTCTCTGTGTGCCCTAGATCGATTTCTCGATTGATCGTTGTTCCCCGAACCAAATATTTGCCGTTCTCTCGATTATTCGAGCGACGACAGGTCTGTATCTCCATGGCATGTGCAGGTTTATGGTCAGGTGGGTCATCACAGGGAGTCATCACGGAGGATGATCGGACGCTCGCAGACGGGCACGGTGTGGCTCGAAGACGAATCGAGTCGCTTTTTTTTTCAGTGGCCCTAGCTCCCCTCTCTCCGCCCGTCATGTGAAGCCGCGCGCGCCTGGTGCCCGCCTCTCCCAACAGGGCGGCGGCGGGCCGTCGCGCTTTTATTAGCGCGCGCGAGCCGGTAAGAACCGGCGGAGTAAGAACAGGATGGGATCGACTGATTGATAGTGGCGTGGCGCTCGCGCACGGAAGCAAAACAAGCCAAACTCGCCATGCGCGATCCGCCGTTTCTTCCTGTAAGCGCCACGCACACGGGGGATCGGGGTTCCTGCTCTGCTCCTGCCCTGCTCTGCCTACCGGACAGGACAAACGCCAACCAAGTTACGGCGCTGCCCACGCGTGTGGGACAGGCACCAAACGCGGATCATGTCTGTTTTGCGACGTACGCTCCAGGCTCTCTTGCCGGCGCGCGCGGGGCTCGGGTCGGTGGCAATGGCATTGGTGGCGACCTCTCGTCGCCGAGATCGTCATTACATTACGTCGCTAATTAAGCTGGATCATAACTTGTTGTGAGGCACTCGGCGATCACTCCCGGCCAGCAGCTAGCGCGCACATGGTGTCAGTTAGCCCGCTTTGTTGCGCCGACCGAATGGGCAGGGAATTAATAGGAACTGCCTAGTACTGTACGTGCATATTACTAAGCATTTGTTGCACGCCTCATCTCCGCTGTCTTCTATGCATCGAGAATTCGAGAGCTAGACGCAAGACCTCGAATATGAGCCGGTTCCAACTTATTGATCGTGCGGAATCGCAAGACGCCTCATCACATGCGCCGTGGCCCGCGCCATGATCGATCGATTGATCGATGCCTGTAGTTGTAGACCCTGCTGCAGCATGCTTCGGTTCGGTCTTGCATTGTTACATGCTCAGATGCCCATGCCAACCACATATATATCCATTTCATCTGCAGATCTACACCTCGACGCGCTGATGGATGTGTTGCAGCAGGCACTGCATTCAGCTGACGAGATAATTTCCCTGCGTCCCGTGTCCAAACCTAGCTAGTTACTCGTAAAGTTTCGATGGTCGTAGAGCTAACTGCGGACCATCGCGTTCAGTGTACATACTTTGGTGTGTCTGATCGAGATCAGTACTCCTCTCGAAGTCTCGATGGTAAATAGAGATCGAGACAGGGGAGCGAAAGGTAGACGACGATCACGTGTGCATTGCCGGCCCAGGACTGTACACCGAACTGATCGACATACGCAACAAACGTACGTTTCGCTTCGGCCATTGATTTTGATGGTCCCGTTAAACGGCTCCAGACCCCGGGAGAGGGACTCTGCTCTGCTATACCTATAGCTAACCACTTTTAGGAAGTACTGTTACGTGTAGTTTTCGCTCACTCGGTTGTTGGTTTGTTGCTCTCATTTTTGCTCCCATTGCTGTTGTGGAGGTAACGATAATGCAAACGAAAGGTACCTATGCACGGGAGACGTGCGCCCCAGACCATGAAAATTGTCCGGAGCCCCAAAACTTCTGTCAACGCCATTTTTTCAGTGTGCAAAAAATGAACGGTTTAGGATAGCGTAGCGACGAATGAAGATCCACAAACGCACAACTCAGTAGTACGTTCCAAGTTATGGGTGCCCATATGGAACACGTTACCAATATGTAGGATACTGTATTTTCATATCTTCTCTTTACTTCTGGACACAAGCAAATAATCGAGTCATGGACGCATTGTGGTTGACATTTATTTGACTCTATTATGTGCCAATACTATAAAAGAAATCTTCAATGTGTTGCCTCCGGGAGGTCGGGTAGCAAGATCATGTGCAGGAACGGTAACAGATACACCCAACGGCACGTACGTGGCCATGTGCAGAACCAAGTAGTAGCAAATGTACTAGCACACGATGCCATGCATGTTAATGACCTTCACCTTTCTCCCTCGCTGTTTTGCAGTACGTTGTTCAGCAGACTGCACGAGCAACACAGAGACATTGTACGAGGCCACATGCATAAGCATTTGTACCAGAGACCCCAGTGAAAATTGTGCGTGTGAACAAATATACTGATACACACACAGGTGTACGTGGTACAGTCGGTACAAGCTGGACCAGCGTAGCGCTGCTGGCTAGTAAAGAGGACGTCGTGCATGTGGATTGTGGAGTGAATTCGGCTACACAGTTCTGTCAATTTTGGACCAGCAGTTCAGGACCAAAGCCCAGTTGTGTAGTACCTCCAAGCTAATGTGGTTGTTGGAAATTGATGTGACGGCGGCCGATGCAGGTCGTCGCGGTCCATTGCATCAGGAGTAGATCAGTGAAGGATGAAGACGAGGTTATAGAATCGCCACTCTGTTAGTTCCATTCTCGATGAGAATAATGTCAAACCACCTCGAACAAATTATATACGTGGATCGACCGCACTGTTGTTTTTCACATTGATAGGAATCTCGAAGCCCTGACTGAAAATTAATCCTCGTGTACATACTGTGATTTTTTTTACTGGTCGCTCCGCTGGGAAAAGAAAACGTCGATTTGGAGACCTTCTGGAATATGGACATCTCAAACTCTCAATCAGATATACCAACTGTGCCACTTGCTAATTAAGCAGGTAGGACGAGCAAGTTTCTAGCCCAGAAAAATGTCAGCTTGCACTGAACTCAATCCGTCCAATAACAGGTGAGACCTCATACCTAGAAACGCCACTGCCATCACTTGTCCTATAAACTCCTCACAGCATCACATACGGCCTTCTCACGCCACAGTCCACTCACGAGTCACGACTCCTGTTCAGTGTTCCAGCCTACTAAGCAAAGCCAAAGCACTCGCACTAGCCCTGAGGCTTAGAGCTGCAAACACGATGCTTGGTTGCTTCTCCCGGCTGCGGCGGCCGACGGGTTCGCCGGCGCCGGAGCCCATGCCGACGTCCGCGGACGAGGCGTCCACATCGGCGGCGTCCACATCAGCGGGCTCCACCTCCCCGTGCTCGTCGTCCTCCTCGGCCCGCTGCATCAAGGTCGACGCCAGCATCTCGCCGCACGACGGCGACGGCGCGGCGGTGGGAAAGAACCCGTCGGCGCTGTCGGAGTCCGGGTTGTCGTCGGCCATCGCGTCGCGCCGGTTCTTCCTCTCCTCCCCGGGCCGGTCCAACTCCATCGTCGACTCGTCGGCGCATGGCGGTGCCATGGGCGTGGGCGTGGGCGCGGCCGGCGTGGCGGTGCCGACGTACTCGCCGGACCCGCACGCCGACTTCCTGAGGTCGATGGAGGAGATGGCCGCGGCGCTGCGGCTGGACGCGCGGCGCCGCGGCGACAGGGCGCGACTCCACGAGCTGCTGCTCTGCTACCTCGCGCTCAACGACAGGCGCACGCACAAGTACGTCGTCAGCGCATTCACCGACCTCCTCCTCCGCCTCACCGCGCCCCACAACCTCGACGACGAGCACCACAACTGAACTTGCACTGCCAATTCTTTTCTGGAGTGGACCGTGCGTACGTTGCTACCTGCTATGCATACGGACAGATTTTTGGTACCAAGTTCCTTGCCATCATCGGCATCCAGTAAGCTCATGAAGTTGAAGATCGACGTGACGTATGATTATCATCTAACTAATTGTAAATATCGTGCTGTGAAATTTCGTAGCTGAAATCTGTCTGTATGCATAGCAGTTGCCTTTTTTGTTTTTTTGGGTCTCCTTCAAGGTGTGAGCAGTGAGCGTGCTGGTGAAGATAGAATATGTCAGCTTCGACACTCAAAGGTGTTTGCTTGGTTTGCTTTGTGTTTGCCTTTGCCTTTGCCTTTTTGTCCATCTTTTACTGTTGAGCCCTTTAGCTCTCTGTTCTCTTTGGGGGCACCTAAAGGCAAAATTTGCTTTTGCGTTACATAGGTCATGCAAAGCATGCTTAGCTTGTGCCATGATTAGAACCGTTATAGATGTAGTTCTACTATAGTCGTAATAGTACATCGAATGTGCTAATACAAACTCTTTTGGGGCTTCCACTGCATCTTCTGTCGTTTAAAAATAGATGATTGGTGCTTCCCCACATGAAACGCCTGCGTTACAAAACCTCCGAGCCATTTCCTCAGAGAATTTGGGAATGATTTGCATGCAACTGACGAGATATAAGATGAGGTCGGCCTTGCAAGTTGCAACTTACAGCGGCAATTCTCCTAAACTACCCCATAAACGAGGTCACCTCTGTTCAGACGAGGTCTTTGGATCCAGCCACAGGATGCAATAATATATAAACAGATGCCGTGCCACATCAATTGTTGTTCCACAGGACAGGCATGCTGCTTGTGCTTCACATGGATGCTGTAATTCGGTTAGATCCCATCTGCGCAGTAGCCGTGTCATTACGTTTTCCCATTCTCACGCAGTAGAAATGGTGCGTGATTTGGTTCACGAGCCCACCAGTATTGATAACGAACCACTCATCAAGGATAAAGAAAATAAATGGTGTACCGACAAATAGCAAAGCGATCAGGCCGTTGAGTGCAGATATTGACATGTCAACCATGAACAAGATCTGCTGGGATTGCTTCAGGGGGCTTCTGTGGGCCCAACTGACTAGACGAGTTTCACTGTCCCATGAAATTGTTATGCAACTAGTATGTTGCACGCCATCTATTAATTTAATATTTAGCGAAGAAAAAAAAAAGACACCATGTTCTCACTCAAAGGTTAGAATCTACGTTAATTGAAGACAAAAGGAAAAAAAAAACACACAAATGCTATTATGAAAAATTAGTCCAAAATGCCCTCCATATAGTCTAAACAATTACCCAACGTTAACAAAAAGTTATCCAAAATGCCCTTCAGATGTTTTAGGCCTTGTTTGAAACGTAAAAATTTTACAGAAAACAGTTCAATTCTCGCAGAAATAGAGAAGAAATCCTCCATTTCAAACAGGGCCTTAATAATTGCCACAATTGCCTTTATAAAGAAAAGATATTGTCAAATACCTATACGTAAGTTTATCAATTACGTACTATTGTCATTACAGAAACAGCAGGAAATAACAATGATAGAAAAATAATGATGGTAATGCAATAATAAATTAATGAGGGATGGAATACAGTATGATAAAATAGTAAGGTTATTGTACTAGCTAATTATTTATAAATAAAATTCTACAGATCTTTGAGAACGAAAACTAAGACTTTTTATGAGCTATGTACCCATGTTGCGATACCAGCACCAGCAGAACACAGTTAACACCCTTGGAGGAGTAACCAGCACAACACACCTGCAATGCATAATCACCATCTAAGCACCACAGGCCACCACCATGCATGCTCCGGGCGTTGTCACCTTTGATCCTTTGTTTTTGACTGGCTGCGGCCGACACCGATAAAATCATCTTCGGCGGGCAGGCATGTGTAAAGATTCACAATTTTCATAGTTTGCTTGGTAATGTGTCTCTTTTATGTTTGATATTATTGGAAAAAGCTTTCATGGTCTTCATTGTGCCACGTTTCATATTTTCATATGTATACCATTGATTTTCAACTACTTAACTATACTAAGTGTAGAACATACATTTTCATATGATGAATTAGACTAGAATCTATAAAGCCATAGTATGACATATTCTTGTTTTTAGAACATGCATTACTTTCTATTCATAATGTATTGCCTTAGAGATAGATTGTGGTTTTGTTTGATATTAATCCATAAACGCTTTCGTGCATATGACTATGGTCTCGTGGCGACGGTCGAACTGGGATCAAGCGGGTCTTCTTGCTTAACGAAATACATGTAGAACACAATTTAGAAATAAATGACAAACATATCATATATTTTTGTAGCTTAAAGGTTTTCTAAGTACAAGAAAACAATTATGTATTACGAGGATGAAAATTTGGGAAAATCTAAGGAGGTGTAGAGATGTCGTACCTAAGTTTCTTGACCCTAAACTTGAGCAGCGGATGTTATTAGTTCCTGTCTTCATCTTACTGCATGAGCGGAGGGAATAGAGCAATCATGAGTGTTATATTAGTGGTTAATCTCTAAAATATTTGATTTCAACTTTCTTATATGTAGGAAGCAAAGTTGCTTTATGAAGTTGCAATCGGAAAAAAAAAATTTTACAGAGTATAAATTCAGCGAAGCAAAGAAGGCGTGGGGAAGGTTAATTTGATAATTCTCAACCTCACTGTTTATTCTTTATCATTAGGAAGCATACGAGTGAAAAAAAATAAACTGAATGTACAAAGAGGTTGAGTTATCTTGTGCAAGCAACGAGAGAAATAACAGACGATTACACATAACAGACAGATAACAAGGAATTCTTTAGTGGAAATTAAAAGAAATACATATGTGCCAATGTACATAGGTACACAAAATAAACATAAAACATAAGAGAAAGAAACACATGGTTATCCGTATTTGATAATACAAAGACACTTTCCCTCAAATAAGTGTGCTTCATAGCCTGCCGATCTATAACTTTCAATTAGAAATATATATTTGATAACACTCCTGTTTTATTACATCCAAAGTTTGCTCGCGGAACACCTCCAATTAGGATGGGGACGCCGGCATCATGCATGATCTCGTTGGTCCACAAGGCAGTTTCAGGGGAACATTCGCGTCAGCTGCGCCTGCCATTTGTCGTCCGGTCTCATCGGTCATACACTACTCGATGTAGTTGTTACAGTAGAGACATGCACGGCGTATCTAAGTTCGTCCGATACGATGACACAACGTGGTCGAGGTGGACGAACATGTATTTGAGAGGCTAAAGCTAGTGCGCGCAGGTTGGGAACGCCATCCAGGAACGGCTTCACACTCCAATGCTCTGCTTGTGGCTTGGCGTTGTGGTATGGCAGGCAAGTGCGCATGAACTCCGAAGACCAGCTGGTGACGTTGCGGCTTCACCACCCGACGGCGTGGACTTCGACAGTCGTGACAATGACCTATGATGACTTCGACAGCATACGTCGACCTCGGCGGATTGCTTGTGGCTCGGCGATGAGGATAGCGACTTGGACAGTTGGACGACACGCCTCGACAAATGGTGGGCACTGCTGGCAACTTCTTAGCAGCATCTGGCTTGTCGTCGGTCACGGCAACTTCTTAGCAGCGTCTCTGCCGTCCTGTAGTTGGCGATGAACTCGCAGGCGGCAGGCCGGACGTCGCGCCCCGACGAACCACGGCGAGTCTTCACATTGGAGCTCTTCGCTTCATGACGAGCTGCCACCGACGATTAGAGCATGGTGCACGGCCACAGTGTCCACTTATCCGGGCTCATACTCTCACCGACGACGCCCTCCGTGGCGAGCTTGACATTGGCCCCCATGCTTGACTGCATGAATAAGATCTTGATATTACGAAGGCAGCGCGGTTGGATGGGGAACAAGAAGCAACTAATCAAATGCTTCTCTCGGTTGCTCGTGTGCCCGACACGAGCGACAGGCCGAGTTTTCCTTCAAATGGAGACTATGCCCATGCTGCGATGATACACAGCTCTAAATTTACGACGTCGGAGCAGCAACTACCATAGCATCTGTTCACATATTTTTGTTAAAAAAACTAATACAGCATCCTGCAAAGCCCACCACCGACCATCACTATATGCTCTGAATACAGGCAGCTGAAAGATAGTACCCAACTGATATCAACGCAGCAAGCATCTTACTAGTAAACAAGGGGTGGAAACCAACCTCTCCGTGCAAATTGAAATTTGCACGGAGAAGTTGATTTCCACCTGATACGTTCCCGGTAAACAAAGGCACATCGTTTCACAAGCACTAGAATACTCCATAGTAGTAGTATTCCGAACTACTCACTTTGACCTAGCGCCATAAATAAACAGAAGTAGCTACCAACCTTTTGTGCTTTGGAGCTCGAACTAAACTACTTGACCACGATATATGGAAGATCAATAGAGCAAATCTACAGCGAGAATAAAAGAAGCATTTGAACTTCAGCTTCCTTTCACTGTCCATTTATAGCCCCAAAATCAGAATCCTTGCATCATTTCATAATTCAATCAGTTTCGAGGATCCGTTTGGAAAACAGAAGTTTCACAGGTGAACGAATTAGCTATTGGTAATACCTCCCACAGGTTGCAATCAAAACCTGAATGTGTTCCAGATAAGGATTTTCCATTACCAACTCATAAGAACAAAACTTAAATTCACAAAGATTCCTAGGCCATCCACTCTACCCACCCACTGGTCGGCAATGAGGTGATGGAACCACAGTACCAAAACCTAAACCACCATTATGAAGGGGGGAAAAAACACAGCACCACAAATTGGCAGTGAAATGGGTTTGCCATCTTCAGTATATATCCAATTGTCCATACAAACATATCCACTCTATCCGCCTCACCCAGTGGTCGGCAATGAGGTGATGGAAGCACAGTACCAAAACCTAAACCACCATTATGAAGGGGGGAAAACACAGCACCACAAATTGGCAGTGAAATGGATTTGCCATCTTCAGTAGCCCAGGAATATGTTGTAACTACTGACTAGCCTCTTAAGGAAGACACCCATTGTCTCAGGAAAACAAAAAGAGAGAAAAGGGAAACTGCACAGGGAAGTGAATCAAGTGATCATCAACCAAGCATATGCAGGATCAAGGTCTCACTTCGAAAGGAAGAAATTGATCATGAATCGATGATTCTTAAAAGGAATATTTGAACGCTTCCAGATAACCATTCAATCATTAAGCATAGAGCAATCGATGCTTGTCAGAAAAGACGCTTGCTGTAAAAATGTACTTTCCAGAAATATATCATACCCTCCTAGGTGCAGGTATTGTACCCAATGTAAAATCTCTAGCATAGCAGTAGCATAAATCTCTCGAACTGGCATCAAAGATAGGTAGACACACTTGGGTGCAAACTAATAAACTGACAAGTAGATGGGCTTCGTGACAATAGACTAGTCACTTGGGTCAAATTCCTCTTCTGCTCTTGAGGAAAGCCCTTTTCCTCGAATCTGAGTCTAATTCCCCCAGATCGGATGCAATTGCTAGATACCCATAAAGTATCCTCTTCCTCTCGCCTGTCCTGTTATCCGTCTCAAACAGGGAAGGGTTCTGGTCAGAATCTAAAGAATGAGAGGCTTGTGCTTTTGACCAACCTATACGTCCATGTCCTTGCCTCTCAAGGAACTCAGCAAGACGTTCAGCCTCCTTCAAGCCAGCTGGGTTGTCTGCGAACTTGATAAGTGTCAAACCCAAGTGCCCCTCCTTTCCATACAAGGACTTCGACTTGCCACCATAAAACCCTAGTTCTGAAAACAAAGGTTGAGATTGACGCAGCAAATATTACCGTGACATATATGGCATTACTCCATAAACATATGCTTAGTTATTTTCGACGTCCAAATATGGCCTAGTTCTAACTTGCAGCCTTGCACACTGCAGGAGTGAGCCGTGCTGCTACTTTGCTAGATTAGAAATTTAGTTTAGTGATGGATATGAACCTTGTAATCGTGTTACAGTTTGTCCCAAACTGTAAAGGTGGCAAGGAAAAATAACAGGCGGTGAAATGTAGTTTCCTAGATCCGATCAACAGAGCAAATTAATCTGTAAAAAGAACTTCATGTGTATGCTTGTCATAAAGACAAGACAGGGCTCAACTGACCTCCTGGAGGACAGAATAATGCACACCAAGTTCGTGTAACAGAGCACTGACAACAACGCCTTTTGTCCCAAGCATGTTGGGGTAGGCTACAGATGAAACCCACAAGAAACAAGGATAACAGAGACACTGGCGCAGCCAACAATCGTGGCATAGACAATGCATATGGAATATTTTATTTTGTGCGGTAGCCTAGGATTAGTATCATTTAGATGTCAGGAAATTAACAGAAACGAAAACCATCCAAACAAGCATAGGATGCAATTACTTTTCCTGAGGCCAAGCTACTAGGGGAGTAGAAATGTTCTACATCTACAACCCCAACACTACTCTTCCTGAGGCCAAGCTGCAAACCAGGTACTTAATTCCTCACAAAGAGTGTCTTGGCAATTGGCGCTATGTCAAATCAGCATGCCAGGCCAGCAACAACAAAAAAAGTCCTGGCCTTGCTTCAGAAGTAGTAAAGAATGAGATAGCATATCGATAAGAAATAGTGTCCTTAGGCCCACAAGTTTGGTAAGCTATATACACAGTCCCTTCGAAATTTCATGCTATGTTAATAATATGATGAATTTCAAAACTAGCAGACATCGATTACTTAACTAATATTCTATTGAGATATGAAAGTTCACACAGGAGGGTCTCAAAAGACATAGGCATATAACCCACTGATTCCCATCCTCGGGGATTCTTATGCAAATGTGTGATGTACTAAGCACAGCAGCCACAAATAAATGCAAACCATTAAGTTCCTTACGAATTCAATTTTATTGAACTACCATAATCACGTATGCAGCAGGTGCTCGTATGCAAACAGTTCTCATCAGAGGTTAAGGCTGCAATATATATACCTGTCATTTTCTTATCCATGTCTTTGTTCCCTAAACCCTCACAGCGGCCGTCTTTCTTCCTCCCAGTAGCAGTATTCTGGATAATAACTGTTGGTGGCCACACGATAAGGTCCTCCCTACTTGCTCGGACAAGGTCAGCAGGCAGTGATTGGTATCCCTTAGAGTTTTCAGGGACTTTTGTGTAATCCCATCCCATTAGGACACATAATGCCTTGTGCAAACCAAGATGATCAACAAATGACTCAGCATTTGGTGGGCTGTAAGCATGCATGACAAGTCCATGCACATCAGCAAAGTCCTTAGATGACCTGGAATTGTGCACATTGACCAGATATCACAAATAAATTAAGGTATGTTGAATTGGAGCTGAAAACTAGAGAACTATAACAATCTTTCATTACAAACGCAGTCTTGCAGGATAAATGAGAGGTAGAGGATCACAATTGTCAAACCCCCAAAACGTGCATACGATAAGAAAGCAGAAACATATTCTATGTCAAATAAACATCCGCCAAGAGAATCAATTTTAGACATATTCAGTCACTGGCAAAATGGCATACGTATATAAGTTTGCTAACATCTCCAGGACTGTATTAGATGAAGCAGCCTAAGGGGATACACCTTGGAGTTCCAGTACACATGAATAATGAATGGTTGTGAGCTCAATTGGAAAATACAAAACTGGTTACAGGTGTGCTTTTTATGAGGTTCGCACCAAGGCGCAGATACTTGTTTCCAAATCAATCCTACTACCAGAACACTAACGGGCTAAAGGCTTCTCAGCATGAAGCACTTTTGGACGGGCCAAAGAATTTGTAAAGAAGATGAACCGTCAACCGATCTTTAAGTTGGAGCAAAAAATAGCTCTTTTACCATTAAATCATGATGGTTTCCTTCATCCACTTCAGCAGCAGGTGCCTAGTTTTGCTTTCGACAAAATCTAGGAAAACACTGGCACCATGGCTAGAAATTCAGAAGGGATGATTCCCCTGCATAGAGTTTCTAACTAAGGGACTTAAGCCCCAAATTGCAATTCCATACTGAAAGAACATAACTAAATATCATTCTTTTCTCGTATTGGGCAGGTTTTCAATTGCTGAGATTTTGTAACCAGCTCCTCAGACTGGTTCACAAAGGACTCTAGACACAGATTCAGAAACTCCCTTGATTGTTTCTTTCCTAACTTCATTTATTAATACGTTCTACTTCTTCCTCTTCTTCATCGTATCCTCCTTCTCCCTGCAGATGTCATCATTCCCCTCCATGTTGGACCAAGAAGATATAAAGAATAGAAGTTAGAGGGATGGGAGGACAGTAGCCCAAACAGCTGATCAAAACAGCTACTAGAGCTTCTGTGTGCCTTCCTTCCTCGCTATCGCTCTCGAGTCTCAAGTCTAGCTGACCATTCCTGGCATCCACTCGTTGGGTGCGTCAACACCTAGGAAACATTAAGGCTAGTTGCCAAAAAACTGTTTAGGGTAAAAACTCCTCAGTCCTCACACGACATGGAACTATATACACTAATCAAAGGAAGGTCCACTGAAGCTCATTTGAAAACTTAGCCATTTTCCTGCAATGGTGCATTTCTACAGGGTCATTTATAGCATGAATAATATAATAATAGAACATTAGTCCTGAAAGCCATAAGAGGTCATGTTAATAATTTAAGCACAAAAAATAAATGCTTCAAGCCCCACACACAAAGCTAAAATAAGGAATGCTGTACGTACTACGTAGAATGTCAAAAGCGTTGAGATAAAGAAAGAAAGGCATTTAACATCGCCAAAAACATTTTGCAAAAGTACCAAACTACTCACATGCATAGTTCCACACTGCGCAACAGCACAAAGTAGCAAGACTTAAATATGATGCTTGGGGACAAGTTAAAACTTACATCCTGCACAGTTCCATACTGTGCATCGGCACAAAGTAGTAAGCCTCAATTATGATGCTTGGGCACAAGCTAAAACTTACATCTAATATGAAAATGGAATCCACAAAATAATAAGATAATGCAGCCGCCGCCATTACTTCCATCTGGTTCTGTTTCTGTTCTGTTTGGGAACTCAAGTTTATTTGGCGATAATGACAACACCGCCCATGAAGCGCAGCTATCCTGCATTTTTCGAGAGAAAAAAAAAAGGACAACACTGCCCTGGCTGTGCTCTTCGCAATGACTGAATGCCAACGCGTTACAAAGCTGCTGCAGTGGAGGCATGCAGATTTATTCCAGTTTGTTATATATAATTGTGTCTCTATTTTTTTTCTTCTAGAAATCTCTTCCGGTTTGTGGTGTCCTTTGCACCCAGAAATTTATGGTGTGTTTGTATTTTGATTTTATCTAATACATGCAACACTGTGTGCTCTGTTTGTTCGAATTTCTTTGGATTTTCCCCTATTAATTGCTTCTGGTGCTCTCGTCTTGAAGTTCAACAAAAGCTGCTGCATAGCTTCCTCTAATACACAGGGGCAAACGCGTCTTTTCTTGCAATAGACAGCAACGGTCAAAATGGCATGAATGTTAAAGGTGATGGCAAACAATGAAAATGGAATTTTTTCAGTGGCCAAGGAACAGGGAGTTTTCTCGATGGCTGGTAAGGAATTTGAAGACGAACAAGTTAATGCTTCGGAAAAGACAGCTCTGTCAGGACAGACAATATTCAGATCACAAATCATGTAACTAATACAAAGTATGAATGCATGTTTTTTTTATATATAAGAATGCATGGTGTTGAAAGTAACTGCAAGGATAAAACCAACTAAGCATAACATAATGCAGTACTCCTGAATAGAGAATTCGAGAACGCTACTTCCTTGGCTAGATGTTAGACAACCGCGAAAATTGAAAACCACGTAGCAACAACCGGATATTGCCTCCAAATCATAAAGTTGGCATGTGGCTATTTTTTTCATAATCCTCCGAATGTCAATATCTTAAAATGTAAGACAAAAAATCAATAAACAGTCAGAGGTATACAACTGCAACCAAGCAAACAATGAACAATGCTATTAGTAACAAATCTACCCAGTCAGTACTTGCCAATATTCATAACTTTGCTGCAATAAGTGATGCAGGATATACAATTACACTTTTTTTCAAAACACATCAGAAAACATAACGTGACAATGGGGCACTTGAACTTCGTGAATAAATGAGGCAACAGAAAACATGTCTCATCTGATAAGCGAGCTTACAGGTACACATTGGACACAAAAAAATAGAGCCAGTAACATATTGATGGTTCGATAGAATATTGATATATTTTTCCTCTTAGTCTCTTACCATAGAAAAGAGAACCTTAATATTCAAATATTTTTTAGAACATGGTAGCATTAAACCTAGTAACAAAAGACAACAAATCTACAGCTAGATCCATCTGTCAACTGTAACTTACTAACTTCATTAGCAAATGAAATGAAGCAATACAGATAATAGCCTTAATCTGAATAATCCTAGCACCGCTAACTGATATCTATGCGTTAGTCAGATATCACACATAGATAATTTCACTTAGATAGTATACGTAGTATATGAATTAAGCAAAAACAAGAAGACTTATAGGATGCATCTTTGTTCGGATACAAGACATTGTATGGAGGACTTCTCCCGCCAGATTTTACTATTATAATCAGCGCCAGTTACCAAGATAACAACCGTAAAAAACATATATCAAGTAATAAAAGCAAGTTCAACAACAGCAAGGAACCATTTCAAGAACTTGACTACGATCAGTACTAGAAAGCTTGCCAGGAAGGAGGCGAGTAATGCGAGATCGCCAAACCTGCCACAGGCGAGGCACGGGACACGGCCACCCTCGAGGTAGCTCCGTCTCTGCGCAGAGCTCTCATTGAGCATCTTGGCGTACTTAAGGAACGCCCTCCTGAGCGCGTGACGGTCCACCGTCGCATGTGGTGGCAGCTGCGGAGGGTGACGCTGCAGGTCGTGCCGCGGCTGCTTTGGGTGCCTGGGGAAGCCCTCGTCCTGGTCGGCGGGGTGCTTTCGCTTCGCGTCATGCGGCGGCATAGGCATCGGCCTATACTGCGGCGGAGGCTGATGAGACGGCCAGAGGTCCGGGGCGGCACGGGGGAGGTGCGGGAATGGTGGCAGGGGTGCGGTCTCGAAAGGGTAGTCGGGGGGCAGGGCGAAGTAGGTGCGAACGGTGCCGTCGGCGAGGAGCATGGTGCGGCGGTCGAGGTTGTGGAAACCGTAGGGTGGCGGGGGAGGGGTCTCCACCGCCGGCTGCTGCGTCGGTGGCCGGAGCGCAGCCGCCGGCGACGCAGGGTTGCGAGCGAGTGGGGCAGGCGCGGGAGCAGCTGGGTGGCGCCTGGAATCAGCTGAGTGGGTGGGGGTCGGGGTGCGGGCGGAGGTTGACGCGGCCTTGTCTCCGGCCGGTGCGGCGGCCCCGACAGCGGCGGGCGGCGGCGGGCCCCAGCGGGACTTCCGGGCCGTCCCAGCGGCGGGGGGCTTGCCGCCGGCAGGGGGCCGCTGTGGTGGTGGGTTAGGGTTCTTCATAGCTCAGCTGGAGAGGCGATCGCGGCGGAATTGGGGATCCGGTAGAGTGGGGATTGGACTCGGGTTGCGTCGGAGACGAGGGCGGGGCAGAAGGCGGGAAGCGGCTGATGACAAGGCGCCGATTCCTTGGGGCCGCGCATAGCGCTTCGCCATGAAAGTGTTTTCCCTAGTTTACGCAAATAAGCCAGCAAAACGTAGTTGAGAGATCGAATGTAGGAATCCCAAAGGGAAAAATTCCTGCTATCCGACGGGGCCCTTGGCCTTTTCTCTTTTTTTTTCTTTACTGACAAAACGGAGACCTTAGCCTTTTGAGTTAGTTTTCATTATTTGTTCTGATTTATTATAGCGTGTGCTTTTATCAACTCTGAAAAGGAGAATCAAATCAAGCACATTGCAGAAGTCGAACCGAACGTGTCAGAGATGAAAATCGGACTCCCATCTTTGTCTAGCAGCCGTTCAAACCAAATAATTTTTTTTTCCTGCAAACGGTGGTTGGACGCGCTGCTTTTTAACCGTTGCCTCTTTTTTATAGAGACCATCAAACATGATCATATAATATTTTGACCCACTTTTAAAGCTACAAACATAGAAAATTCATTTATACCTAGCTTTACAAATCTACTCCTCGCTTTCAACTCAAACTTAGATGCTGAAACTCCAAAAACAGTTAACAACACACTTCTTTCTCACCTAGTTCACCACTTTATTTGGCCTCAATTTTCATTTGAATCCGCCAAATTTCAACCCATATGTAGCCAAGCAGGTTACCAGTAGTTTTTATCTCAAGCTTTCCTTTCTATGGTAGTTTTAGTGGTTTTCATCCTGAAATGAACATGGTTGGTGGTCCATCATCACCGGCTCAGCTGATTTCTTTTGGGACTCTTGGTGGTTCTGAATCAAGAGGCGATGAATCTTCTCCAAATTCAAAAAACCATTAGGCAACTCATGAATTCGTCGTCTTTCATGAGCAAGAAGCCCATGATGTCGTTGTCCTCGCCATGAGGATGGAGGCCAATTGCTCTTGTAGTTGACACGAGGAGGGATCCCATCGCGAGGTAAGGTGGAGCCACCCTCTCTCCTCCCAAGAAATATCCCATGATAGATTTGTCATTTTTCTATGCGATCCTTGTGCAAAAAGTTCACCTTCACGATTTGATAGATCCACAGGAGAATTTGGTTGGGAGAGTTAGGGTTTTGAGAGGAAGATGGGTAGGGATGAAAGCGGTCGGGAAACGGTCGGAAGAAGGCTATATCGTTTTCAGTTTTATATTTTTTCTCGGTAGCGAAACCGATTGCGGTACTAACTGAAACAAATATGGCGTCGATATTACGGGAATATCGAAAATGAAACTACCACGACAGAAATATGCGGTATCAATTGGAAATCGATATTAATTATGGGTAACACAAATCACAGTTGTATATTAGCTATATCACATCATGTATAAATATATCAACTGTGAATATAATATTGGTACTTGAACTAGCTATAAATGTATCATAAAAGACACGAGACATTGTAGGAAACAATCTGTAAAGTCTAAAATCGTTTTCATTTTTGTTTTCACCAAATACTTCCACTTTTGTTTTTATTTTTCTGGTATTTTATTTTCAACTACTACGGTAGGTCTCCTCGCTCGTTCGGTGCAGCACAACACTGCTGATGTTCCTAAGACTGACTCCAACCCAAGAGGCTACCCAAACCCAAAATAGATCATATTGAGATGGAAAAAAAGAGACTCAAAAACTCCAATCTCCAACCGAGCACCCAAAAACCTACTATACCTTCTTCTTCATCCAAGTGCGCCGCCGCTCCAAGCACCGTCGTCCCGCCGCGGCCGAGCTCCAGCCCGGCCCCGCCTCCCCGCCGCGCACCGCCGCGGCCGCGCTCCGCCCCGTCGCCCCGCCGCCCTGCGCTGCTCGCCGGCGCCGAGCTCCGAGCGCCACCGTCCCGCCGCGGCCGAGCTCCACCCCGGCCCCGCCGCCCGCCGCCGCTCGCGGGGCCGAGCTCCAAGCGCCCGCCGCCCCGCTGCCCCGCTGCTCCGCCCCGGCCTGCTCGGCGTGGCCGCTCCGCCCGCCCGCCCCCGCCGCTCCGCCACGGCACGCGCTGCCGCCCCGCCGCGACCACGCCGCCGCTCGCTCGGCCCGCCGCCCCGCCGCCTGAGTTGAGCTCGAGCGGCATCGAGAAGAGGAAAGAGAGTGGAGAGCGAGAGGAGAAGAACGGGACAAGTCGATGGGTCAGCCGCGCGGAGGCTCCATTTCTACGTCGTGGGCGAGAAAGGTACCAATAATAGGTCCTCATCTGGGTCATGGGTTGGAGAGCATTTTTTACCTATTTTGGGTATAGGTGCTCATATAGAGCACCGGTTGGAGTCAGTCTAAGGCGCCATTCATATAACTGACCAAGAAAAAAGAAACTCAAGTTTTGACTAACATAACTTTTTATTTAAGAAATACATCCATGTTGCTTACCATAGTTTTTTTTTTTTTTTTTTTTTTTTTTTGCGAAATGTTGCTTACCATAGTTGACACACAGACCACTGAGCTGCACGATTACAAACACTGACATGCAACCTTCCTTGATTAGCGACAGATTTGGCAGATACACAGAAACATGTGCACATCAAAAAATGTTGAAACTTACTTTAATAGGACTACATACACAAACAAACATATGACTGCATACACGAAAACCTGCGGTGCTGAGCAAAACTCGTGCCTTAAATAGTTAAGAAATCGTATGCAGATCAAGTGCCACCGCCTACGCCATCACTTGGGGTCTCCTCCAGTTGTTGAAGAGGCTCCAAGGTGGCAACAATGTCGCGCATCAGCGGCCTAGCCTTTGGGTTGCGGTTGAGGCAATGGTATGCCAGCATTGCTGTCTTCTGCACCGCCTTCACTGGGTAGTCCTCAGCAAGCCTAGGGTCTACTATGCCAAGCACCTTCTTCTTATGGATCAGCAACGGGAATGCCCAGTCTGTCAATGTCTGCTCCCTAACCGGCCGGGATTTGTCCAACGACTTCCTTCCCGTCAAGAGCTCGAGGAGTACAACACCGTAGCTATAGACATCGCTCATTGCCGTAAGATGACCTGGAGTTACAAAGAAGGCGACAAATTGCTTATTAGACTGGCATCGAAGAAGTTTCTTGAACCAAAAGGATCTATTGCTGAAATTACAAGCCTAGCACTTTATTCAAATTCAGATGCCGATACATTTTGCTTAGCTGCTGTTGACTTCAGTCATGACAAGAAGGGATGAAATAAATAGTCGCACTACACTAGAGCGTATAGTCTCCAGCCATTGTTTTAAACGCACTTTGTGTCAACTAGGTGAGAGAATGTGAGGAGCACATTACCTGTCATGATGTATTCCGGCGCTGCATAACCGTAGGTACCCATAATTCGAGTTGAAACATGGGACTTGTCGCCAACTGGTCCGTCTTTTGCAAGCCCAAAATCGGATAGCTTTGCATTGTATTCCTATATTTTTTTTTGGTAAGCAAGAAACTTTACATAACCATAACAAAAATGAATGACAGTAGTTTCCCACAAGTATATGAAAACTGTCATTTGGCTAAAACGAAATGGTACGTGCTTGTTCACGTGCACTGGAACTGTTTTAGTTGACATGAACCAGAAGCAAATACGAGAAAAAAGAGTGAATCTTCCATTAGATTCATGAATTTTAGTATTTCAACTAGTTTTGACATGTAACGATCAAATAATGTAAAGCGAACCTACCTCATCTAGCAGTATGTTTGATGTCTTAAAGTCTCGATAAATGACCGGCTTCTCAGCTTCATGCAGAAAAGCAAGTCCTTTTGCAGCACCAAGGGCGATTTTCATTCTGGTTGACCATGGAAGTGGCACCATTACCCCTGCATTATAAGTGTAAATGTTTTAAAAAAATTCGACAGTATAGAGTGCCTGATACCATGAATTATCATTTGTTCATATCAGATGAACAAATGATAATTCATGGTTGACCACATAGGTCATGCAGAAATTAGTAACCCTACGAATTGACGCAATGCAAAGGTGCAGTTGAGCTAGGGTAGTTCAGGATAGGAGTGTCAGTGTGGGTAGTGTTCTATTCTTCTTGTGAATGGATAATATTCTTCAGTTCTCAGTTTGAAGAACGTAGCATGAATGCCATGTGCCACAGGTCCATACTCTACAGTCAATGTTAATATGTTATGGTAAAATGACTGACAATCTCAAAAAAAAAAGTCTGTCAAGAGTAGCATTAGCCTTACTTGAGAACAGATGAGACTCCACGCTTCCCAGGGGCATGAACTCGTAGACGAGAACCCTGTGGTCATCTTCACAACAATACCCGACCAACTTCACTAGATTAGGGTGAGAGAGCTGCCCAAGAAATATAACCTCAGCCTGCAAACATGGCAAAAAAAAAAACCCTTCATATTTGACAATGAAAAGAACACAAGCATATGCCTTTTAGCAGTATAGGTTCAGAAAGGCAGGCAATCACCAGCCATTCTCTATGGCCCTGGTAGCTATTGTCTCCATCATGGACCTTAACTGCAACTCGCAGGGGCTCGTCTATCTCCAACCCTTCGCGGATATCTTTGGTGATATACCCTTTGTAGACTCTGCCAAATCCCCCACCCCCTAGGAATGAATCTTGCCTGAAATTCTTCGTAATCCTCCTGAGCTCCTCAAATGTGAATGCTATCAAAGGGTTGCGAGCCGTGTCCCTTCTCAGTGCCTCCACCTCTTTCGGGTTGGATGGAAGCTGGCTGTCTTCCTTTTCGTTTCGCTCCGATGAGCTCTGAATTTTTGGAGATTCTGTAACAAGCAAATAGGCAAAAGCCACGCACTTTATGGATAACGAACTATAGGTTGCAAATGACTCAGAATACTTAGTGAAACGAATTACAAGGATTAACAAGAATTCCACGAAAACACCGGGATCAAATAAAGAAAGAACAGAGGTACCTGATTTGGTTGCGTTGGAAGAAACCCTGTTAAAATATGGATTCCCCTTAAACCAGCAATTGCCCATAGCGCACAACTCCTGTAGATCAAACTCTGCCTCTCCTGTCTCACCAAGAACATACAAGGAGGATAGACACCAACATATACTCCAAGAAGTAGAGATCGCTCAGGAATTGAATACCAAAACAGGCTGTCCTTCGTTTCAGAAAGAACAGGCTCTCCTGAAGATGAGCCTAGTTGTCAGCAACAAAACAAAGAAAGAAGAAATAAACACCAAATGGAGAGGAGATGCAAATTTCTGCTCTCCTGAAAGCTATACAGATGGCACAAAGACAGAGGAAGAGCTCAAATGAAACATCCCTTTCTCTATTTGTCGTGTGTTCAATGAGAACAATATACTAACGCCAAGGAAAAAAACAGTTCAATTCTGGTAGGACTAGGCCGTTTCCCCTATACACGCAATACCAATGGCATAAATATTGCATTTAAGAAGGGTATGGAGGATCTGTCTTTCTCTGCATTTATCTGTTCCTTTATGCATTTCTGGGGGTTTGGTTTGAGGAAGAGAACAAAAGGGGCAGCAACCAGACGTCAGGTAAAGGCACCAGACCACCAAGAAGAGGATGGAAGCACTTGAGTTTGAGTGGGACAATGGGGATTG
Organism: Eragrostis nindensis; assembly: GCA_012490785.1. NCBI lineage: Eukaryota > Viridiplantae > Streptophyta > Magnoliopsida > Poales > Poaceae > Eragrostis > Eragrostis nindensis. The sequence goes on from JAAXCT010000595.1 coordinate 370,509, forward strand.
CAGTGGTGAGTGGTGACTATCTCTGTCCCTCTTCTCTCCCCTTCCAATCCTAAGATTCTATCGTCTCGGCGGCCTTGAGGGCCTTGACCTTGGTTGCTTCGCTCTCACTCCTTTCCAAATTGCTTTCTCGGTTGTGGTTGGGAGTGTTGGGACTTGCAAGGAATGCACTCATCTGACCGCATCTGCTTGATCTTTGAGGGATACGAAATGATGGAGTTTCTTGGTGGAGCGGTGGTGGTGGTGCCCATCCCCACACTCCCACCAGTCAGTACTCAACAACTGCATACACAGGTAAGACTAATGACTGCACTAATCCCCCCATTCCTTTGCTCTAGGAAGTAAATGTTTTTTTTTCTTGTGGAATTCGCTTTCTTTCTCCGGTGATGATTAACCTTTGTTGCCGGCCAAGTGGATGTCTGAATCACGCTGCCAGTTTTGCTATGTCCAACGGGCGATGTTGCAATCCTTGCAGAGTTGTGCTGCAGTGGGAATTTGCTTGGACGACTCATTCGGCATTGCTTTTTGGCCGCTCTTTTGGGTGGGCGTGAGAGACCTGGACCAGTGCCAGTCTTTCAAGTCCAACACCCACCAATGCACCAACCAACCTTTGTTCCTTGCATTAGGTCATAAATATTTCCCCTTTGTCAAACTTGGGAATGTCAACATCAGTGGCTTCATCATCCTCCCCTTGCCCAGCCAATTGCCATGCTCAGGTTAGGCTGATCTCCGCGTTAATTAAGATAAGAAAGGAGCATGACTTTTAAGTTACTCACAACGGTGCATCATCTGGGCTACAAACTATAACACAGTTAGGCTATTCCTACATGTGATATAGTTTTTTAAAGATTCCTTTCTAGCAGCGGTTAGTGATCCTGCAGCTGCTTTCTGTCTTAGTCTTCTGAGTTCTGAGACTAGGGGAGGTTTTTCGGCAGTTTGGCATAGATGTCTCCCGAGGTTCAGCAGCATACATGAATTACTTGTTTGCGTGAACATTATTTGGCTCTAATTAGTTTCGCGTTTCATCCTTGTGAAACTGTAACATTACCTAAGAAGGGAGCATGTCGGTGTGATTGAAAGATCAAGATTCATTTGGTTGGATCGACTCTCTGATTGAAAATAATATTTGTTCGTCCACCTTATGATCGACTGATTGCTTCTGAGGCTTTACGGTGCTTAGAATGCTGCCTGTAGCAGGTCATACTTGGCATTTTAGCAAAATAGTGCACTGATGTTTATTGTTTTATTTTTATGTAAAAAAAGCTTAAAAGCTGTAGGCTGTACAAGTTGCATTCTTTTTACTCGAGCATTTTCATTGATAAACGTCAAGGGAACAGCCGAACAGGCTTCATTTGGTCCTTCTTAGTTGTCTGATACTAGAAAGCCCTAAAGGCAACCTAATTTGTTGGTTGCACTAGAAAAGATCATTGTCTAGATTCTCCTACAAGGCAGCTTGCAAAAGTAGTGTTTGTGAAACTTGTTATTTGGGAATGAAAATCCTATTAATTTAGTTCATAGGTCTAGTATTAGTCCTGAGGGTACTGTACTTCTTTTTTGTGATCCTGAATCCTAATTATAACCTACAGGCTACAACAGTCTGATCCTTGTTTTACCATTCTTCGTTTTTTTGTTCCTTTTTTTTTATCTACATTCTTTTATGAGTAAAGTGCACCAGTGGTCCTCAAACTTGTCATGGGGTGTCATCTAGGTCCTCAAACTCTCAAAACGCATATTCGGATCCCTAAACTTGTTAAGTTGTGTCGTCTAGGTCCAAAGTACTGAAAATACCTTTACGGCTATTGATAGGCTGCTAATTCAAATTGATTTTTCATACTCATTCTCTCCCTAAATTATCTTGCTATTACAATTCATACTAAAAGACATAATTACCTTTATGCCTGCTGATGGACAACTATTTGAAAATGATATTTCGTACTCATTTTCTTTTCCCAAACTATTATTTCCACCGCAATTCATGCCAAAAGATATAATTATACTGCATAATGCAGTAATTATAGATAAACAAATGATAAATTATAATTATCTGAAGCCACGTCAGCAAGATGGGTAGTTTCGGAATGATGGACCTAGATGACACACTTTAACAAGTTTAAGGATCTGGATATGCACTTCGAGAGTTTAAGGACCTAGATGACACCTCGTGACAAGTTGAGGGACCGGCCGTGTATATTACTCTTCTTTTATGTTATCAGAAAACTTATCGATGCAGTTTTATTTTTTAATGTCAAATGAGTTTTACCCTGTTTATAAAGTTCTGAGCACACTTGATTGGCTTTTGAGTTTGGAGTATGAATTTTGTTTATCCAATCTATAGTGCAGGAATCAAGGAATCGAACGCAAGTTGATAAAGGGTTCCACATGACAGTTTGAAAAGGTTAAGGAGCTCATGCAGTCATAAAAGGGAGGAAAAGAACTTGTGTGCACCAGGCCATGCAAATCCTTGTGCAGCAAATCCTTCTATAAGAGACTGCCTCGAGCCTGAGAACGTAAGCAAGGAAGAAGAAGACTAGGTCTCTCTCTTGTGCCCGTGGGCTGAGGCCCCGGCGCCGTTCCATAACAATTGGTCTTCATGCGGGCATAAAAGGGAAACATTGTGCACAACAGGCCACACGATCTTGTGCAGCAGATAGAAAAGGGGATGCGTTATTGCCCGTTTGATCTTCAGTGACTTTATAGAAGTTATGTTTACTATCAACAATTCTCAGATGAGGGTCTTGTCCTGGCTTGGTTCCTCCATGAAGGCAAATGAAGATTTGGCATTTGAAGCCTTGGGGGTACACTACTGCATCAAATGTGCAAAATCTGATGAGCACTGGGTCAGTGTGTCAAATTATTGTGGTTAGTCTGAAAACAAGTATTCCACTCGGTTAAGCTGACCATATTTGACTTACATGGACAGAAAGGCAGTCATTATGATATTATGTTAAACAACGATATCTTCGGCAAAACTCTGGGGTTCCAGTGGAAATATTCACAGTTGCAGCATTGCAAGTCCTACTTCGCAAAGATGGGAACTAGGATTTTGTAAATGAAGATGGCTCTCAGCTACATAGAGTCAATTCTTCTATCAAACAATGCTGCTCCTCTTGGCCTGGCTGTCTTTCAGCTATTTATTAGCTCCTTTTGATTTCAAGCTGCCCCCGGGTCAGCTGTTTACTGTGCATTGTGTGTGTACAGGTTTTGTATTTCTATCCCCTTGTTTATTACTTGGCAATAAAATTCTGGCAGCTCCCCTACTGTCACTACCCTAAAAGAAAGGGAGTCACTGATGTCAAGATGGAAAATCCAAAACATTTGGAACTACAACTTTATTTATTTAGCTTTTGTGTTACCTATCAACTTATGATGCAATTTAAATATAGCATGCATAAAAAAGATGAAAGATTGACTGTCGGTGAAGCATGCGGGGAAATCTTTTTGCTGAAGTGAACAAATATGATGAGCCAAACTCATGCCCAGGGGAGTGTTTGGTAAGCTTCATACTGTAGGTTTGATTCATTTTTGCTTTACCTGCAATGATGTTCAATAGTTTTTCTCTGTATTGCTTATATAAACCTGCATTTGCAGGGACACGATTTGAGATATCCACAACACATTCACACTTCACTTTCCTTTTTCCTATACATCTCTTTTGTAACACCGTTATCCACATTCTCGAGAGCCATAATAGCTTGTACAGGAATATTTTCCATCTCACTAGCCTCTTAAACTTATCTTCATCATCATATCGAATCAGCACATAATGGAACACTGTTATCTTTATGAGCATTCTTGCTGATTGTATGCAAGACTTGGATTGGAGGTTTGCCCCGCACTACAAGACATTCTAGATATGCATAGTCTATTATTTGCCAGTAAGGCAGTTACAGGCTGCTGAAAAATATAAGACGATAAATACTAAGGTTCAATACCTAGAGAGTTTTGTATCTCATCCTCCTTAGTTTATCTCATCCTCGTTAGCTCTTTTTTAATTGATACATGAGTAATAAAATCACAGTAGAATATTTCCTACTGTAAAATAAAAAAAAACATAGATGGTAGGCGTGTGAAGAATGAAACCATAGTTAAAGGAATATGGTTATTAAGTATTAGTGTTTGCTATAAACCATGGCTGTTCACTATTTTTTAGTGAGATTGCATTGCTTTTGAATGTTCAGCAAACTCGCACAGAGTGTAATGTTTAGCGGCAGCATCATCTCCAGTATACTTTACTCAAATAAGCTGCACTATTTTGAATTTTACTGTTGTTAAAACATGATTGGCAGAAGATAATAAACGCATTTCGCCTTTCTTTTTTATTAAAAACATGCTGGTCATTATGGATGTTATGCAAATGAGTCGTCACTGCAATTTGCTACAACCTGGCTACTAACGGTATGCATAAGGATTGTCTTGTCACTAAATTGGATCTTAAGGTATAATGATAAGGGCACACATGTGATCTTCATAACTCAAGCACTTGCCTTTGCTTTTGAAAGTCTAGGCCTTTAAACTTGGAGTTTAGCCTTCTAGCTGTTTAAGTTAAAAGCTTGAGTTTAGCCTTTACAGAATTTCAAAAGCTACAACACGTTAACATCTCTATAGGCTTTAGCTGATGGCTGGATCTTGCCTCTTTTGAGTAGGAAGTTAGAAAAGAAATAGATCTTATGATTAAAACACGAGGGCGAGAAGGTTAGGGCGCTATTAACAACTTAGGTTTGTTACTTATCTTGTACATTGTACAGTCATAGACTCTGTAGTCTGTACTTAACTCTGATAGGCTTAATCATGGCGTCAGTGATCTATACACTAGATCACTATATGAACAATGCAGAGGACATTATGCAGCCATGGAGGGCTGTCAGAGCCAATTGTGGCTTTGCAAAGCTTGTCTTGCAAGCACCCTACAGCATGGCCCAAACACTTGTCCCTACAGAATCATGTGTTCTGTTCTTTGTCCATCTCCCTATATATATCCCTGCGATTCCGTTAAAGCCATTGTGTAAAGCACAATGGCTGTTTCACTGCTTCTACTTGTTTTATCTCTTTCCTTTGCCATGCAACCCATTCAATCAACTCCAGCGTCTCATGCAGAAGTACCATTTTTTTCATTTTATCAGTCCGTTTTATCTTTAGATCAAATCATGTGTTCAGATTATGTATATCCTCTTTCTGTTGTCTTACAGGTTCATATTGTGTACTTGGGCCACAACGATGGCCTCAGTCCTTCTCTAACTTCACGGTTTCATCTGCAACTTATGTCAAGGGTTTTTACAAAGTAATTGATTCTCTTCTTTCCTGCTGTAGTTTTTGGTGTAAAAATCAAAGGGAAACATAAAAGACATTGCTGAACCTCTCTTAAGTTGACTTCACTAAATAGAGTGCAGGAACTTCATCATATTTTAACACTTCACACGTCTGTAACGTGAGTTTCCTCTTATCAATTATGTCATTGCTGCGTATGCCAGACAAACAAATGTAACATTTTATTTTTAAAAAAGCGGTGCACATTTAGTGTTTCTTGCTTATTTGTATAAATACACAAATATTACGCTTGCTTCTCATATCTAAAGTTGCACATCATAATAAACTTTAAATAGTACAACTACTGCTGCAGAAAATTCAGACCCTCAGCTCACTTAAACATGCCTGTTCCGCTCAGCAGAAAATGCAACTAAAGACAATTGCACTCAACATTGCAGGCCGGAGGAAGCAAGAGAAGCTATCCTGTACAGCTACAGCTATGGATTCTCTGGTTTTGCGGCATTGCTCAATAAAACGCAGGCAGCCACATTGTCTGGTAGACAGTTTACTGTATCCATTGTTTGTTGTCAGAAGTTAGAACATGCTCCCTAGTTTTATTTAGTTCATCATTGCCATGGACTTACAACTTATTAGAGAGTTCATTCATGACTGTTACATGCAGAAACAGCGGAGGTCATATCAGTATTCAGAAATAGGATGTTGCAGCTGCATACAACAAGGAGCTGGGATTTCATGGGCCTCAGCCTGCATATGGAAATGGAAAAGTCATCCCAGATGCATTTGAAATTTGGAGACAATGTAATTGTTGGCGTGCTCGATACAGGTATTTCTCCTTTAAACACTACCTACATCCCAGCAAAACCTGTTGCACTTCGCTATACCTATACATGGTGCCCGTTTTTGAACTGGAAAGATGCGTCGCTAGATGACGATCCAGAAAATCGCTGGAGATAATTGAGCAGCCTTGATATGGAAGCAAGAATGATTACTATGATCCTAACATGCCCTGCAAAGATCTGAGTTAAAATTGTTTTAGTGATTGTTACAAAGTGTGGTCCTTGAAGTTCCACTTGGAAGGCTTGAGATATCTGATCTTTCATGTGCCCTCAGGAGTGTGGCCTGAATCCCGAAGCTTCAGGGATGACCCCCACTTGGGTCCCATCCCGTCGTCATGGCGCGGCACGTGCGTGAGAGGCGAGCAGTTCGACCCAGCCACAGCATGCAACCGCAAGCTCATCGGCGCGCGCTACTACATCGCCGGCTTCGAGCACGAGCTCGGCCCGCTGAACACCAGCGGCGGCGCGGAGTACCGGTCGCCGCGGGACCGCGTGGGCCACGGCACGCACACGGCGTCCACGGCCGTGGGCGCCGTGGCGCCCAACGCCAGCTACTTCGGCGGCCTGGGCCGCGGCACCGCGCGCGGCGGCGCGCCCAGGGCGCGGCTCGCGGTGTACAAGGTGTGCTGGTTCAAGGACCTCACCGGCCGGTGCAGCGACGCCGACATCCTGGCGGCGTTCGACGACGCGCTGCGCGACGGCGTGCACGTGGTGTCGGCGTCCCTGGGGTCGACCCCGCCGCTGATGCCGCTGTTCGCGACGAGCACCGAGATCGGGTCGTTCCACGCGATGCAGCTCGGCGTCGTGACGGTGTTCTCGGCCGGGAACGACGGGCCGGACGCGGCGATGGTGCAGAACGTGTCGCCGTGGGGGATCACCGTCGCCGCCAGCACGATCGACAGGAGGTTCCCGACGGTGATCACGCTCGGTAATAACGCCTCCATCGTGGTGAGTTTCTATCTCGGTCTCGGTGCCATGGTTGTAGCCTGGGGCTGGGAATTCTCTCGCAACAAAGAAGTTTGATCTGCAGATTGACTAACAAGGCTACTTGCGCAGGGAGAGAGCTTCATTGTGAAAGAAATGAAGGCGGATTTGGTAGAAAGCAGTAGCGTCTTTTCGGATGGGTAAATCGCTGAAAGTTACTATAAGTAGAGTATACTAGCACGCTAGGACAGTAACATGCAAATCTGACCAAGGCACCGTTTTGGTTTTGTGGATGAAGAACGTGCGCCTTCGAGCAGCTGATCAACCGCACGGCCGCGTCGGGCAAGATCGTGCTGTGCTTCGCCACCATGGGAATGGTATCCAGCGAGGTAGCGGCGCTGGCGGTGTATGCCGGCAGGGGCATCGGCGTGATCTTCGCCGACACCATCACACGGAAATCGACCCAGGACAACTTCCTACCCACCGTCCACGTCGACCTGCGCCAGGGCACTCAGATCCTCCACTACATCCGCTATTCCAGTAGCAAACCGACGGTGCACATTTTCCCGAGCAAAACCGTCGTCGGCAAGACTCCGGCGCCTGCCGTGGCATACTTCTCTTCCAGGGGGCCGAGCTCCCTCTCTCCGAACATCCTCAAGGTACTCGTCACTCCTGCTTCACTATACTTAACATCTGAGCAAACATGGCCCGGTCCGGCGTTGGCAGTGGGTTCAGCCCATTTTGATGTGTTTGGTTGCAGCCTGATATCACCGCCCCTGGGGTGAACATACTGGCGGCATGGCCGCCCAAGTCGTCGCCGACGGTGCTTCCCCTGGACAAGCGCTCGACGGAGTGGAACTTCGACTCGGGCACGTCCATGTCGTGCCCTCACGTCTCCGGCATCGCCGCGGTCGTCAAATCCGTGCACCCGAGCTGGTCGCCGGCAGCCGTCAAGTCCGCCCTCATGACCTCAGGTATCTCAATCAGCCAGTGTGATAGTACTCACTCTGCATCGATCGTCTCTCTGCAACTGCAACTTATAGTATTGTCGTGCGTGCTGCCACGCAGCGTACATGTACGACGACACGTCCGACGTGATGCTGGCCGGCGGGACGCTGAAGGCGGCGGACGCCTTCGACGTCGGCGCCGGGCACGTGGACCCGCTGCGCGCGCTGGACCCGGGGCTCGTCTACGACGCGGGCGCGCGCGACCACGTGCTCTTCCTCTGCAGCCTCGGCTACAAGGCGGAGCAGGTCCGGCAGATGGTGCTCCCCTCGCCGGCGCTCGACACGACCTGCCCCGTCCCCGGCGCGGCCAAGGAGGAGGACCTCAACTACCCGGCCATCGTGCTCACCGACCTCAAAGCCACGGTGACCGTGAAGCGGACGGTAACCAACGTCGGCGCCAACAGGGCCGCCGTGTACCGCGCCACCGTCGTGAGCCCGCCGGGCGCGCGCGCCGCGGTGTGGCCGCCGGAGCTGGCCTTCTTCCCGTGCCACGGCGACCGGGCGTCCTACTACGTGACCGTCACGCCGGCGAAGCTGTCGCGCGGCCGGTTCGACTTCGGCGAGATCGTCTGGTCCGACGGCTACCACCGCGTCCGCACGCCGCTGGTCGTCAGGGTCACCAACCTGCCGGACGACGGCGTGCAGGCCGCCGATCACGGCCATGGCGCCACCGATCTGCTGCTGCAGGCGGCTGCATAGCTCCGGTTCTTGGCGGAGCACGTCGTTGTTGTGTCCGTGCTCGTTTGATTTCAGATATTTTCGCGCGTGTGTGTACGTGTGTGGATTCCGTCAGTGTTTTTTTCAGTTCATTTCTTGGGATCCTGTCGTCGTCGCAGGAGTACTCTGTATGTCATTGGTCAAGATAAAATTGCCACAAATTCCAGGATGTTGCTGTCAGTCGATGGCAGCTTCTGCAGGCCCGGTCAGAGTGTACTCCGTAGTATCATCATATTATCTGCAGTGGTTTGATGATTCACCTTGAGGTTTGGGAGAATTGATTGAGACTTGCTGCTTCAGAGGCGTCCATTTAGGGATGCGAGAAGGGAATTTGGGCAAGGCACGGCAGGCGAAGCCGAGACAAAGCCTGGCAACTTGTTCTCATCTTGTTCATCAAGTACTCGTAGAGCGTAATTGTCACGGAGTACTAGCAATATGATTTTCCGTTTTGTTTTTTGCGAGTACCAGCAGTATGATGATTGACTGAGTACCAGATACCGTTAGACTCATTGACGTAAGACCGGGTCAACTCGCGCAGCAAACCTGCGCAATTTGAGCAACTGCGCTGTGCTAGTATAGTAGTATACTCTACTACTGCGCAGAACAGAATGGAATTAGGGTGCGTTCGGCGCATGGGGTCTAAATTTTAGAGGGTTTTTGCAACGAATATTCTCATTACAAATAAAGTTTAATTACAAAACTAATTTCAGGACTCCGCTCGAATTTACAAGACGGATCCAATGAGGGTAATTAAGCCGTAATTAGACGATGGTTACTGTACCATCACTGTAGCAAAATATAAATTAATAAGGATCATTAGATTCGTCTCGCGATTTAGAGAGGTGTTGTGACATAGGTTTTGTCATTAAATTAATAAAAATTATTTTAAATAGCAAAATTCTCTTTGATGTGATGGGTGCTAAAAATTAGAGGGGTGCGCCGAACGCACCCTTAGTACGCTTCATCCAATCATCGCGTTTGTAGTAAATCTCCAGTGCTTATCCAGGGACGTGACGACCAACCTGATGTTGACTCCTGGTGAGGTGGTGGCGTTAGACAAACGGTGATGTGTGCGTCGTATCCTCCTCCTTCGATTACCAGAACTCCACAAGTGGTGATGTATCCAAAGTAAGTCTAGCATATGGCTCCATATTCCTTCATTTTTGTATGTCTGCAAGTGAGCAAGCACTTGCATTGTTCTTTTCTGGGCATGGATGCGACTGTTGCTGTTACGCTTTTTTGCAACGCTGATTCGACGTGCTCCTCATCTCGACAGCGAAATAACATTGCATTGCTATACACTGGTCGTAGCTCTAATGTCAGGTAAAGAAACCCCTGAAGTCCGAGAGCAGGCTATTATGTCTTGCACAGCATAAATCGCTCCAAATCACGACCATTAGGCTCACTCGAATCATCACGAAATTCATACGAATTCCAGCGTCCCATGTACTAGCAGCCTAGCAGGCACACTACGTAATTTCCCGGTGAGCTGTAGGAACCCCTGCCCGTGGGCCGTGGCAGATGCTGCACCACCTCCTGGTCTCCCGTGCTTCGCACAAAGGTCTTAAAAAGACGGCGGGTCGCGTCGTGCGGCGATCCGGATCACGAGAGCGAGAGCGAGTCCAGCCGCATCTGACTGACGCAGCGACGTGTCGATCTCCGGCACCGGAATCTCCCTGGGAAAATTCACCGAGCCAAGTAGCCGGAGCCGGGCGAGCGAGCGTGGAATCCCGCGACCGGCCGGGCCGAGATCCAGCGCCGCGACGCAACTTGTTTTCCGTTCTCATATTAATTTTTCCGTTCGTGGTTTGGGTCGTGGTCTCGTGGGAAGGATCCCCGTCGCTGGCAAGCTGCAGGGCGGCAGGCGCGGCACGTGTGGGATCTTATCTTCACTTGTTTTCTTTATTTAAGCCTGGAAACGCCCAGAAAACAAAATAAAAGAACAGGAAAAAAAGCTGGCGGCTGCCGCCCGGAGAAAGAAAAGAAAAGGCTGGTGACGTGCTGGGGATGTGCGAGGGGCGTGGCCGCCCGCGTGCGCCATGCGTGAACTGGAGCGTGTCCAGTGCTCCGCTCCAGTTCACTCACTTGAATGATTTTCCTTTTCTTCTGCTCGCTACACTGGGAAAGTGCTGGAAGTGTTTACCTGGACTTGACCAGAAACAGTAGAGACAATCAGGGTGGTGATGAGCGGATTTGGACTCACGCAATTATTGTAACAGTGCACACCAACTCAGTGCAAGGGCAACGCGTTACTACTGTTCTGTTAAGGATCCAACCAAAAACCCCGTGACACAGATCATCCTTCTTTTGTGTCACTTCGAAAACTGATTTGCTCCCAAGAAAAAGAAAAGATGAGCGTTTTTTCTCTCTCGAAAGGATATCATGTAAACACGCAACATAAAAAATATTTTTCAAACAGAAAACACATCACAATCGGTTCGAGAAGCAACTCGATTTACGCCGAAATACACCGTCGCTGTCACCAAACGATAAATATGAGCAATGACCTACATCTTCTTAACATAGTCACTAATGGTCTCCAAACCCACCAGGCTAAGGAAGGGATCTGAACAATTCCTCCCAGAAAAGAAAGAAAAGGATCTGAGCCCAACAACACCTATCACAATTAGTAGCACTTCATTAATCTAATCGGCCACTGGATCACATCACCCGCATAACCCAGCAAAGAAAAAAGAAAAGAAAAGCAGAGATTTTATACTAGTAGTATTTAGATTTTAAAAAAAGTACATGGCGGGCTTGATTAAAACTAACGAATAATTAAATATAAGAAAGAAAATGGAGGGGGCGGAATCCAAAGCACCCCCGTCCAGTGAGCCGTGGTCCTCCCGAATTCCTCTATCCCGTTGCTATATCACCCCCGTCCTCCCCACCCAAAAACCCCTCTTTTCCCTTCGCACCCCTGTACCAGTACCGCCGCTACCGCTAGCCGCCGCGCTGCTCTCCTCTGGTGGCGGCCGCCTCCCTCCCCGTCCCGCCGCCGCCTCCTCCTCTCTGCCCAAGCTCCCTACCCGACTACCTATCCGAGGAGAGAGGGGAGAAGGTTCGGCTGGTCGGGCGCTCTCGGATCTCGCCGTCGCCTCCGTTGGGATCTCGCTTGCTTGCACCATGGCCGCCGTCGCGCCGCCGCCGGCCCCGGCCGCAGCGCCGGCGCCGGCTGCTGCTCCTGCTCCGGCTCCTGCCGCTGCCCCTGTCGCGGATCGTATCCTTCTCTAGCTCGTTGCTTTAAAGGTTTTGCCTTTCGAGGGGTTTGGTTGCTTGTTTGGCTCGTGTGCGGTTTCGTGGTGGCTGCGCCGGCGCCAGCCGGCCGACTGGCCCCGTGTCCGTTGCTCTTGTCTGTCCTTGTTGCGTTTACTTGCTTGACTTGTACAGATCGATGCGTTTTTACTGTTGGTAGCCTTTACCCTATTGGTAGCAAGCTACAGGAAGCAAAAAAGATAATCTTTTTTAGGATTGGTTTTGTTGCTACTGCTTGTTGTGATTTAGTTTGCAAGCTCTAGGATCTGAATACACCGTTGTGAGCCTTAATTCATCTATTTGCTGTGTAAAGAAACAACGGATCTGCTGCAGAAGTTGTCGTTGGATTCGCAGCCCAAGGCGGCGGATGCTACCGAGCCTGCCGGTGCCAAGAAGGTACTGTAAGAGATAGAACAGTGGGAAGGATTTGTTTTGGTCTCGTTTATGTTCATGATTGGCTTCAGGTGACATGTTGTTCTGATGTATTTGCCCCTCATGCTGTCCAATTCTGCAGGGTGCTGCTGCTAGCCAGCCGCTGAGCGTGTCGATACCGCCAGAACGGTCCATCACGCCGGTGCTTCAAGACTTTATGGATCCCAACCTGTTCTATCTGCCAGCGTATTACTATGGAGGTGAGGGACCGTGGAATGAAATTTAAAAGCGATCATGTCCTTAGCTTGCTTGGCTCTTCTGTGATCCTAGCAGTTATTTGTGGCTTTCGGTTCCTATCGGTAATTATGCTGACTGAATTGTGCTGGTGCTCTTCCAGGCTACGACGGTTCCATGAGCGAGTGGGATGATTATCCCAGATATCTAAATCCAGATGGAGTGGAGATTGCCCCAGTATGTTATACTAGTGAATCTTATCTGAACCCACGATGATTTGCATCTTGTGCCGTATTCTTGATGTAATTAATAGTAAATTGTTTGCTGTTATTGTCTACTGATAGCTGTACTGTCATGTCAATTGTGGTATATGTAATAAGTAGAAGGCTATCCACCCTCCTTTTTGGGTATGGTTTTGTGTTCTTTCGGCTGGCTTTTCCTTTTGCTTGTGCTCTCTCCACTGTTTACCTCGTTCGATAGCATTTGTTTTTCTTGTCTGCCACTTATACCTTGTCATAAGAATTGTGCTTGTGATATCTTGATGCTTTTCTCATATTTGTGCTGCCTTCAGAACTTAATAGTTAACTATTTTAATGTGCCTTTGGAATTTTACAGGCAGTATATGGAGATATTTATGGATATGGGTATGCTCCTTATGGTGCATACTCTCCTGCTAGTTCCCCAGTTCCAACAGTTGATGGCCAGATGTTTGGCACCCAGTACCAGTATCCAACCGCATATTTTCAGCCTCCTACACCGGTTCCTTCTACCACTCAAGCTGATGTGCAGTCCACCACCAATCCTGAAAAGCCAGCAGCTAAAGCAGATCCGGCCAAGACAACTACGAATGGTGTTGTTCCTAATGGTACTGCTCACAGTAACAGTGGAACTGTACCCCTTGCGTCAAGCCACCAAAATTCGTCACTGACGCCTGATGGAACTTATAGGGCACCCTTGCTAGGTGGAGTTCCTTCTGCTGGCTACCTGGACTCAACATATGGGTATGACAGCACAGGAGCACACTTTGCGTGGTATGATGGTTCTGCTTATACAAATGGACAGCAGACACCTACAACTAATTATATGTCGTCCTCGACATACAATGGTAATGGTTCTTCAGTAAGAAACCAAAACAAGAGCTCCACAACGCAGCAGATGGTGAGTTCAGAGTTAATTGGTTGATTTCTTTGTTATTCATGTGTGGAGCGATTATGGTTGCTTATGTTTGGTTCCTGCTAGACTGATCACTTCTATTTTAATAGTCTCGGTAGGAGAATTATCATTTAACCATTGTGATTGCTGCTTAATTGAGCTACAATTCCAATTGCTTTTAATGCTCAAGGTGCACATGTGGATTGTAGAATTTCTGATTGTTTGCCTTTTCTTATTCCGTAGATGGCATTGTATTACCTTTTCCTTTCTTATTTCAGTTGAATGTGAAGATCTATACATTTAAGAAGAAAAAGCATTTGTTTGCAGGCTGAATCACATATTTTCTTGTATTGTCTTTATTCAGGGTATGCAGAACAGAAGACCTACCTCTACAACTGGATCTGCTGCTCCTACATATCCAAATAGGATGTACACAAGCCCTCGGCCTTACTCTCAGTATGGGAATTCAATGAAAACAGGTCTTGCTTATGGAAGTAATGGATACGATTCCAGGATATATGGTCGATGGGGTCTTGGTATGGATAACAGGTACAGGCCTAGGGGGCGTGGTAACGGATACTATGGTTATGGCAACGAGAGTCAGGATGGGACAATTGAGTTGAACAGAGGTCCTAGGTCTGGTCGTTTCAAGAACCAGAAGTTATATGGTCATTCTGTTACTATTGCTGTGAAAGGTCAGAACCTTCCTTCTGGTGAAAGCAAGAATGATAGTGCCGTACCTGATAAAGCACAGTTCAACAGAGATGACTTCCCTGTTCAATATGATGCTGCTAAGTTCTTCGTCATTAAATCATACAGCGAGGATGATATCCACAAGAGTATAAAATACAATGTGTGGGCCAGCACCACAAATGGAAACAAGAAGCTTGACGCTGCTTATCAGGAAGCTCAGTCAAAGGGCTCTGCATGCCCTATATTCTTGTTTTTCTCGGTAAGGATGTTTCCTCGCACTTGCTATTGCATTGTGAATGTTTGAGTTGGTTTCCTTAGCCTGTTCCAATGAAATTTCAGGTGAATACAAGTGGCCAGTTTGTTGGTGTTGCTGAAATGACTGGTGCTGTTGATTTTGAGAAAACCCTGGAGTACTGGCAGCAAGACAAGTGGAATGGTTCCTTCTCTGTTAAGTGGCACATTGTGAAAGATGTGCCCAACAATATTCTCAAGCATATCATCCTGGAGAACAATGAGAACAAGCCTGTCACAAACAGCCGTGACACACAAGAGGTAAGCATCTTCTAATTAACTAGTACTGGCCTGCAAATGTGGCAATTTCTTCCTATTTTTCATATTAATTTTTTATCCACAACTCAGGTACATCTTGAACAAGGCCTTCAAATGCTTAAGATATTCAAGGACCATGTCAGTAAGACCTCCATCCTGGACGACTTTACCTTTTATGAGAGCCGCCAGAAGTTGATGCAGGAAAAGAGGGTCAAACAACAGCAGATCCAGAAGCAGGTGCGTTGAGCCTCGTTAATAATCAATTCTCGTATTTCAGAACCATGCCACTGCTGGCCTGTATTATTATCTGTTGACTATCTGTATCATTCAGGTATGGGACAGCAGGACTCCCACTTCAGTCACCGGAGAGCAGAAGCAGGAAGTTGCTAACGGGAAGCCAAAGATCTCCGCACCCAACGGCGTCAATGGTGAGCTGAAGGCTCCCACAGAGAAGGCCGCTGCTCCTGTTGCTACCTACGCCTCCAAGGTGGCCCAATCAACAGCTGAGAAACCCGCTATTGCCAACGGTGTTACCACCAAGACTGGTTAGCTTGATGGCATACCCCAGGTTCCATAGCTAGCCATGAAGATGATGGGTCCGATCCCGACGAACTCAACCGGCCAGTCCCAAAGGAACTGGTGATCTAGTAAGGCTACATGTGGAACTGGCAGTAAGACCCCAAGAGGGCTCCAGGAGAGCAGTTGGCTAGTTATTAGTTTTTCCCTAGATCCTCTTTACTGTATTCCTTTCTGTTTGCTTAGCTCGAAGACTCCTTAATAGTACCATCAGGATGCCAGAAACTTGTGGCAAGACAAAAGGCAAAGGAATTTGCTGTGGCCGTCTGGCTTTGTTCATGTGTCTGTGCGCCGCGTGTGTGCGTTCGTGTTGCGTTTTTTGGTTGAGTATACCCCTTTATATCGAGTGGATCTGAAAGTGGGTTAGATTGGAGGTTTACTAGTTTTATTATACCAGTGTCTCTTGCTTTTAGTTTTATTATACCAGTGTCTCTTGCTTTTCTGGTCTGCCTGATGATGCTGAATTCGTTTCCCACTATGTAGTTGTTGCAAAGATGACGAAGCAAAGTGGCTTGCATTGCGGTCAGCTTTGCTCACATCATTTTATTTTTGTTTGGCTTGTTTGAAGTTAGCACCACTAATTTGAGCCGTCAGTGCCGGACGGTTGATGTGCTGCACCCTGTGGGTGGTGGCGGTGCCTGCTGGTACTAACAGCGTCAGACTAACAGAGCCCCAGGTGCTGTTTCTGCGCGCATTGGGCAGAATGTTGCGCACTGTCGAAGAGAAGCTCACGGCTGTTCCAAGCAACAAGTCATTCACCCATTCTCTTGCCGGCCTGACGGCGGACAACGGCGGCGGCGCAGGCAGAGTTAGCTCGCCCTGACGCTCGCATCATGACCATGAATTCTGATCAGTGATCAGAATGGTGTCGTTGGTAAATAAAAAAAAAAGAAAAAGAAAAACACTGCTAAAATCCTGCCCAGGGTTAGCGTTGTCGACTGCACCGGAGAAGCGTTGACGGGAGCCTTTTTTAGGTTATTAAGGTGACATGTCATTTTGTCCCTTGAAAAACAAATGACAGCATAGCGTTGCAAATAGGCCAGGCAGGAGCAACTAAATTTTAAAGGACAAAAATATAAAAACGAATGTCAGAAGTGGGATTTGAACCCACGCCCTCGTTAGAGGACCAGAACTTGAGTCTGGCGCCTTAGACCACTCGGCCATCCTGACTTGTATATTTTGCTTACTTTTAACATTGTAGATCTTATTTCACTAACTCCAAACATTCAACAGCCCTCCTTTGTTTTCGTCAGTATGCTATCTCAGAATGAGAATTGCTTGTGAGGTGCCAAGCAATCGTTTCCTTCAAGAGTGCTCATTCTGCTCTCGCATGGTACACTTGTAGTACGTACCACCCCTTTAATATCTCATTATCCTCATCAGGAAAAAGAAAAGCACAAAAAGAGCGGGAAGGATGGAAGCGACAACGAGAAAGAGACAATATCTATCCTGACGCCCGTGGATATGAGGCTCCAGTGAAAGCCGCTTCGTCTCGAGGGCGCTCCGCTCCTCCTCTCCCATCCGGATACGCACTCCACTGTCCACTCTGCTCCGCAGCAATGGCCACCTCCTCCATCCTCCCGCTCCACCTCCCGTCCTGCGCGCGGCTGTCCGTGCGCGCCTCCGCGGCCGCCTCCGCGGCGGCGCCGACGGCGCAGTCCCTGGAGGAGTCGTTCGGCCGCAAGGGCCTCAAGTTCGGCGCCGACACCGCCGGGAACGCCACGGCGGAGCTGAGCGTCCGGAACGGCAGCTCGCTGCAGCTCCGGCTGGGCGACGGCCTGGTCACGTCGTACCGGCCCAAGGTGTACTGGAAGGACGACGGGTGCAGGGAGGTGCTGCACACGGTGGCGGACCCCGGCGGCGACGTTGCCAAGGTGAAGGGCGGCGTCGGGCTCGTGCTCAACGAGGTGTCCTCGTCGGGCGGCGGCGCCGAGTCGCTGCTCGCCGGGGCGGAGTGGACCGTCAGGGACGCGGACTCCGACTCCTTCGACGCAGTGCAGGTACCAATTCCACGAGAATTCCTCGCAAAAAAAAAAAAAAAAAATTCCACGAGAATTTTCTAGCTAGCCGTTAGGACTAGCTAGAGAAAATGTTTGAAGTTCCTACCTGTGCAACACGTCTCAACGATCCCAAATTCTCGGCTTCAAAAATATGATCTTGCAGGTTGAGCTGGGGTGCACCAAGGGCAAGCTGGACATCTCATACGTGGTGACGCTGTACCCGCTGAGCATGGCGACGGCGCTGATCGTGCGGAACACCGGCGCCAAGCCTGTGGAGCTGACGAGCGCGGTGCTGAGCCACATCAAGTTCGACAAGCGCGGGGGCACGGCGGTGGAGGGCCTCCGGGGCTGCCCCTACTCCTCCCTCCCGCCGCCGGCCGCCGGCTTCGCGCTGCTCACCCCCCAGGAGGCCATGAAGCGGGAGGACCCCGGCATGTTCTCCTTCGGCGGCGACGAGGAGCCCCGGCAGGGCGTGTGGACCGTCGAGGAGAACCAGTACACCATCCTCAAGAAGAAGGTGAGCCGGGTGTACGCCGCGCCGCCGGAGGAGAGGAAGAAGCGCATCTACAGCACCGCGCCGTCCAAGTTCACCACCATCGATCAGGTACCCCGGATCAAAAATCTCATGCAAATTGTGCTATGAGTTTTTTTTTTCACCATCGGGTTTGACACCAGTCCCTCGATCTTGATACGTGCATTTCGATTTGCAACTTGCAGTATAGCGGGCTTGGGTTCAGGGTGGTGAAGATGGGGTACGAGGACCTGTACCTGGGCAGCCCGGGAGGCATGTACGAGAAGTTCGGGAAGGACTACTTCCTGTTCACGGGTGCGGCGTCCATGCTGGTGCCCGTGGTCGTCAACCCAGGCGAGGAGTGGCGGGGGGCGCAGGTCATAGAGCACGACAACTTGTAACTTCTTTTTTTTTTGGTTTAACAAAACACATTGGTCCGTCGTGTAGATTCGTGTATTTAAAATGCTTCACACACGACCTATTTGTAGGACTGCATGTTACGACCAGGGATTTAGTGGTTTTAAAACTAAATGAATGATCACCAAAGTGATTTAAATCATTGGATCTCTGGTCGAACAATGCGGTCGTACAAATGGAACGGGATGTATAGCAATACTCTTTGTTGAAAATGGGGTCTCGTTCTCCTTAAAAGACCTTCGACATGACAAGCAGCTTGTGGCACGTCTCATCTCACTGCCGTTACTCCACCCATGCTCTGACATTGAACAAAACAGAACAAACCTTCGATTAAAAACAACGATCCAACATTCAGGCGTTCAACACTATCATCCCTCTAGCAACAAGCTAGGAGTGCACAGGAGGTTCGCCGTTGTCCGAAGGACGCAAGACATGCAACTCGACATCGACGATATCTTACTGTTCAACTACATTTACAGTTTCAGATGGTATTGCTGATAAACATCCGTTACAGCCACCGATTACAAAACGGGGAGAAACACCTTCCTCCGTATAAAAGAACTCGTAGCATCCAAAAATGTTGGAAGAACTCCAGACACAACTTTCTGCTGCAAAACAACCCAGTGCTGATGCCAAGATGAGCAGAACACAATAGCACTGTGGCAGCTGGCTCCGCAAATAATCACAGGAGAACTGTCCTGAGCAGAGAGCGCAACTGCTACAATTTTTATGACGCTACTCAAGTAAACCTGCATCCTTGAGAGCAGTCTCAAAATCTTCCTCACTTTTCCAGTTTCGAACCTAAAATTGATAAAATACAGTAAGTACACGCTTATAAGATCATAAAATACAAGCATTTGTATTCTATCAACTAAATTACCTCTGGTACTTGGTGCTGGAAGTAGTCCTCAATCTTCTTCATCACAACATTATCTGTTTCACCACATAGCAAGTTGAACACAGCACCTGTCACCAGAAATCAGCAAAGCTTTCACAATTAGAACGTTGAAGCCAATATGCACATTTTTATTGAAGAAGTTTTGCAACTTGATTAGAATCTTGTCTTTTCTAAAATAACCCTTTTCTGTTTAGCCAATTTTAAGAGATTGTTATCGTAGGCCGATCCCGGAGGAAAAAAAAGACTTGAGAAAAATGCCTCAACTGTAACCAGTAAAAGCTGGTGACAGGCAGTTCAAGAAACATCTAAAATCTTGAATAAACTTTATGATCGTATTCACAGTTACACTGTTTCATTTTGGTGAAAATTCAACCTGAAGCTAAAAAAGACTAGGCTTGCTGAAAGGTAGCATGGTTGCTTGGCACTGACACAAAGGTTTGGTCTGATAACATGATCTTACTAAGCTCATTTGATTCTTATCTGCAACAAAACTAACTACAATGTTGATAAAGTTACTTAGTTGCCCATACTTACTGCTAATTGAACAACGCAATGTACAATTGGAACATACTACATACAGTTATGGAACAGAACGACATATACAAATTTACCTTTTCGGCCGAAACGTCCAGCTCTTCCAATCCTGTGCAAGTAGACCTCATAATCGGGTTCATCTCTTGTACCATATTTGATTGGCATATCATAGTTGATGACCAGGTTAACCTTTCATTAGAACAAAACGTTACAGTGAGAAAATTTGTACCTACTGCAGTGTAAACCAAGTCACAAACAAATAATACCTGTGCTTGGTCAAAGCCTCTAGCAAGAACATCAGTTGATATAAGAACCTTGGTTAACCCATCTTTGAATTCCTGTATTATCTGCTCCCTTTGTGCTTGGTCGAGGGCTCCTTGAATTGAGGAGCACACGTAGTCCTCTCTCGTCAAAGCATTGTGTACATTCTTAGTACCTATCTTCGTTCTAACAAAGATGATAACCTGGCCAACTTTTTGCCCAAACTCGAAGATCTTGTCCCTTATAACCTCTATTTTTGCCGCCTCGTCAGGGACTTGAACTTTATATTGCTTTACTTTTTCCAAAGTAAGTTCTTCCTTCTTCACGAAAATTTGATTTCCATCCTTTATGACCTTTGTAACAAAATCCTTCACCCTCTCATTGAAGGTTGCAGAAAAGAGAAGAACCTGTGTGAAACAAAACTGAAGTAATTTAAAAAGTACTTCATAGATGGATAAACAAATATATCTACCGAACAGAACTTCTGAACCGCACAGGCAAGGATAGTCAATGGCACAGGCAAGAGTACTAATCGATAATGACTAGGAAGTCCACTATGATCCACCAACGGGGCAGGATAGTTTGAAACTTTAGTAAATTGGTACCATACATCATCTCAACTGGCATAATTTACACAAACCAATAACTAGTTACATAAGAATATCTCAAACTATATGTAGAAAACAAATTGTAAAATCTTCAAAGACGGACCAATATATGCCTAGATTTCTAGTTCTTTCTTCGGTGGTAAGATAATTGGCATGTTTGGTTGCCGGCCTTCATTAGCCACACCACGCATGCCACCGCCATAGTGTGGCGTTCTTTTCAGGCGCCACAGCTTTTTGTGCTGTGTTTTGTGTGACCGCCGTAGGTATGGCTGGCAACCAAGCGCCAGCAATTTTGGTGTGGCCGCCACAGTGGTGGCATGGCGAGTGGAGGCGGCAAACCAAGCACGCTCAATGCCATCATTGGTTGAATTTACAAATAAATAAAACTGCATTCAGGGATGATATTTTCAACAGTAAGTTCTGAAGGCTCTTTCTTACTAAATTATAAAATACTACAATAAGTTACTACATAAGCACATGTGTATGCAAAATTAATTTTCCCTATAACAGATAATACCCTTGATTGCCTCACAGCTATTCTCCAAAAAGCGTATAAGTAAACTATTTTGATCAATCCGCCTTCTTAAGTCACATACAAGCAGTTTATTAAAAAGATAAATTAAGAGATTAGAAAGTTACCTGACAACCGCCAGCACTTTTTTGTATATCTCTCATGATCCTTTCAGAATCACTCCTAAAGCCGTCCTGCAAGGAATTAACCATATTAAGAAACAGGAATCCTTGATGACATCACGATTAACTAGCCATTCAATAAAGAGCGCTCTAATAAGGCATAAACATACAAAAAATGAAGTGTCTGTCAAAATAAAACATTAAATACTAACACCAATATCTAATTTAGAGAAGAAAGAGGCAACTATTATTATCTCTTGGAAAGGCCAAATTCATTTGAGCCACTAGGACACAGATTGTTCCCCAATGTACTCGAAACTACCAGACATGATAGCTAATTGGTCTATGGTGCTGTCTGGAAACGACTAGAATCACAGCGGCATCACTGTGACAGCCCTTAAAGCATGTTCAAGTCCTTTTTTATCACTTAAACAAAGAAGTATTTTAAAATTTATGCTTATTACCTTTCTTGATTATTTGTCCCTAAGAACTAACCATCAAAAACCTCATGATGCAAGTTTTTCACCCAGGAACCAACAGTGGGGGGTTACCCACCTGAACTTCTCATTTAAACACCAATAAGGCAGAAGGCACCCTATGTCTAACATGCAACAACCCTAGGTATAATCAGATTTCAAATAATCAGAATACAACAGGATTCAAAACACACCTCAGCAAGCATATGGTCTGCCTCATCGAACACAAGTATCTTGATCTCCCTTGTGGGCAACTTCTTATAGGTAATCCACTTGATAAGTGTCCCAGAAGTGCCAATCACCACCTGATCAGTAATTGCAGGCATCTTATTGATTGGCACATAATCCTTTTGAGAAGTCGGGATTGCACAGGCGCATGTAATGCCGGTAAACTTTCCCATCCTCATGAGCACCGCCTTGTTCTGCGCAGTTCAATCATGCAAATTCAGCTCGATATACTCCATAGTTCCATCCAATAGCAACCAAGGATGAAAATAAAACAATATGGGCGCATAAAAAGACAGTGTTATGTGACCTGCTGCGCGAGCTCCCTAGTGGGGCAAATGCAGATGGCCTGGGGGATCTTTTTGTTGGGGTCGACGCGGCTGAGCATGCCGAGCACGAAGCAGGTGGTCTTGCCGGAGCCGTTATGCGCCTGAGCGACGAGGTCCTTGTAGGGCGGCGTGAGGATCATGGGGAGGGTGATTGCCTGAATCTTGCTCGGGCGGCTGAACCCCATCTCGTCGTACAGCCCCTTGAGCAGCTCCGGCGACAGCTTTAGATCCTCGAACGTCGAGGCCGACTCGTACACCGTGCCGCCCGATATCACCTGGAGCGCAACCAAATCACATCAATCAGACAATCAGCTACGGAAATCGGCTAGGGCTAGCGGCTGCCGCCGGCGAGGGTGGGGACAGAAGCATACGGCTTGGATTTGGGAGTCGTCGGAGTCATCAAGGAGAGGCGGGCCCTGCTCGCCGCCGTCTTCCTCTGGGGCGGTGAGCGAGAGAGCTTCGATCTGCTTGGCCTGCGCCTCCACGGAGCTGGAAGAGGACGCGGACTCTGCCGCCGCAGCAGCCTCCGCGGCCTTGGCCTTGGCCTCCTCCTCCTCCTCGACATCCGCCCAAGACTTCTTCTCAGGCTCCGTCTTGCTGCCGGCGTCAGCCATCGTCTCGCACGCGGCAGATCGAGCAATCGATGCGGAGAAACGCAGGAAGTTGCTGCTCTAGTCGGTTCCTTCTTTGTTCTCCCCACGGCGATTAGCTTTAGGTTTTATGGAGGAGGTCTGCTTAAGATGTACGCACGCGCCATCATCAGCGGGAAGCACGGGAAGCAGAAGTGTCATGGCCTACCACAGCCCAACAACGAGCCAGAATATGGAAGGGGCTCGGCCCAAGGTACAGATCGATTTTTCTTTATTTACTTATTTATTTACTACATTTTATTTAATAACTACTACTAAATGCATATTAAATAATTTATTTCACATATCGTAAATACTTTTTTGGTATTTTTATATAGTAAATTTGAATTAGTTTGATTTTCAGAATAGTAAACCAGTACATTCAAAATGTTGTACTTTCATAAACGTTCTAAATAATATGCTTATTTCGATCTAACTGTTTAAATTCATTACAACTAACACAGTGAATCACCTCGATTCCTAGATTAATCTCAAATAACCACTTTCATATGTGTTGGGTCCCTTCCATAGATCCACTTAACTCATATCTTAGTCCAAAAAGTTGACTTGTTGGTCTGAGAAGCCAGCTTAGGATACTTCCTAGTGGAATGAAATGTCTATATTACTCTTTGTACAAACAAACGGCATGTGATAGATCTACATCACTTTCACAAAAAAACCATGATCACATTTGGTACAATTTTTCTTTTGTTCCGTTTATTTATTGCAAAATGTGTCAAAGCTAAAATTGTGTGCAGGATGCATAGGCACCAGACGTTTGGTCCACATTTCGTTAGGCCATTAGGAGAGAGTTTTGTAATAGAGTGACGGAGGTGAAGTTTCAGGCCATTAGGAGAGAGCAGAACGGTGAACGGTGTAGCACCTGGACTGGCGCAATTGGCGAAATCGTACGACTCACACTGCTGTGTGACGGGCGCAGGCTCCCTTTTGCATCAGGAACATGATCACTAGGGAATGTATTAACCTCTTCTCTTGGGTGGTCAATGAAGCAAAAAAGATATTTTTTTTTAACACGTCGCTAGCGCCGGGCAATTGTTGCGCGGCGATCGATGGTTCGGTGCTCTGCACCACGAACTCACTAGGCGCGACCCCAATCGAGCACTTGTCCGAGAATCGCTGCCGGGCTCCATCGTACCACCGCTACGCTACGCTCTCAATGGAGTCCTGTCCGGTTGTCACCAATTAACCGGACATCGATAATTCTTCCATCACGTCTCACACTCTCATGCCCTGTCACTACAACCCTGCATCAACTGGTACAACGATACACAGACTAAAAACCGAGATGTGCTATTTGTGTAGCACAAGGTCGTTACCGTCCAGGAGTGGTCCTGCACGGACGAGAGTGCTCGTCTGGTCGGTGACCACGCGCCGAGCCTCTCGGACGCCGGACGTGGGTGCGAGCACCGCAACCGCCTGCGAATGGCGCAAGAGTACTCCCAGGCCGACCGTGTGGGTCGACGACAATAGGAGCGCCGGGATGTCGAGGCTAGCCGTCGGGGAGATTGCTCGATCGGCCAAGACGCACCGGCCGATAGGGCGCAGAGGCGGCCGATGAAGGTCTGGCATTCGGCGATCGGAAGCACGTCGGGTCCTACCACAAAGTCTCCCCTGCTTTCGTCTTCATCTTACGAGACGGCACGATCCTCTCTTTCTTGTGCTCGGCGAGGAGCCTCCTCTTGGCCTGCGAACTCTTCTCTTTCTCCTGCTCCAGCGCCTTTTCGTGCGCCTGGAACGTTTTCACCCTCTCCTTCTTCCTGCGTGCTCCGCACCAGGGGCTTCCCGGAGCCGAGGCGCAGTGCAGGGCGGCCGGCAGCGCTTGGCTCCTCTGCGCCACGCCTTGGCTTCCAAATAGCAACCGCCCCGGCCTCCTGTCAGCCGTCCGATCAAACCTGTGTGGTTCACATCGGGTTGGTAACTGGTGGACTCCCGGTCTGTTGACTCCATAAGGCCAGGTGAAGGCGAGGGCAGGCCGAGCTTGCCGCAGCAGCGGAGCTTGCCGGCCGATGACGCTGTCAGCCTCGTCGTCAGTTCCCTCGGAAACAGATCGCTCTGGACCGTACGTCGTCGCGTACGTTCGGGCTGGCGGAAGATGGTCAGCGCGCGTCGACGACCATCAGGCTTGAGAAAAGCACAGCGCGGCGCCGAGCTTGATGGCCAGCAAGCGCCCCGGCCCCCTACGGCGTGCCGCGTGCGGCACAGGCGAAGATGAACGGTCTTGCAGCTTCGTCGTACCTACGCAAATTAGAACTTGCTCTCGAGGGCGCAATGTTAAAGTAGAAAATTCCTTCCTTTGTCCTGTTAAGATCATTGGTTCCTTCCTTAGCCCTCTATGAAAAAAACTTACCTATATGACCCAGAATCTAAATTTCATTCTTTTCTTGGCCCTGCCGTCACTTTGAGCTATTAAGGATGTTAATTTGGGGTCAAATGACCTTTCTGCCCATAACGTGAATAAAAGTGTAAATTTCATCAGGGGTATTTGTCTATTCAAAAAATTTAAAATTATATCCCTATTTCAAAATTGCACAAGAGGTCTGAACTAAATTTTGAGTTTAATTTCAGAAAACTACGACTTTTGGACCTAGATCCACATGTCATCCACACATCTTCATTTTGCTGAATGTGTGGCTAACAGGTGGGGCCAAATCAAAAGTCGCGGTTTTGCGTTACAAGAGGCACAAATAGTCGTACTTTTTTCAAGCCAAACTCAAAAGTCATAGTTTTCTGTTACTCGGGTGCAAAGAGTCGTAACAATATGAAATTCACTCTATATCTAAAATTGCTTGCTATAGTAAAAAGTAAAGTTGTATTTTAGGATTTTTTGCTATTGCAGTGCAAAAGTATAGTACATTTAATATGTTTAAATGCCGTATAGTCTGTCTAGATGCTAGTTGATGTCCTTGCGTTTGATTTCGTCTTGCGTCTAGAAAAGCATTGCTATATAGTCAAGCAAAAGGTACATGGTACAACCACACTACCATGCCAACTACTATTGCTATACTTCTACTTGCATTTACACCATGCCTCTTTGTCTACATTTATTTTTACCCTTGTCATAACTACTTGCTATTGCAACTACTACGACACCAAAACTTAAGAGCCCAAAATTCTCCCCGTAAACCAAAATCAAAGCAGCTTAATTATTAACAGCATATTCCATTTTGTAAATTCAGGTTGACATTCGCGTGTGGAACTTTTGACTGCAAAATGTGAGCTCCTTGAAAAGATAGTCAAGGCGACCTAAGAAAACCTTGTGAGTATTTGCTAGTATCTTTCTTTTTTATTTTTTTGTGCGATTCTTACATTGATTTCAACTTTAGGAAGCAAAGTTGCTCTATGAGGTTGAAGTCGAGAAAAGAAAACATCAAGAATATGTGGTTGTGGCAGACGAGAATGAATTTAAAAGGTTGAAAGTTATTAAGGTGCGCATACATTTCACTTAGTACCTACGATATTTTCGATGAATCTCTACGTTCTCGAGGCAGTGTGAATGGGTGCTCTCGCAGTGTGTCATTCAAAGTTTGTTCCTAATTTCAAATACAATAATTTAACAGACAATATTGTTTTCCTATAGTCCCCATAAGTTCTCAGGCCTTAGGCAAATTCTATCAACCCATAATAGTACGGTGCTACAAAAGCAGCGTGTTAAAATAATTGTTGTTCTCACATAGCCATATCTATAAGACCTATTGACTTTATTTATTGCACCTTATTGTATAGCTATATCGGTTATTTTTTTTACATAAATATCTCTCTCTAGAAACATCATTCCATGCTCGTTCAAGAAATAAAAAGGACATCATTTCGAAGTTTTTTAGTACTTTCTTTTATTAGTTTTTGTAAATGTAAAATGCATCGGCGGTCTTTATATCGTGATGGAGTTATGGAGTAGTGTCAACAAGCTCCACGATATATGAGACCTTTTTAACACGTCGTTACAGCACGGGGCCAATGTTGTGCGGAAACGGCTCGGTGCTCTGCCCCACGAACTCAAGCACGACACCAATGGAGCACCTGGTACGAATCACTGCCGGACACCATCGCATCACCTCTACGCTCACTGGAGTCCTGTCCGGGTTGTCACCAATTAACCGGACGCCTGAAATTCTTCCATCACGTGTCACGTCTCTCATGCCCTGTCACTACAAACGTGCGTCAACTGGTACAACGATATACAGACAATAAAAAACAATACGATACGCGATGCACCGGACATGGATTCTGTCCTTGTCTCTTTGGCTTGAAATGTACTATATGGATACAATGGCATAACTCAGTGTGCTGCACGACTGAAAAGTGGTTGATTAATCTCTGTCGATGCTCCGGGAAATCGAGACCATCCATTTTCACGACAATTTGAACAGCTGGTCGTTGACGTGAGTACGTGATGAGTATACAGTCGATATAAAAATGCAGCGACGTCGACCATACGAGAGACGCATTCCTTCATACACGCGATGCCATGGGCCAAACAGGCGACCACGCGCTGAGCCTCTGGGACGCCGGACGTGAGTGCGAGCACCATCACCGCCTGCGAATATGTGGCTCGCCGTGTGGGTCGACGACAGTAGGAGTGTGATGCGGCAGCGGCGGGGCTTATTGGCACCGAGCCTGTCCGTTTGGTGTCATCTTCACTTGCATGTTCCGTCGCCGGTCACTGGAAGAGGAGCAGCGCGCCGACGTGGTGATGTCAGCCTCGGCGGGCATGCTGCGATCGAGGTCGGCCAGCCATCAGGGGCGATTATTCTGCCAAGACGCAACACGCCGGCCAGGGCGCAGGGGAGGCCGATGAAGAGGTTACCGGCTTCCAACCAACGACATAGCCCAACACATTCTGGCGTCGGGCACGAGCACGCTGCAGACCGCGCGGAACAACGGACGACGACGTCCGCCGAAAGCCAAGGTGCAGTGCAGGACGAGGAAGAATTGGATGGAGACTCGCGGCGTCTTGCGCGATCACTCAGACCGCGCTGAACAACGGCGGACGTGCCCGGGAACCTACCATGGCCGGCGCACGGCGGGCAAGGGGACGACCGCGCAAGGCGAGGCCGAGCCACCATGCAGGGCGACTCTTCTGGCATGACGGACGACGGCATCAGCGGCGAGCATGACTCGCAGGGCCGAGGAGCGCGCGGTACAGGACGACGAAGACGTGGATGGAGACCTATATATGATGTAACGCGGCCGGCAGCCCTCCGGGAAGCCACGGCGTGGCGCAGGGGCGCCGTGTTGGGCGGCCCCAAGGGTCGTCGCTATTTGAAACAGCAACCGCCCCAGGACCCTACCAGCCGTCCGATCGAACCTGTGCGGTTTACATCGGCTGGGTTGACTTGACTCCCGTCAAGTTTTTTGTCTTCATAAGGCGAGGCCAAGCCGAGCTCGACGCAGCAGCGGAGCTTGCCGGCCGATGGCTCTGGCCGCCCTCGTCGTGGTTCCCTCGACAACAGCTCGCTCTGGAACGGCCTCGCGTCCGTTTGGGCTGGGCGGCTGGCATAAGACGGCCGGTGTCAACGATACGGTGCAGCGCCGAGCTTGATGGCCAGCGAGCACCCTGGCCCGCTACGGCGTGCGGCACAGGCCAAGACGAGCGTGTCTCGCTGACGTCTTGCGGCCGGCGTCGTCGCGTCCAGTGGTGCCTGAGCGCGCCGAGCCGACGCGTGGAGACGGCGTCTGATCCTTGCGGCGGCATAGATTGACGCGGCAGCGGGGCTCGTTTGGGAACAGCTTGCTCGCCATGGACATGCCCTCTTTATAGCTGGGCATGGACTACTTGGCATCCAGTAAGCTTTTCCCCTGTGACATCTTGCCTTCAATCAAGCGAACACATAAGTCAAACGCCACCGTTTAGTATTCCTTGCTCGAGTTTGAAAAGTGTCTCCTTGTCTAGCGAGTCAGCTGCTGAACTCTGTCCCTTGCGCTCGTGGTGATCAACTGAGCATTACGGGCAAAAGCGGGGAGAAGAATGCAGCAGCTCAACAGGACACGGTAGCGTAGGCGGTCCCCAAAAGAATGAAGCAGAAGCAGACTGCCTTTTGTTCTTCTTGTTCTAGCTTCTTCCTAATGCCGTTACGAGAGAGTATCCAAACAAAGTTTGCATTCGGTCAAATTGATTGCGTTTGCAGTGTTTTACGATACCGATTACGATACCCATTGCATTCCCTAACCGAACACTACCTAGCTCAGAAACAAGATCCGGATCGTGTGCATGGCATGCGGGAGCACACGGCGACCTTTGTGTTACCCGCGAGCTCGCACCAATGCCGCTGCTTCTCTAGATTAAGACCGATTGTTGAAGCATTATCCTACATTACATTGCTATCAGCCGCGTGGTGACCACAGAGTGTCTTGATGACACGCTATCAGCCGCGTGGTGACCACAGAGTTTTTTACTGTTGCACAGGTTAGGCATTAGCGTGTTACTAATTGAAAAAAAAACCACTACTAAAAATGTTTAAATATTCCAATAAAAAATAAGCTAGGGTGTAGAATAACTAATAATTACTGAACAAATCATCAGTAATTACCGAAAGCGATTTCTTAATGTCAAATACTGACATATTTAGCGTCGTCGTGCGCTCGATTCAGTAATTCGTGATCGTTTTCTCCAACAATAATTACTAGGTGTAGAATAGTAGCTATCTTTTTCACCTCTTTCTTTCTCTTTTTACCCTCTTTTTTCTTGTTCTTTCTCTTTTGGTTGGTTAGTCTCTCTTGTGGTTCCTACAGGTTTCATATTAGCTTACTCTAACTTGCTTGGGATAAAAAAAACTTTGTCGTTGTAATTCTAGAAGAAAAAAACTTAATTTTTTGTAGTGGATATTTGACAGTTGCATCCACTATGGCTTCACCTGGTTGCAACTCGTATATTCATTTTCATTTGTACAACTTTTGTCTGTTCGCCTAGGGTGCATAGTGCACACTATCTTCTCCGACCAATCGAGTACCCCAACCCAAACCCCTCTAATTCAAAAAAAAAAAAAAAACACAAACCCCTCATGTTGCCTCCGCCGCTGCCCGCGCCTACTTTGCCACGCGCTGCTTCTCTCGGGCAGGAGTGGCGCGGATCTCTTCGTCGAGCGCCGCGACCTCGTTATGAGGGGGAGGGAGACGTCCGCGTCCACGCCAAAGGAGCCTGCGGGGCATGGGAGGAAAAAGGAGGCTCAAGGTGTCGCGGCTCCGAATCTACACGAGCGTTAAAGGCAGTCACGCCGATGAATGCGACATTCCACAATCCCGGCAGTTCTGGGTCCCAGGTTCCTTATTCGACAAAAGTGGCCACAAGTTGTGAGAAGAACATAACTAACAACTTTTTGAGTTAGTATGAGTGGGAGTTCGCACATTCTAACACTCAAATTTTGTTCCTAATTTCAGATACAGTACATAATTAAACTGATGATGATGTTTTTATTGTGATCAATATATAGTTTTTTTTCGAAAGAGGAGCAGGAGCACTGCTCTTTCATTAAGAATAGAAATAGAAGTACAAAGTGCATTTACATATTTATTTGTTACATAGGCAAAATGAAAAACACCCGGTGACTTCTAATCCAACACACCATTATTCGTAATGATAATCCCTTGGTGCCTCCGTCGCTAGGCCACCAAAGGCCACTTCTCTCAGCTTCATTCCTCCTTGATCAGGCTCAGCACATGTAATGGCCTCGACATGGTTTGCTGAAAAACTCTCCTGTTTCGTTCTTTTCACATGTTCCATACTGTGTACAATATAATCGCCGCCTTATCTTCTTCTCCTCGCCGTGTATACTGACATGTTGTCATTCCACCAATCTCTGAAACTCAGGTCAGGTGGCACTGTATTATATATCAGTTCTTGCCTCCACTGATTAACCTCCTGCACACTTCTTTGCGTATGGGCAATGCAAACAGAGGTGGCTCACTGTCTCCGGTTTCCTGATCGCACAGAGAACATGTTGGATTGCAAGGCCAATTCCTCTTGAGGAGCTTGTCTGCCGTGAGGACTCTATTCTGGACTGCTAGCCACGCAAAAAATTTTTGCTTCCCTTCTGCCTTGGCCTTTCATATGGCTGTAGCATCAAACTGACATACTGAACCTTTACATTGTATATCGTAGGCTGACCTTGCTGTGTATTGCCCACTTGCCATCCATTTCCAAGCAATTGTATCAGGCTGCTCCGTTAACTGAACGTGATCAATATATAGTAACCATAAGTTCTCATGGCAAAGGCAAATTCTATGAACCCATATGGTTTTACGGTGTAAAATAGACATTCAAATGCCAAGAACTCTAGCAAGTATTCCAGGTGTAAAATTTCGATTCACAATTAAGAATCAATTATGGTGCTACAAAAGCAGCGTATCAAATAACTGGTGTTCCCACATAACCATGTGAGACCTATTTACTTTTTATTACACCCTTATTGTATATTGTTTCTACATAAATATCTTTGTCTAGAGACATCATTCCATGCTCGTTCGAGGAAGAAGAAAAATCATCATTTTCAAAGTTTTATGTACTTTCTTTATTATTTATTTTAGAAACGTAAAATGCATTTAACTGTCTTCATATGCGCAGAGTTATGGAGTACGTAGTTTCATAAAGTTCCACGATATATCAGACGTTTTTAACACTCCGCTAGCGCGCGCACGCAAATGTGTGCGGCAACGGTTCGGTGCTCTAAGCTCGACGCCAATCGAGCACCTGGTATATGCGAATCACTGCCGGCCACCATCGCACCACCAAACCGGGCGTCAAAAACTCTTTCATGACGTCTCATGGATTTTCTGCACAGACGCGAGTGGCGCATTCTTGTCTCCTTGAAAAGTACAGTGACATAACGAGCGTACTGCACGATCGTAAGTGATTGAGTAATAATCTGATCTCCGTCGATGTCGTGGCACATAGCCGAGAAATCAAAACCCGTCCATTTTCTCAATAATTTGAAACAATGTTGGTTAAGTGAAAAGCTCATCGTTGGCGGGTCCCTCGTGATGGCCATTGGCCAAACAGGCGACCACGCGCCCAGCCTGTCGGACGCCGGACATGACTGCGAGCACCACGACCGCCAGCACATGGCGCGAGAGCATCCACAGGCCGGCAGGGGTCGTCGGGCACTGGGACGAGCAGCGCCGCCAACATCTGCCTATATGAGAGCATTCCTGATGGTTGCTTCTTAGCTAACTTTTAGAATTGTTTATTGAAGAAAAAGAAAAGAGAGAACGCTGCTAGTTCTTTTTCAAGAGGCAGTCTCTAACATTTATTGAGGTACTGATATGCGATGCCAATTATTACTTTAAAGTTGATATAAACTCTTATATTACTTCTTAGATGATGCGAAGAGTCGATGCCGTCTCTACTTTTGGGGGACGCTCTGATATATGGCGCCGTCAGCCTCTCGAGGGGCGTGCCGCGAGGTCGAGGCCAGCCATTGGGGGCGATTGTTCTGCCGAGACGCGCCGGCCAGGGCGAAGAGTAGGCCGAGGAAGGTGTTGTTGGAGACGTGGCTGAAGAGATATCAGCATCCCCAACCGGGCCGATCCTGGCGTCGGACGCGAGTACTCAGACCGCGCTGAACAATCAGGGGCGGACGTTCCCTGGCCGGCGCCCGGCCGGCGGGCACCGGGACGACCGCGCGCGGGCTTGCATTGCCTCGGCGTCGCGCCCGTGCAAGGCGAGCCACCAGCGACGAGCATGAAGCGCAAGCCGAGGAGCGGTGCAGGACGACGAAGACGTGTGCTCATGTAACGCGGCCGGCAGCGCTCCGGGAAGCCACGGCGTGGCGCTGGGGTGCCGTCTCAGGCGGCCCCAGCTGGGTGGTCACTATTGGAAATAGAGACCGCTCGAGGTCACCGTCATGTCAGCCGTCCGATCAAACCTGTGCGGTTCACATCGGCTAGGTTGACTTGAGTCCTCCCGTCCAGTTGTCTTCTTCCTAAGGCGAGGGCAGGCTGCCGAGCTCCACGCAGCATCGGAGCTTGCCGGCCGATGACGCTGGCCGCCTCGTCGTCGGTTCCCTCGACAACAGCTCGCATCCGTTTGGTCTGGGCGTAAGGATAACCGGCGTCAACGATACGGCGTATCGCCGAGCTTGATGGCGAGCGAGCGCCCGCCCAGGCCCGCTACGGCGTGCGGCACAGGCCAAGACGAGCGTGTCTCGCTGATGTTCTGATTTTTCCGGCGGCGTAAGGGAAGCGGTAGCCCAGGTAGAGATTGACGCGGCAGCGGGGCTCGTTTGGGAACAGATTGCTCGCCATGGACACGCCCCGGGCCAGTGGCGGCACGCCCTCTTCCTCGCTGGGCACGGACTTGTTGGCAGCCATTAAGCTTTTGCGCTGCGGCATCTTTGCGTTCAATCACAAACTAATTCCAGGGGGAACACCCATCCCAAGACAAATGCCACCGTTTCTATCCCTTGCCCGATTTTCAGAAGTATCTCCTTGTGTACTGAGTCAGCTGCTTAACTCTGTTCCTTGCTTCTTCCTAGCTCGTGGTGATCAACTGAGCATGGCCATGGCCTGCGAAAGCGGGTGAAGCATGCTGCTCATCAGGACACGGTAGCGCATGCGGTGCTCCAAAGAATGAAGCAGACATGACTGGAAGCAGAAGCAGAGTGCCTTAGCAAGAAGCAAGCAGAATGTCAGCAATTTCAGGTAAGGATGCAGGTTTCAATTTTTTGGGCCGTTGAATCCACCCGGAACTTGAAAATAAAGCTGCGCTTCCACCTAACTGCCATGTAGAAAGACGTGAACAAAAGTATTGATGCAAACTACCCGTTGGGTTAGTCGGTTAGACACCTGCATCCCTAGTTTCAGCACTAGCAAATGGTTATGTTCCGTTCCCATTCTTCCTTTAGCTGTTATAATCATTCGTTTCAGTCAAATTGCAGGTCCAGACAAACACATCAGTAGAAAATCAGAGGGCTGCCTCAGATATGCCCGCTTGGCTGAATAGATTAACAATTCCAAATGTTTTCTTCAGAAGTTTAGTGATGGTTGGCCGTGCCAGAGAATCAGAGAAGAAACTCTATGGCAAAGGCATTCAGAAGTTCGGATTCTTCACGCCTCTCAGAATAAAGAAGCGCCATGGGATTGAAAAACATCCTGACGGCTAGCAAAAGCGGTGACCCCATGACGTGATTAAAATTAGAGAGGAACCTCAAATGGAGTAACAGAACATTCATTTTACAGCATTGGAACATGAACTGCTGCTGTTCTAATGGAGACCGATAGAATGCATAATCTTGTCATCTGGAAGTACCAACAGTAAACCATTTGACCTGTGAAGTAAAATGTTTTCCACACGAGGAATGGAAAATGTTATCACACTGCATCTGTTTTTGGAGTGAGCTTAGTGAATCAGTCAAGACAAGGACACATGAACCAGCAAAAATACTTCGCCACCAAACTCTGAGTGTTACCACCTAAAATTGATCTTGTAACATCAGACACAGGACAGTGTTGTCATCAACATAGACCAACTTATTTGAAAATAGCAGCAATCTATTCTGTCTCGATCTACAGAATTTCCACCGCAACCTTGAAGTACAAACAAGTTCAACAGTTCTGTTTCTATGAAATAAACAGGAAAATAAACCAACAACACTTGCTTTATTGATCGGCATAAACCAATCAAACTTGAAAACGGGCACTGTTACAAAGCTCTGAATTATACAGCAGCATCACACCCTCACAAGACCACCTACCTTTATTCCCAGAACATACGCCAATCCTGATGGTGAGCCATGGAATCCCATTGGCACCAAGAAAGAGAAAAATACATCGCAAATAGTAGTTATTATGGTACTAATACTACAGATGGATCACAAATGCACCAAGCAGCTCTTGCACAGAACCCACTTATGCTGTGAAGAACAGACCATCCTAATATACCAAAACATCAGAAGCACAAGCCAATTATGGGTTCCTGGCTTGGAAATCCTTCATGAACGCCACAAGCTTCTCCACACCAGCGAGCGGCATGGCATTGTAGATGGATGCGCGCACACCACCAACTGATCTGTGCCCCTTGAGCTGCACCATGCCTTCCTTGGCCGCCTCGGCGATGAATTGCTTCTCAAAGTCTGCCCCCTTGGCCAACGTGAAGGGGACGTTCATCAGCGACCGCACAGACTTGTCAACGGGCAGACATAGTACCGCTGCTGGCGTCAATGGTGTCGTAGAGGATGCCAGCCTTGTGGGGTCTTCTCTTCTCGTTCTTCTCGACCTCGGCCAGGCCGCCCTGCGCGAGCAGGTCCTCGAACACGAGCCCGCAGATGTAGATGGCGAAGCAGGGCGGGGTGTTGTAGAGCGAGGCGTTGTCGGCGTGCGTCTTGAAGTCCAGCATGACCGGCGTGATGGGCTGCGCGTTGCCGATGAGGTCCTTGCGCACGATGGCGATGGTGACGCCGGAGGGGCCGACGTTCTTCTGCGCGCCGGCGTAGATGACGCCGAAGCGGGAGACGTCGACGGGCTTGGAGCAGAAGTTGGAGGACATGTCGGCGACGAGGATGCCGGACTTGTTTTTCCGGGCTCCGGGTAGTCCTTGAACTCGACGCCGTGGATGGTCTCGTTGGAGCAGATATGGAGGAACCGGGCCTCCGGATTCTGCTTGATCGCGTCGAAGGGCGGGAGGGCGGTGTACTTGCCCTCCTTGCCGGACCAGGCGACGGAGGCGGCGGAGTACTTCTTGGCCTCCTTGAAGGCCTTGTCGCTCCAGGAGCCGGAGACGACGAAGTCGGCGGGGACGGAGGGGTCGGCGCAGAGGTTGAGCGGCACGGCGGCGAACAGCGTGGTGGCGCCGCCCTGGAGGAAGAGGACCTCGTGGCTGTCGGGCACGGCGAGGAGCGCGCGGAGGTCGGCCTCCGCCTTCTTGATGGCGGCGTCGAACTCCTTCCCGCGGTGGCTCATCTCCATGATGCTCATCCCGGAGCCGCGGTAGTCGACGAGCTCCTCCTGCGCCTTCTTGAGGACGGAGAGCGGGAGCGTGGCCGGGCCCGCCGCGAAGTTGTAGATGCCCCGGTCCCCGGCGCCCGCGCCGGCGGCGGCGGCGAACGCGGACGGCGCCGCCACCGCCGTGCAGCAGATCCTGGCGGCGCGGGTGGGGAGGCGGATGGAGGATGCGGAGGGGGCGGCGGACCTCGGCGCGGCGGGGGTGGGGCGCTGGAGGAGGAGGGAGTGGGGCGTGGCGGCGGTGGCGGCGGCCATCGTGGAAATGAGGGAGGGTTTTGGTTTCTTGGTGCGGGGAACGGGATCTATAGGAGGGGGAGCTGTCAGAATCGCGGGGGTTGGTGCCGGTGGTGATGCCTCTGAGTGGAAGGCTTTAGTTGGTGGGCTGCTATATAGTACTCCAGCTGTTGAATAAACTTTTGCCGGCAAATTGTAGCCGCTGTTCCCTGATGACTGATGAGCAAATCCGGGCAGATCTCTGCTCGTTTCGTCCAAGTTGTGCTGCAATCTGTTGGATCTATGCAATAAATCCGATTTTGCGTTCTGAATTGCTTGCTGAGACTGGAAAGAACCGGTAATTGCCAGGTTCTTGTGATTGCAGCTTGGAGTCCAAGACCTCATTTTCCTTTATTTTCTCAGAAGAAGGGCTCTTGTGGCGCTTTCCTGCGTGAGCTGGCTAGCTGCTAAATCTTCAATCAAATCTATTTTAGGGCGCCATGTTAGAACAGGCGTTGCTAAGTGGAATGCACGCAGTAGCGCTAGTAGTCCAGTACGGGGTGCTCCAAACAAACGGCACTCGAAAACCGATACGTTCTCTGCTTCGGGCCAATCGGACCAGTGGTTTCATTTGACCCGTACCTGGAGCAGCTACTACGTTGGAAGCAGGAATTTCACAATTTTACAGAAATTTCACAGGAAACATTCAATTCGCATAGCAATCCTCCATTCCAAACGCCTTAAACCTGGTATACTACATTCGCTTTGCTCTCCTGGTATCCATACAATTTGATGCCGAACGACAGGTAAGGCAGTTGCGCGAAATGATGATGAAACAACAAATTCCACAAGGATGTTCTAACATGACAAACTGGTAGTGTATAGACGACATTGATAGGAAAATATGACAGCAGGAAAAAAAATTGAAGACAAGGCTTAAGGCAACCCCCCCCCCCCCCCCCCCCCCCCCAAAAAAAAAAGGAAGGGAAAAAAAGGGGAGCGAGGAACCAATGTTGTTTGTTTCTGTTCCATCTTCTAGTAACCCAAAAAAAATTGAAGACAGGTAAGGGAAGTATTCAGATGCTGTGCACCAGTATCACAGTATACTACTTTGTGCAACCCCTGTGTCCACTGCACAATACATGTTTGTTAGTCCCATTACATGAGCCAGTGAGATGGCACTTTCCATACGTGCGCCTACTGTCAATGTTGCAGTCTTGTTAGTCAGATGCCGAAAACCAAGGGAGACATTCAGAGGGCACAAGTAAAACAGCCCGGGTGGAGTTTCTCTACAGGCAAGATTGTACACCAAACGATCAGCTGGAGGCGATGACCTAATCCTTCACTTCTGTTATAAATCAGAGCAGCTAGCGGTATGTACTGTCATATCTGTCTAGAAGGTGGGAAAGACTGTCGTCGCGTTGGGTTCTGGAAGTTTGCTTCCTTAATCCTGCCAGGAGGCTGTCCTGTTCCTGTACCTCTTTGGTTGATCGATTCAAAGCCAGGCTCAAAACCAGGCAGGTACCCAGACATCTGCAAGCCTTCAGGTTCATAATGGCTTTCAACTTCGGTGCTATATCCTGCAAACCGTGGGTAGTAAGCTGGGCGTGATTGGTTCTCTTCTGGACGCTGCCTGCTCAGTTCTCTGGAGCCAGGCCGCTGCTGGCCAAGCAGCGTGCGAGCCAGGCCCCAAAGAAACGAAACTGAATTCCATTTCCCACGAGCCAGGCCGAGCGACGATTCCTGTATGTGGACGTACAAGCAAGACAACTTGCGCAGGCAACCGAACAGACTCCGACTGCTTGCACCGGGCCCGGCCGGATGTGTGCAGGAAACCGAACAAATGAAAATTGCACGCGCCGGA